>OZ012741.1:80269776-80319776 GCA_963859935.3 Lathyrus sativus
TGTACAAGGAAGAAAGTCCTAAATGAAGTAGTTACAAAAATAAAAATAAAAGCAACGTATACAATGGCAATGAAAGATGCTCAAATTTCCATTAAATTTGACATTGTTATAGTATCTATATCCTTGGTAATCTCAACACTTTGCTTCTGAAAAGTAGTGGTTGGATCGATCTGTCCCACATTCGAGGTGTATATGGTCGTTTGTGAAGAGTATTCAAACTATAATATCTCGCTCTTGATCCCTAATTTTTGCCTGGATCGCCTTTTCAGGTTTTCAATTCAACAGGATACCCATTTTTGCCTAAACTTCCTCTTGCAGGGTTTTCAGCTTAGCGAGCTCTTTTTGTTTTTTTTCATACATCCCTAACTTTTTCCTGGACCTTTTCATTTTATGGTCCACCGGGATGCCCATTATTGCCTAAGTTTCCTCTTTGGGTTTTCAACTTAGCAGGTCATTTTTATACGTAGTATTTTCTAACTGAGTCGGAATTAATTGGAAGTAGAATGTTCTCCCCATCCATGTTTGTCAGAATTAGAGCACCTCATGAGAAGGATTTCTTCACGATGTATGGTTCCTTCTAATTGGGAGTCCACTTTCCCCTCGGATCAGAGTGGATTTCTCGTATGATCTTCCTTACCACCAAGTCGCATGCATGGAACTCTCAAGGTTGGATCTTATTGTCATACTCTTTTTTGAGCCGCTTTTGGTACAATTGACCATGACATATGGTTGATAAGCGTTTCTCTTTGATGAGGTTGAGCTGATCAAGTCTGGTCTGGACCCATTCTTCTTTGTCGAGCTTGTTATCTATCAGAATCCTTAATGAAGGAATCTCAACTTCGGCAAGGATTACATTATCCATGCCATAGACAAGAGATAAGGGGGTTCCACCAGTTGAAGTTTGTATTGAAGTCCGATAACCATGTAGGGAAAAGGGGAGCATCTCATGCCAATCCTTATACATTCTCACCATCTTCTAGACGATCTTCTTTATATTCTTGTTAGCTGCTTCGATTGTGCCATTCATCTTTGGCTAATAAGGTGATGAGTTATGGTGTTCAATTATGAACTCTTTGCACAGCTCCTTCATCATTTTGTTATTGGGATTGGATCCATTGTCTGTGATGATCTTGTCAGAAATCCCATAACAACAGATGATTTCTTTTTTGATAAAGCAAGCAACAACCTGCTTAGTTACATTCTTGTAAGAAGCGACTTCAACCCACTTGATAAAGTAGTCGATAGTAACAAGGATAAACATGTTTCCATTTGAAGCACTTGGTTCGATACGTTCAATTATATCAATGCCCCACATTGGAAAGGGCCATGGTAAAGTCAAGACATTTAGAGGATTTGGAGAGACGTGTATCCTATCTGTGTATATCTGGCATTTGTCGCACATCTTTGTGTACACACAACAGTCACTTTCTGTGGTTAGACAATAATACCTTGCTCGTAATATTTTCTTGGCCATAGCATGCCCACTTGCGTGAGTACCAAAGGATCCTTCATGGATTTCTTGTATGATCGATTCTGTTCTATTTCTATCCATGCATTTGAGCAGAACTGAATAATAGTTTCTTTTATACAGGATGTCTCCTGACAAGAAGAATTTGGATGTTAACCTTCAAAGTGTTCGCTTATCGCAGATCGTAGCACCCTCTGGGTATTCTTGCTTCTCCATATATGTTTTGATGTCGTAATACTATAACTTTTTGTCAGACATGTCTTCTGTTGTGAGACAGTGAGCAAGAAAGACATGTGACGACTACTCGTAACAAGGATTCTAATATCAGGAACATGGCTTGGAAAGTTGACTTTGAACATTGCCGCTGAAGTAGCTAAAGCATCTGCCAGTTGATTTTCTTCTTGAGGGATGTGCTCAAAAGTGATTTCATCAAAAGCGGGCAACAACTCCAATACATAATCCATGTATGGAATTAAATTAGGGTGTCATGTTTCCCAATCACCTTGTACTTGATGTATGACTAAGGCAGAATCCCCATAGGCTTCGAGAATTTTTATCTTCAAATCAATGGCTTCCTTGAAACCCATTATACAAGCTTCATATTCGGCAATGTTGTTCGTATAGTCAAATCATAACCTGGCTGTGAAAGGTAGGTGAGTATTGGATGGGGAGGTATAAACTGCCTCAATTCCATGGCCTAGGGCATTGGATGAACCATCGAACATGAGAGTCCATCGCTTCCCTAATTCGGGTTCTTCATCATCATCGAGTTCCATAACATCCTTATCTGGGAATTCGAATTTCATTGACTGATACTCTTCCAACAACTGGTGGGCAAGATAATATGCAAGGACACTACTTATGATGGTCTTTTATGTGACATAATGGATGCCATACTCTGATAAAAGCATTTTCCACTAAGCTAGTCTGCCAGTGAGAACTGGTTTCTCGAAGATGTATTTTATCAGGTCCATCTTGGATATTAGGAGCGTTATATGCGTCAACATGTATTGCCTCAGACGTCGAGCGGTCCATGCAACAACACAATAAGTTTTCTCAAGTAGTGAATACCTTGATTCACAATAAGTAAACTTTTTTCTCAGATAATAAATGACGTGCTCTTTACATCTGGCATCGTCGTGCTATCCGAGCACACACCCCATGGATCCATCCAGCACTGTCAGATACATGATGAGTGGCCTTCCAAAGACTAGAGGAACGATAATTAGTGGCTCTTGAAGGTACTGTTGGATCTTTTCAAAGGCTTCTTGGCAGTTATCGTCTCAATGAAAATTTTGATTCTTGCACAACAATTTAAAGATTGGTTCATGTGGCTGTGAGGTGTGAGATAAACCTGGAAATGTAGTTCAGTCTCCCCAAGAACCCACAAACTTCTTTTTCATTTTCCGTGTTGGCATATTCTGTATTGCTTTAATTTTGTCAGGATCTACTTTGATTCCTCATTGAATTGCGATGAAACCAAGTAGTTTTCTAGATCGTACTACGAAAGTACATTTGTTTGGATTAAGCCTTAGTCTGAATTTTTGTAAGTGAGCAAATAACTTTTGTGGATGAACCAGGTGTTCCCTCTCAGACTGTAACTTTGCAATCATATCATCAATGTAAACTTCTATCTCTTTATGAATCATGTCATGAAAGAGGGTCACCATAGCTCGTTGGTATCTTGCACCAGCATTTTTCAAACCAAATGGCATAACCTTGTAACAGAAGGTGCCCCAAGGAGTCGTGAAAGTCGTTTTCTCCATATCTTCTGGAGCCATCTTTATCTGATTGTAGCAGGAAAATCCGTCCATGAAAGAGAACACTGAGAATTGAGCAGTGTTGTCAACCAATACTTCAATGCGAGGTATTGGGAAGTCGCCCTTCGGACTTGCCTTGTTCAAATATCAATAGTCCCATGTAGATGTGTACCTTTCCATCTTTCTTAGAAACGTGCACGAATGTTTGCAACCCACTGAGGATATTCACTTACAGACAGGAACCCATGGTTGAGCTGCTTTTCAACTTCCTCTTTGATCTTCCAGAACATATCTGGTCAAGTTCTTTGCGGTTTCTGATTTACAGGTAGACATTCTGGCTTGAGTGGAAACCTATGCATGACTATATCAACGTCTAAACCGGGCATGTCTTCATACGACCAAGTGAAGATGTCGACATACTCTTGAAGCAGCTCTATCAACCCCTTCTTTTCTTCATCACATAAGTCAGTGCCTATCTTGACTTCTTTCTTGACCTCTTCAGTTCCAAGATTGATGACTTCTAAGACTTCTTGATGTGGCTGGATGACTTTCTCTTCTTGTCTCAAGAGTCTGGCCAATTCCTCAGGAACTTCATAATCTGCCCCTGATCGGTCACCATTTCTACTATGTTTCTGTCACTTATTCAGAATTTCATCCACGAATCGGTAATATTTTGTTTTGTCTTTTTTTTAATCATTTTTGAGTAAATTTGACCGTTCTTATTTCATTCTCGTAATTTATGTTTTCTGGAGTTATTTTAATTTTTATTACATTTTAAGCGTTGGTTTGTTAGTTTTGATGATTTCAGGTCAATGCGGAAAAGCCTAAAAGACTCATGTGAAGAAAATGGGAATTCCAAAAAGTTGGAGGAGTTTTTAGAAGGGAGACATTGGCCTGAACGACCACCCATGTCACCTGACACGGGCCGTGTCAGGAGGAACCGAAGAGAAAAAGTTTTAGTTGATGGGAAGTTGGCTGACACGGCCCGTGTCAGCAAGTCTGGGGCATGTTATCTTTTCATATGAGGTCCAAGGGGCCAACACGGTCACCCGTGTCAACTGACACGGCCCGTGTTAGCTTGGTCGTGTCAACTTCTAATTTTCTTATTTTTTTACGCTTGTGATCCATGAGGGTATTTTAGGTATTTCCCTACTGCTGTGTTAGACCTGAGAGTATTTAAAATGTGTTTTGAGAAGGAAAAAGGAACTTTTTGACCAGGGAGAAATATTACGATCAAGATTGGAGCGATCAAGAGAAGTCAAAAACGGGAGATTTTCATGAGCCTTTACAATTGAAGATCAAAGTAGCCACTATTCTTATAATGTTGAATATGATTATGATTGTATTTTCTCTGAATATTATGAGTAGCTAAACCCCCCAATGTTATGGGTGTCCCTGAATTGCTTTTGTAATGATATTGTTCTTCTTGTTTCAATGACATAAGTGCTTATTTTCTTAATCAGTTTTTATCGTTCAATGTTCTTAATTATTTTTCAATCGGACAAATAGAATTAGATTTACGATTAACTTTAGGTCGGATAAACCTTCATTAACGCTTTTGAACGATAATGCGTTAGTAGATATTACCTAGGACTAGGAATACCCTGTTGCACTTGGAACACTGTTGACATTATTTGTAAAGCTTGATTTCAAACGTAATTACCTACGGACATAGTAATTAGGTTATGAAATCAAGAGGTTTTCTCACTAAGGACTTAGGAGTAAACAACTTACAGTCAAGGAATTGATAATCTAAGCCATGTTTCTAAAATAAGGATTAATGTTGTTACAAGGCAATTCATACACCATCCTAGCATGCTTCTCATATCTATCAGAATCCTATTTTACTCTTTTGCTTTATTTTCTCTGTAATTTTATTATATTCAAACTAAATCCCAAAACCCCAAGTACTTTTGTTCAATTGAGTTATTCGAGAGCTTGTATTACCTACGCAGTCCTCGAGATCGATACTGGGGATAAATCCCCTATTTTAACTATAATCGGCAAAAATAGTACACTTGCTATTTTTCCGATCAAGTTTTTGACGTCGTTGCTGGAGACTGCCAAAATATAAGTTTTAATTTTAATTCGATTGAAATTTTGTTGCTCTGCGAATAAAACTTTATTTTCTATTTTTTTATTTATAATTTTCTATTATTACTAATAATTGTGTAATTTGTGTATGTGAGGAAAGCCCTCAGCTGAATTTCTTTTTGACGCAGAACCAGAAAGATCGTTGCACGCTAGACTCAGAAGTGCTAAACGAGAAAGACTGGTAGCGTCAAGTCCAGAACCAGTAGTTTCCGAGCAAGAAAAAGAAGAAGAAGTTTCGATTCATTCTGAGCGTTCTGATTCAGACACAAATACTGATGCCAAAACACATCCAGAGACTGTTGTTATGGCTAAAATTCCACTAGTAAAGAGACTTTTGGGTGATTATGGTGGAGCAAGTGCTCCAATGAGATAGTTGACCATAGTGAATCAACCAGTCAACGTGGCACACTTTCAGTTGCACTCGACAACGACCCGAAAACTTGAAAAGAGACCGTTCACAGGAAAAATAAATGAAGATGCAAACAAACATTTGCAACGGTTTCTTACAATGAACACCACTTTGAAGATCGAGGGGCATCCTGAAGAGGCAAAGAAGTTACAGATGTTTCCATTCACTTTAGCGGAAGATGCCAAAGAGTGGTTTTACTCCTTACTTGCAGGAAGTATCACCACTTGGGAAGAGGTCTCGTAGTTGAAACAATATTTTTAGATTTAAAAGAGATCCTTGTTAGCTTTCCCATTTGGCAAGCATCACATAAGTGATCCTTGGTGAATTTGATTTTGGGCAGGCCTATGACTAGATCTTTTGAAGCTACCTTGTTTAGCAAGTCAAAATTGACATGCGCTAAACGTCTATGCCATAACCATGAGTCCTCACTCATTGTCATGAGACATTTATTGCTATTCAATGATACTTCATTCAAATCCAGCATATAGACATGTTGACTCTTAGACCATTAAACACATCCTTCATTTTATCATTATTCTCAATTAGGAAACAATCTTTTGAAAATGATACTTTGTATCCTTTGTCGCATAATTGGCTAATACTAATGAGATTATGTTTAAGGCCTTCGACAAGCAATACATTAGAGATAGTAGTAGAAGAGGGATTACCTACACTACCTTTTCCAAGTATTTCACCTCGGTTGTTGTCTCCATAGGTTACAAATCCCTTCTTCTTTGCCACAAAGTCAATAAAGAGAGATATGTCTCCTGTCATGTATCTTGAGCAGCCACTATCGAGAACCCATCTTCTCTTAGTAGTCTTAAGACATTATACATATGAATACAATTAGCAAGAATAGGTACCCAATTGTTTATTGTGTCCTAGGTTGTGAGTGAAAATATGGTCGCATTTAGGCAACAATTGATAAACCCCTTTAGGAACCAAAAATCTCCTAAAGCGACATTTAGCAATGGTGTGACCCTTCTTGCAACAATACAAACAAGAAAAGTTAACTTTTGAATCACTTTCGCTATCATTATTTTTTACAACATATGTGTATTTTTGATATGGATTAACCATACTCTTTCTAAAATGAGCTTTATCATTGGCAAAAGTAATTTTGGGCTCTATAGTCTTGTTAAGTTTGGCATTTAGATTTCTAACTTCATTTTTCCAAATGTAACAAGTATCACACCCAAAGTTAACAACTCTCTTTCTTATTTCCTCACAATCTACTTTCGTACTTTCCACTATGGAAGCTTTTAATGCCTCTAGTTTCTTTTCGGAATCACGAATCTTTTGCTCTAGGTGAGCAAAGATTTGTTTATTTGAAGCAAACCTTTTAAAAGCTTCTTTTGCTTCATAATGTAAAGTATTAAAAGCAATTTGCAATTCAAAATGAGACAATTTAGAGAAATTTTCATACTTCGCATGTCGTACCTTTTTCTTTTTATTCTTTTGATAGGCGAAAAGACAAAAATTGACGGATTCGTCTTCGTCACTAGAGCTGTCATCCTCGGATGCTTCGCTATCGCTTTCCCAAGCGATATACGCTCTCCTTGACTTAGGTTGCTTCTTATGTGACCTACTTGTTTCCTTCTCTTTGTCCTTTTTCTTCAAGGGACAATACAGTTTGTAGTGTTCAGTCTTTCCGCAATTATAATACGGTCCTTTTGTTTTGTTTCCTTTATTGTCATCATTTCTGGAATATCTTGATTGTTTCCAAAAGTTGACAAGATTTTTCTCAGAATGTTAGATACTATTCTTTTTGGCATAGCGATTGTATCGCTTTACAAACAGCCACATATCCTCACTCTTGTCGTCATCTTCGTCATCACTCGTGGTGTAATCACTATGCTCTTTTGTTTGGGACTTTGAGCAAGAAGTCTTGAGAGCGATAGACTTCTTTTCAATATTTTTTCGTTTTCTCCTTCTTTTCCTTCTTTTCATATTGCTCTAGACTAAGAAGCACTTGTTCGTGCTCTTGCAGCTTTCTAAACAATGTTGTGATATCCAAAATCATGAGATCGTTGGCTTCATTAATGGTGGTTACCGTTGGTTGCCATTCCCTGTTAAGACATCTCAAAAATTTGTTAGTAGCAACATCATTGGCAACTGGCCTACCTAGTGAGTATAGTCTATTGATGAGATGAGTGAATCTCTTTTGCATGTCCGCAATGGTTTTCCCTTGCTCCATGTGAAAAAGAACAAACTCTTACGTTAATATATTGATTCTCGCTAGCTTAACATCATTGGTTCCCTCATGGGCAACTTATAATGAGCCCCACATAGCTTTTGCCGTTAAACAATGAAAAACCCTATAATATTCGTCAACTCTTAAAGAGGAGATCAGAATATTTTTGGCTTTCCAATCGTAATTATATTTCTTCTCGTCATCATCACACTATTGTGCTTCAGGCTTAGGCACAATCATGTTATTTTCATCGGTTATGGTTATTTCCATGGGACCATTTAGAATAACATTCCACACCTTCCTGTCAATGGAATTTATATGCACACGCATACAGTCTTTCCAGTAACTATAGTTTTCTCCATTAAAAACAGGTGCTCTATTATAAGCCCCTTTAGGTGCGTTAGTCATTTCCTAGTAAGTTATACTTGAAGCACGGAGTGAACCGGGCTCTGATACCACTTGTTAGACGATAGCGCGGATCTAGAAGGGGGGTTGAATAGATCGCTTGCTTAAAAGAGTCGGCGCTACCAATAAAATTGGTTTTTAAAAAATTGTTTAATTTGCGGAAGCGGCCGAGGAACTATACCGTCTAAAACGAACGGTTACTAGAAAACCGGATATGCGTTAAGCCTATGGAACCCGATAATGAAATATGAGAATTACTACGTTAATCACACTATCAATTTGATTCAGCTCACTATATGGTGTGACTAGTTCCAATACCTTAAAAATATTAACACAATGAAAGGACATCACACAAGGCGTTTGGTTCAGACAATTTATCAAACACTTGGTGTGCAGAGCACTACAAGCGAGTTCCGCTTTGAGTGAGTTGCTCAAGTTTTCTTGTACAATCAATGATTATACTAGATTCAAAATTAGTTTAGCACTACTCAAACCAGACCTAGATTGATATAATTGTTTGCACTAAAACCACAAATATTAAGCAATATAAAACGTAAGGAAAAAGACAACGATTTGTTGAAGCAATTCCCCCGTCGTCGTCGCTCAGGGTACGTCTGTCCTCATTTCCAATAATAGAATTGAGACTTGTTAATATATATATATATATATATATATATATATATATATATATATATATATATATATATATATATATATATATATATATATATATATATATATATATATATATATATATATATATATATATATATATATATATATATATATATATATATATATATATATATATATATATATATATATATATATATATATATATATATATATATATATATATATATATATATATATATATATATATATATATATATATATATATATATATATATATATATATATATATATATATATATATATATATATATATATATATATATATATATATATATATATATATATATATATATATATATAAAACCTGTTGTTGAAAGTTTATACAAGAAGTGAATAGCAATCAAACACACGAACACTCTTGCTGTTGTAGATACTATCTCTTCTTGCCCCTTGATTCGAGTCGAATCAAGTACTTCGAAAACTTGTGAATAAACCTCTGATTGTGGCACTATCTTTGAACAACCTTCCGTTTTCAAAATCTGGCCCAGCTGATTTCAATCACCCGCGTGTCGAACCTGAAACTCTCCTTCATAATCCTTCGTTTACCGTTACTAAATCGACAAAACCCACCGCTTCTCGATTACCTTCACTCGACTGAATATGTGCTGAGACGAATCGTGCAAAAACCCCCAAATTTAGAGAATCTTGGAGGACAAAACCCTAGAGGTTTTATTCAAGAAAAACCTATTGATTCCTCAACCCGAACTGGATTACCAAATCTTCGGCTTCGAATGTTATCACCTCTAACAATGCATAATGCACAACATAGATTATTATGTGTGATTGTTGTAGTATGCTATGAAAAGAATGAAGATGATGAGAACCGAATCGACACCTATTTCACTTTTCTTGTTTTTCTCAATAATGTGAAGTGAAACAAGCAACTAAACTTATATACCAAACATAACTGTCATAACCACTAAAACCACTTTACAAAAATAGTAGACATAACAAAAAAATGACATAAAACAGCGAGCGGTCGACCTATGCAGAGTGCAGGGTCGACCTGAGCTGACCCGGATGAAAAACTTGTGCAATTCACACAACCATGCGTCAACCAGAATAAGGTATGCGTCGACGCATAACTTGAAATTTTAGACAAATTAAAATGCCAACAGTATGAATCGACCGGTGGGTCGACGTGAAGAAAATTAATAAAATAGACTCATAGTGTGAGTAGACCGGAACAAAACTTTGGTCGACTCATAGACCTGAAATTGCTAAAAATGCCTAATTTCATATTTTGACTCTTTTTGATGACATCTATGATATGAAAAACGACACCAATGAAGTCTAACTCATATGACACATATTTTGACAAATCTATATACAACAACCGAGATATTTTATGCAAGCAATTTAATCATGAGAAACGAGGTATGCAAATGCAACATGGTGATAACGCCCAACATCGATTCTTCTATGAAGATAAGTTTTGACATCATTGAAACAAGTATATCTTATATATGAGGTTTTTCCCTCATAGGAGGGTGGCGCAACAATGATCAGGTGTGTGCATGAGAATTATATGAGCTTCAAAAGGCCCATCATCACTTAACAAGGCAATAGATCTCTAGGAAAAAAAAACATTAGATTTTATTTTTTAAATAATAAAAAAAATAAATCAAGGTCATGAGAAAATAAAAATAACACTACCTTCTTAGAACAGAGCAAAAGCCATGGTCACACTTTGTTCTGACCTTCTTGATCTCGTCAGTCTCTCAACTTTGCTTCTGGTCGTTTTCTCATTTCTCTTCAACTCATTTCATCTCTCAATCTCTACTCTTGTTTCTCTTTTGATCTCATCTCTCCTTGCAATTTATTCTTTGTTTGATTTGAATTCTGTTCGGTTTCTGTTATTGTTGATTGAAGGTTTGTGGGTTGTGATGTGAAAGTTGTGGTTGATTTGTGAGAATGGCAGTTTGTTATTATTGATGGTTTTTAGGGTTGAAGGTTTTGTGTTTGTGTTGAGGATGAGTAGGAATTTAAGGTGACTTTGGGGAGGAAGAGTAGCAGCATTTACTTGGATTTTGAAGCTTCTTGAAATCATAGGGAGAGATGTCTATTTATAATCGAGATTGAGGTGAGTTTTTGGACATAGATTGTTGTCGTTTTTGTGTGTCTCTATGTGTTGTTGCGTTTTCGTCGTACAAGTTATGACTTAATTTTGTGACATTGCAATTGTGGGGTTAGGTATGGTGAATTTGTTTCTCTGTTGTTATTTGCTAAAAATAGTGTGCATGGAATCATGGCTTGCTGTCTTAGAAAGTTTTGTGGCAAGGTTGCGTGCGTGACTTGTGCGTAAAAGATTATCATGGTTTGCTGAAAGTTGTCATACCCCAAAGTTGTCTTACTTGTACATTACCTTCATTTGTATTTCCATCCACTGGTTATTATTCAAAAAAATACAAAAATATGTTGTTGCTTTTATGAGTTGAGGTTCATTTGAGGTTTATCAGTATGAGTGTGTGGCCTCAGTGGTGGTTGAGGATCAGTCAGGTCTGACCTAGTCTTGGTTATACCAGTTTGTTTTAAGATCAAGGCCTTGATATACACTATTCAAGTGGTGAGTGTTTGACGTTGCAAATAGGGTTTGCGTGTCGAGCCAAGTCAGTTGGGAATGAATCAAGTTATCAGACTGTGACAAAGCAGGTGTTTAGTGATTGAGAACTATCAGAGCTCCATTAGGGTTTTGTGTTTCAAAGTGAAGTTTTTTTTTGGTTCATTCACAATCAAAATGACATTAATTTAAACTGTGCAAGTTGTGGATTAATGCAGACATGTTCATAATGGTTCCAATATTTGTCATAAGGTCAGAGATTCATTTGAAAAGTCAAGTTGCAGAGATGTTGTTGAAAAGTCAGTGGAAAGACAATTCAAGATCATTCATATTTTTACTATTCTATCCATCATCTATTTAGTTCATCACCCATTTTTTCATCTCATTATCTAAACCTATTATCCATTTGCTTCCAAAATCCATCCACACCATTTTCTTTTAATTCATTTTAGTCCAAATATCTAACCAAATACATTTCCAAGTCATATTCAATTCCATTTTATAGATCATGATCCTTTTTTTTAAACCACAAATTCACTTTTTAATTAACATTTTCCATATCTAAATTTAATATCCATTTTATATCCAATGTTGTTCCATATCCATGTCAAGCCCATTTTTTTACAAAAAAGGCTACAAGGTTATTACACAGTAAAAAGCCCATGAATTACAAAATTTTACAATAAAAAAAAGCCAAAAAATATAAGTCCAATATTATACAAAGGTTTTGGCCAAGTCTTGATGCAAAAAATATGGCCACTAGAATAAACAATTCAAATCACATTACAATTCAAGTCCATATATAAACCAAGTGAGCAAACCTTACACAATGACACCACAACACAAGATTCCAAAATGAAAAAAATAACCTGTAGCCAATTTGTTCACACCCGTATTCCAAACCGTTACATGACCCCACTTGATGCAAGCTCATACATATGGAAGCATAGTCATTCAAATCCCACAAATTACACGTATATGCCAAATGCTACTCTTATGCCACCACACTAGCCAGCTACCACGCGAAGCAAAACCATTACGCGCAAACCTACAAACAAAATCAAGCAGCTTTCACACAACAAGACACCACACACTCCATCACGCTACAGCGGAAAGAAGAAGAATAAAAACAACATCTGTTAGAACACAAATTGGTGTTTAATATATCTCTATGTTTTGATGATAACACTAATGAAATTTTGTATTAAGAAAATATATACTCTAATTTTGTTCAAGTGTTTTTGTTTCAGATATTAAATTAAATATTCTTATGGAAGCAAAAATGCATCTGAACATTACTCTACGCAAGCTCTGAAGCATCAGAAGTAAGTCATCAGAAGACTATGAGCGCTGCCAGAAGAGACTCTAAAGCAGAAGCTGCAGAAGACTCTGAAGCGTAGTTGAAGAATTTGTATGAAGAGTTTCAAGCATTGTTTCAAGAAGACTCTAAAAGTACTTTTCGCTGCAAGTACAGAGGCTCTGATATTCAAACTTTGCTCTGATTGATGTTCACGCTGAAGCACATTGGTTGCAAAACTCTGATAACATCAAGACTATGATACCATCAAACTCTGATCACTTCAAGACTCTGATGTTGATAACTTTGAGATAGAAGCTTGTTGAAGAAGGTATTATTCTAAGATATATCCGTTGGCATATTCCAAACGACTCTTTCCTTATTCATGTATGGCACAGGAAATCAGACAAAAGGGATTTGTCTGAACATTCCTCTTCTGGGAAAGATGAAGTCAATAGAAGACAAAAAGGCTACAACTACTGTGCTATGCACAGTCTTCAAGCATTGGACTTTTTGCTCTATAAAAGGATGTCTTCAACAACATTTCAAAGTTGACAAATTATTGAGAAATCAAATTGAAAACTATTGTCAAGCTCTCATACAATATATTTCATAAGCTGAATAGTTTTTATTCGTTCTTAATCTAAGTGTAACAATCACAATTGTGATATAGCTTTTTAGAAGCATCTTAAACACTTGTTAATTTACATTTATTTGTAAAAGGTTCCTTAAGAAGACCAAGTTGTGGTCAGGATTTCTTGAGAAGACTAAGACAGTTGTTCTTAGTGGTTGACACTGTAATCTGTTTGAATATAGTGGATTAAGTCCTTGTTGAGAAAGGCAAATCACCTTGGTAGGGTGGACTGGATTAGTTGAGTTCAACGAACCAGGATAAAAATACTGTGTTGTTTTTATTGCCATAATTAATTCAAAACCCTTATTCAACCCCCCTTCTAAGTTTTTTTCCCCACCTTCAGTTGGTATCAGAGATCCGACTCTTTTGTGCTATCACTTAACCGTGCAAGAGAAAAGATCCAGTGGGAAAACTCTTGATATATTTTGGTTGATACATTATGGCTGAAGCTTCAACATCCAACAAAAAATATGAGGACAGAGATAGAATCAACACTAAACCTTCCATGTTTGATGGTGAGAAGTTTGACTACTAGAAAGATAGAATTGAAAGCTTCTTTCTAGGATATGATGCTGACCTTTGGGATTTAGTCATTGATGGTTATGTTCACCCCACTGATGGGGATGGTAAAAAGATTGACAGAAAGTCAATGACTAAAGCACAGAAGAAAGAATTTAGGAATCATCATAAAGCAAGAACTGTTCTACTAAATGTTATATCTCATACTGAGTATGAGAAAATTACTAACAGAGAAACAACATTTGGTATGTTTGAATCTTTGAAGATGACTCATGAAGGGAACTCCCAAGTAAAGGAGACCAAGGCTCTAGCGCTGATCCAGAAATATGAAGCCTTCAAAATGGAGGAATCTGAATCTGTAGAAGCTATGTTCTCTAGATTTCAGATTCTCACAGCTGGCTTGAAAGTTCTGGACAAGGGTTACTCCACTGCTGATCATGTCAAGAAGATCATCAAAAGTTTTCCAACCAGATGGAGACCAATGGTCACAGCTCTTAAGCTTGCAAAGGATCTGAACAAGATCACGCTGGAGGAACTGATCAGCTCTTTGAGGAGTCATGAGATTGAACTAGAAGAAGACGAACCTCAAAAGAAAGGTAAGTCTGTTGCTTTAAAGTCTAACAAATCTGCCAAAGCTTTGCAGGATATAGAAGAAAGTTCTAAAGAATCTTCTTCTTCTGAAGAAGATGAATTGTCCCTGCTGTCCAGAAGGATCAACAAACTCTGGAAGCATAAACAGAAGAAGTTCAGAAACTTCAAGAAACCAGATCAACGTAAAGAGTCTTCCGGACACAGAAGATCTGGAAAGAAAGAGGTGGTCTGCTATGAATGCAAGGAATCTGGGCACTATAAGAATGAATGTCCAAAACTTCTGAAGGAGAAGCCAAGAAGGAAGTATGATAATAAAAAGAAAGTTCTGATGGCAACCTGGGATGATTCAGATGTATCTGAATCTTCATCAGAGTCAGAAGAAGAATGTGCAAACATGGCACTTATGGCTGACGTGGAGGACCATGCAGAAACATCTGGATCTGAATCAGAATCTGATTCTGAAGAGGTATTTTCTGAACTTTCTAGAGCAGAACTTATTGAGAGTTTATCTGGAATGCTGGAAAACTATAGTAATATTAAGCTCAAGTACAAGAAGCTTGAAAACAATCTTGTATCTGAGAATGATCTTCTGAAATCAGAAGTTGCTGAGCTTAAAGCAAACAATTTGAAAATTAAAAGAATTAGAAAAAGCTCAACAAGATTCTGAAGTTGAAACTAAGTCAAAATCTAAAAACATTTTAGAAGAATATGACTATAGTTTTTAGAAGTTTCTGTCAAGAGGCCTAGATAGAAGCAAGATGGCTTCAATGATCTATGGCGTAAGCAGAAACAACAGGAAGGGTATTGGATATGAATCTCCTTCTGAGAAGGATTTAAATCCAACATCTGTTGATAAACTGATCATTAAGCATACTCCTCTATATACTCACTTTAAGTATGGTCATCTTAATGATATTAAACACACACGTTCTGGTCAGAACATTCCTGTGTTTAAACCTAAGGTTAGTCAGAATAAACCTGCTGTCAAAAGACAGAAGTTTAGACAAAACTTTAAGGCAACTAACCCTAAAGGACCCAAAAAGATCTGGGTACCTAAGGACAAAATAATATCTGTTGCAGATGTCTTTAGCAGCAAAGTCAAAACACCAATCATGGTACCTGGACTCTGGCTGCTCACGTCACATGACGGGAAGAAGTTTTATGTTCCAAAGCCTGGAACTTAGATCTGGAGGAGACGTCAAGTTTGGAGGGAACCAGGATGGCAAGATAGTTGGCTCTGGAACTATTGGTAATGGTAATCTTCCTTCCATATCTAATGTCTTACTTGTTGAAGGACTAACACATAACTTACTATCCATAAGTCAATTAAGTGACAATGGTTATGACATAATCTTCAATCAAAAATGTTGCAAGGCTGTCAGTCAAAAGGATGGCTCAATCCTCTTTAATGGAAAAAGGAAGAACAACATTTACAAAATTAATCTTTCAGAACTTAATGTTCAAAATGTAAAATGCCTTATGTCTGTTAATGATGAGCAACGGGTCTGACACAGAAGATTGGGGCATATTAGTATGAGACGTATATCTCAGATTAATAAACTCAATCTGGTCAGAGGACTTCCTCAGTTGAAGTTCAACTCAGATGCTTTTTGTGAAGCATGTCAGAAAGGAAAATTTTCAAAATCTTCTTTTAAAACTAAAAATGTTGTTTCAACCTCAAGACCATTAGAGCTGCTTCATATTGATCTGTTTGGACCAGTGAAAATTGCATCCATCAGAGGCAAGAAGTATGGATTAGTCATTATTGATGACTACAGCAGATGGACATGGGTAAAATTTCTAAAACACAAGGATGAGTCACATTCTGTGTTCTTTGACTTCTACAAATAAGTTCAAACTGTAAAAGAATTTAAAATTGTTAAAGTCAAAAGTGATCATGGTGGTGAATTTGAAAATAAATTTTTTGAAATCAATTTCTCCTTCACAACAACAACTGTAACCTCACTCTTTTAATTCCTCCCCAAAATCTCCTTCAACCTAAATCACACCCAATATTCTTCTTCTTCTTCAATCCCAAAACCTTCTTCATCAACAATTTCTTTGCAAAACCTTTCCACAAGCACAAACCCACTCAAATGAAAATTTTCCACACCAAAACACAGATCCAGAAATAGAAGGAGATGAATAGATTTTGAATGAAGTGAAACGAGATCCAAACCAAACTCTAAAATCGAAACACACTTGGGACAAAACCGAAATCTCTGCGCAAAGGAGAGAAAAGGTTGGGACGGATCTTTGATTCTTGACCATGAGTCTTTTCTTATTGTTTGGTTTTCATTCAAAATTTTATGTTGTTGTTTCTTGTTCTTAAATCGTGTTTTAGAGAATGAGAATATTGTTGACCATGCCTTGAAACTTCCCTTGTTCATTCTAACGTTAAAGTTTTGAAGGAGCTGCGATGTATTTGAGTTATTTTGACCTTTTCTATTATTTCCTTTATTCAATTTGGAACCTGGTTATTTTTTATGGGCCAAGCCTGGTTGGTTTTCACGGCTCATTCATTTTGGATTATTCCACACCCCCTATTGCATTTTTAACAGTCACGGTTTTGAAAGGGTGATGGGCTTTGTAAAGCCCAAATGATCCCCTTCTTTTATTTTCTTTTTATATACCTACCTTTTTTTAAACGCCCTCTGTTCAATTTTCTTTAAAGATTTTTCATATAATTTCTTTTTATCCATAACTTCGCCAATATTTTATTGAGAATCTTGCTAATTTTTTATACTTCCTTTTTAATCATTTTGTTAATAATCTAGATTAGTTTTTGTTAAATTCTAGATATTTTGGTTATATTTTTTATTATCTTTTGATTTTCGATTTTATTCACTTTATTTTATTTTAGTCAATGAAAGTCTAATATCATAGATTATCAATTTATTGATTTAAAATCTTGATTAAGATGAGACCAATTTTATTTCCATTTCCATTCTCGTTCTATTTTAGATCTTCTTCTATTTTCAATTTCATTTTTGATCGATGAAATTTTTTTATTCATAAATATTGATTTATTAAGGCTGTTAACCTTCATTATTTCAAATATGTAGTGAATAATCATCGAGATTATTTTCTATACTTTGGGATCGTGATAGGTTACCTTCGATTAATCGATAAAAGTTTGTGATTAAGACGAGACTGTCACCTTTTCGGTTTGTGTGGCATGATTAATTTGGAAAATGATCCTTAATATCATTTCTCCATCGTGTTTTTAACACGAATATCAACTTTCACGACCTCCTATAGTTTGATCTTCGTCATAGATCGAGCTACGACGATTTAACACTATATTTCGACCTGATTCACTCAATATCGACTAACAACTAACTTTAATTTTCGCCAATATATTCTTGTTTTACATTTCAGCCAATATATCTTGATTTTATTATCATTGTTCATATACTTGTTAATATTATCTTGATTATACTATTGTTAATATTATCTTGATTATATTGTTATATATCTTGTCATATTATTCACATTGTTCATATCATATTCATATTCATCATATCTTGTTCACACCTTTCAAAAATACAATAACAATGATCAAAACCTAAAATCCTAAGCTGGTGGACTGTGGTTACTTTCCCGAGCAACAAATTATTGGACTTTATCAGAAACCCTAACTTGGAGCTTTTGTCTGACTCTTGTTCAAGGCTTAGTTTAGGACACTTTGCACATACACAACTCCTCTTGGCCTACCTTACAATGAACCCTTTTATTTGTGCAATCTCGTGTAACTTACATGTACCATGCTCCCATTTCGATGTACGCATTTGTATTTTCTCTGATTATGGTTTATCTTCTAGGAGCACCCTTAGGAACTAGCGTAGACTAAATTGTTTTCAAACTAATTCTCGATTCATTATCTAGCCACTTTCAAACACCCATCGTAAGTCGATTGCTCGTACGAATTATTCATCAACCTATCGCATACACTTACACATTTCATCGTGGTTTCGATATTAAGGAGCACCCCTAAGGACTAGTATCGATTCTCGCAATCAAACCCTCGATTCATCGTCCAATCGTTTCCATTTCAATCAACCTCTTTACCAACACATCTTTGCAAGGAAATTCAATCGAACCCTTGATCCAACGACAAGTGGTATTTTATTCAAATTTGTAAGTTGAGTGCCTTTTGCCTCGCAGTCCATCTCTTTTCGCAACCAATCCGATTCAATCGTTTTCAATCATTTTCTTAAGAAAATAACGAAAGAAGAAGACTCTTGGAGTCTACCATTCCTTGGATCTTCGAATGAATGACTATTGAGGCACATGCTTTGGGTTGTCATTCATTCGCCCTTTCGTCTCAAAACACCTAATCTTTATCTAAACATTTTTGTAATCAACTTACGAAAGAAGGAGATTCTTGGAGTCTAGCATTCCCTGAATCTTCGAGTGAATGGCTCTCGAGGCACGCCCCTTGAGTTATTGTTCATTCAACCTTTCGAATTCAAAATGTACAACCATTCGCCAAACCTTTTCAGTGAACTCCTGAAAGAACTGAGTTCTTGGAATCTCGCATTCCTTGAATTCTTGAGTGACAGCTCTCGAGGCACGCCCCATGGGTTATTTGTCATTCAATCTTTCGTTTCTAAACCAACTTCAACTCAATTCAACCCCTTCTCCTTTTATGGTCGTATCCACGAACTACGAACGCTCTGATTCTTCATTCTCGTCTGAATGTATGATGCATAGGCACAAGATTGCGATGATCTTGGCAACACACTTCCATCTTTTTCTATCATTTCGTTCTCCTTCCATTCATCTTTCGTTTCCCCCTATCCTTTCCTGTAGCCAAACTACGAAAGCTCTGATTTCCCATTCTCGTCTGAATGAGCATATGTAGGCACAAGGGTCCCAATCCTTGGGAACACCCTATCTAAAACCACCCATTTTCCCCTAGCATCATTACCCTTTTATCATACCGTTTTGCATTTACTATTGAGAAGAAAACAGACAAACTTAGATAACGCCCATTGCAAATCGTACTAAGAGGTTCTCGTTGAGTACAACAAACGTGAGGGGTGCTAATACCTTTCCATTGTGTAACCGACTCCTGAACCCAGAACATGGTCATGACGACTGCGTTCTTGTCTATCTTTTAAAAGGTTTTCTCGATATTTTCCTTTTCCTCTTTTGGGATAAATAAAGTTTGGTGGCGACTCTGTCAAACCGCATTTCTGCACCTTTCGTGCAAGGATCGTATTTCTCGATTGTATTTTTTTAGGTATGACAAAAGTGTTTTGAAATTGGCTTGTTTGGCATGGTTGTTTGGTGCGTGGAGTTGCTGTAGGTGATTGTGTATGTATTTGGCTCATGTTGGCTTGTACGAAAGGCTTTATTTGGCTTGGAATTTAGGTGTGAGGCATTGAGGCTGACTTGTGTGGATACATATTTCATGGCTTGTGTTTGTATGATATCTTAGAAATTGTGTGTTTGGTTGAAGGCTTGTGAAGCTTATTTAGTCTGGCTTGATGTTCCTGTAGTTACGTTGTAATAGGCTTGGTTTGTAAGTTTTTTTCATTTGGTCTTTCATTTTTTCCAGATTGAATGGGCTTCGTATGATGGGATTTAGAATTTTGTAGAATGGACTTGGTAAATGTGATATGTACCATGGGCTTTGATGACTTTTCTTGTGTAATGGACTCTTGGACTCTTTTTTGTGTAATGACCTTTATTTGCAATATTTTCATGAGAAAGATCATTTTGTAGAAACCTTTAGTAATTTGAAAGTTGATCCTTGCGCCTTCCACTTCAATTATTGAATCATGCTTGAAAAGACAAATTAATCCACGAGAATCTTGAACTCTTGATCCTTGATTAGAACTTTGAATCCTCTATGTTGTTCTAAAAAAGCCTCACAAACTAATTTTCACATTGTTGAATTCTCATTAAGAACCAACTTGGAATGAAGTAAAACCTTGAACCAATCCAAAAATGAATGGACCTTGAACAAATAGCCCTTTGAATCTTAATGAACCAAAGTATATACTATGAAACTTCTTGAACAATAATATGGATCTGATGAACATGTCTTGAAATTAAAGAATTAGAATGCACTGTACAAAATCCTAATTGACCATGATTTGATCCTTGACAAATGAAACATCACATGAATCCATCTTGAATTTGAAATGAATCAAAATCTTGAATCGAAATGAACCTACCACTGAATCTATCCTTAGACTTTTCCACTTGCATTGATAAACCAAATCTTTCACTATGAACCAAATGAGCAACAAATGCCTTGAAATCAGAAGATAATCACTTGTCATGTGGACCTTAACACACTGCATAAAACCCTAAATGGAAATGATTTGGTCCTTGATAATGTTCACTTATAACACTTGTATTTGATTCACACTTGTCTGATCATGAAACATACTCTTGTCTGACCAAGATTAGGTCAAAACCAAATGAACCTCAACCAATACTGTACACATACCTAACCTGATATCCTTGCCTGAACCTTAATTCAACCTTACAACAACTTGGACTTAGGCAATAAGAATAAATGAAAGCAACTTCATATTTTTTTGGATTTTTTGAATGATGGTTAGTAAACAGAAATAGAAAAGAAGGTAATATACAGGTAGGACAAATTTGGGGTATGACAGAAAGGAGCTGAGCGTATGGCATTAGAACATGATCAATCCTCATATCCTTGGTCTTTGTTGTCCTCTCTGATTTTAAGGTCGTTGGTTCTGTTGTTGGTAATTTTATGGAGGAGGCACATATTGTTGTGGCTGAGAAAATTGTTGTTAAGGCTGAGCATATTGTTGTTGAGGTGAAAATGGTTGTTGAGCGGCCCATGGTTATGGAGTAGCATCGGCAGCATTTTCCTAAGGAGCATATTAATTCAAAATAACAATGGGGGTTGGATATTAAGGAAGTTGCACTTGGGAATAAGAGGAGGTCTTCCCTTTATCAACAATAGTGTTGCTAGATTCTCCCTCCTTCTTTCTAACAAAGCCAGAATAAGGTTTCTTATTGTTGCCAGTGTTGTTGGTGTTGCTAGGGTCACCTTGGATTTTTTCAGCTTTAATGCATGTTTCGACATGTTCCTTAATAATGACCATATTAGAGAAAGATGTGGAAGTGTTGCGAAGCACGTGTGTGAGGTATGGTCCTTGCAGAGTACCCATAAACAGATCTACTAATTCACGATCCAATAGAGGAGGTTGACCCTTGCCACCATTTTGTGCCACCTCTTGGCGTATTCCTTAAAGGATTCCTCAGACTTCTGAACCATATTCTGCAGTTGCGCACGGCTAGAAGCCATAGCAATGTTGTAATAATAATGCTTTAGAAAATAATCGGCTAGTTCTCCCCAAGTCCTCACATACGTTCTTTCTAATTGCATATACCACTCCAAAGGTGCCCCAGTGAGGCTATCCTGAAAGAAATGCATGAGTAGAGGCTTGTTATTAGCATGTGCAACCATTTTATGACAGTATGAATGGAGATGGGTCTCTAGGCAGATAGTGCCTTTGTTTTTGTTAAAGTCTGGGGACCTTGAACTTCAGGGGAATGACGATTCTTGGCACCAGGAACATAGAAGCATCACTGAATTCGGTTATTTTTGAACCCTCCATAGCCTTGAGGCGTTCTTCTAGAGCATGATACATTTCGCGGTTTCAGCAACACCAATCATGAGGTTACCCTGCGGTCCTTCGTGGTCTATGAAATTTTCGTGGTCGTCCACTTCTTTGTTAGCAGTAATCACAATAGTACAATGAGACAAAGGGTTTCCATTGGCAGAAGTAGAAGGAGCATCTTTGACAAGCTTGGAAACACTCAGTTTGAGATCTTCCTGTCCATGAATGACAGCATGGAGAATCTCGAGAAGTTGGTTGACTTTGGCCTCCATGTTTACCATATCTGCTCAGAGGGAAGTTTGGTTATGCTCTAGCTGATCCATGAGTATTCGTTGGTTGTTTTTGGTACAATATGGATGTAGAGAAGTTAGCTTGGATGATTCAGCTATCTGCTTTGCAAAGTGGGTCCCCAATAAGTTCTGCTTTGAAAAGTGAATGCAAATGATTATTATGAATGAATGAATGCATGTACAATGTATTTATTCTTTTTTCTTTTCTTTTCAAGGGACCTTTAAGACTTGTAGTTGTCATTAGGTATTGTTGCAAGGGAATCGAGAATAGATGATATAAGTGGTACAATCTGAACATGAGAAGGAATAACGCCTTTTATTCATCAATTGAAAAATGAGTACAAGTAGTGAGAGTACGTTAATTAGACCAAGTACATGAATCTCAAAATGTAATAGGAAAGTACAAGACAACGATCAAAGAGTCTTCTTCCGAGTATGTTCATTGAGTTTCTCTGATTCAATCACAAATCTGCTCACTAACTTGTCATAAAGGAGGATAAAGTTGTTGACCATAGGAGGAGCATTAGTGTCATTCATATCTTGGAGTGCGCTATCCAATATCCAAGCATGTCTCAGCTCAAACAGTTGTAAAACTCTACAAGGTTGTCATACTTTGCATGATACATCTTCAAAGTTGGCTGGTAGAGCTCAAGGGACTTCACGTGGAGGTCTAGTTGGAGCTAGCTGTCGCATCGCTGCGAAGAGGGGCCGACAAAGACAGAAGAGTCGCCACCGTTCGTTATTTATCCCAAAGAGAGGGAAAGGAAATGATCAGAGAAAACCTACAAAAAAGGGAAAAGACAGGTCATCGCAACCAAATCTTGGGTTTGGGAGTCAGTTACGCAAGGGGAACGTATGAGCACCTCTTGTAAACACCCCGCTCCCCAAATACAAAATAAATGCAATTTAAATAAACAAATATCAGAGTCATCACAACACAACGTGATGTCATAGAAGAAACTCCTCCATACATTTTCATTAACGATTTTCATAATTAAACAGCGGAAGTTTGTCATATAGACACATGTACATATATTCACATCATATACATAAACGTCATATACACCATGTACGACCAACGCCCAAAATATACAAGATATATTCACCCAAAATATTCATCAAACATGATACGCCACAGGGGCACACAAAATCATCAGATAAACAATAAACTCCCAAAAGCCCCGTGTTACGTATCAGAGCATCCCTACAACTCGACTCGCCATGATCCAAGCTAGCTACGCACCTGGATTATCTGTACTTCCGAAGAAGCACAGACCACAACAACAGCAAAGGGGTGAGAAATCACGATAAAAAACGTAATAATGTACATGAATAAAAGGCAGTAAACCTACAAATATCATTCAACACACATCAATTAGGAAATACTGTCCAACATCACACATAGCATACAATATGGCAATGCAACACATACAACTCAACCCATGATATGCGGTACCGACTCAATGGTTCGTCAACCAATCTCAGGATAAATCACATACACTCCATCCGAGCAACGATCTGTCCCTACCATGCTCCCCCTGAGCACATATAATCAAACTCAGAATAGATCGCATACACTCCATCCGAGCAACGATCTATCCCTACCATGCTCCCCCTGAGCACATATAAACAAACTCAGGATAGATCGCATACACTCCATCCGAGCAACGATCTATCCCTACCATGCTCCCCCTGAGCACATATAAACATGCATCATGAATATGCATACATCAATACACAACAACAATCCACGCACACAAAGTGCCCACGATCCATCCGATCGTATTTCATCCTACCTTATATATATATATATATATATATATATATATATATATATATATATATATATATAATATATATATATATATATATATATATATATATATATATATATATAATATATATATATATATATATATAAATATATATATATATATATATATATATATATATATATATATATATATATATATATATATATATATATATATATATATATATATATATATATATATATATATATATATATCACACATCACCACATTCATTCATCATACATACATGATACACCTCAATGTAAATATTATAATCACACGAATAATCAAGGAAATCATCTTCCAATCCATACATACTCTCTCCACAGATCAACATCATTCCCATAATCAATCATGATCAACAAGGGTCCAATAACACTATAGCACAGAACATAACAGCATCTAAAACACAACATACTGTCATGCTCGCTGGCTCACTCGCTAGGCGAAGCATCAGCGAACACTCGCTACATGCTCGCTCAGCGAACTCCCTAGCGACGCCAGACAATTGCTACTGGTAGCACTCGTTACCCAATTCGCCCAGCGAATCCCTAGCGAAGGTTCGCTACTAGCTCGCTCAGCGAAGCAGCTGGCGAGTGTCTGCGATTTCAGAAAAATTCCACTGCTCAGAGTCGGCAAAACTCTCCGAACTCAACCGATTCCACCCAACTCAGTTCCACAACATCAGACCAATAATCTACAACTTAACTACAGAATCCATTCTCGATTTTGCCCGATTAAACTTCAGCTCCACTCAATTAACTCAATCTTGGCATAAACACGCCAATTACCCGAAATTCCCAAATCACGAAACGATTATTCATCAAACGCATGCAACAGAATCAACAAGATAATCACGCATTCAGAATCATCACAACATAATAACATATTCATCAAAACCTATGGGTTAGGGAAATCCCCTTCTACCTAGAATTCATGCACTCTACAAATTTCGACCCGATCTCCCCCTTACCTCGAAATGCTCGAACAGTTGATGAAACTCTGAAATTCAAGCTCTTCTTCTTCCTCTTTGATTCTCCTCTTGATCGTGCTCCTCCTTCTTCTACCGTGTTCTTCGTTCCTCTTCTTCCAACGTGTTCTCTCACTCTTATTCCTCCAATATTCCAACAATGCCCCTAATACCCCTTTTCCAATTCTTTTATTCCATTTTTATTAATAATAATAATAATAATAACAATAATATTACTAATAATAATATTATCATTACTTTTATATTATTATCAATAATAATTATATTATTGATATTAATGTCCAAGGTCATCAATTAATCTCCACACTTAAGAGCTACACACGATCGCACTCAACCACACCCCCACAAAAAGCACCGCGAATAAAATAATCACAGAAAAACGAGATAATTAAAATGGGTGTTACAACTCTCCCCCACTTTAACTATTTTCGTCCTCGAAAATACCTGATGGAAACATTCTGGATATGCATCCCGCATCCTGCTTTCCAACTCCCAGGTCACACTGCCTCCTGCAGCACCTCCCCAAACCACTCTCACCAAAGGTATCTCTTTCCCTCTGAGTCGCTTCATTTTGCGATCTTCAATCCTCAACGGCATTGTCTCAATAGTGAGATTCTCCCAGACTTGCACTCCATCTCTCTGAATCACATGAGACGAATTCGCGACATACTTCCGAAGTTGTGACACATGGAACACGTCATGCAAATTCGAAAGCTCGGGCGGCAACGCCACCCTATAAGCCACAACACCAACTCTCTGCAAAATCTGATACGACCCAATAAACTTCGGATCCAGCTTCTTGGACTTCAATGCACGACCTACACCGGTCACTGGGTTAACTCTCAAGAACACGTGATCACCGTCACTGAATTACAACTCTTTCTTCCGGTTATCGTGATAACTCTTCTGCCTATCTTGAGATGCTTTCATCTTCTCACGGATCATCTGAACTGTCTCAGTAGTCTGCTGCACAATCTCTGGTCCCAACAAAACATTCTCACCTGTCTCATACCAACACAGAGGAGTTCTGCACCTTCTACCATAAAGAGCCTCAAGCGGTGCCATCCCGATACTGGAATGGTAACTGTTGTTGTACGTGAACTCAATCAATGGCAAATGAGTATCCCACGCACCACCTTTTTCTAACACACAAGCCCGCAACAAATCTTCCAACGTCCGAATAGTCCTCTATGACTGACCATTAGTTTGTGGATGATAAGCTGAACTCAGCTTCAACTTAGTAC
Organism: Lathyrus sativus; assembly: GCA_963859935.3. Lineage (NCBI taxonomy): Eukaryota > Viridiplantae > Streptophyta > Magnoliopsida > Fabales > Fabaceae > Lathyrus > Lathyrus sativus. The sequence goes on from OZ012741.1 coordinate 80,296,362, forward strand.
CCAAAGCTTCCTGAAAAATCTTCCAAAACTCTAAAGTAAACCTCGGATCTCTATCCGACACAATACTCGACGGCACACCATGAAGCTTCACAATCACCCGAATATAAATCTTTGTCAGATTCTCCAGCGGAAAACTGATATTAACCGGCACAAAATGTGCAGACTTCGTAAGCCGATCCACAATTACCCAAATGACATCAAATCCTCTCGCTGTGCACGGAAAACCCGTAACAAAATCCATGGTAATGCAATCCCACTTCCAAACCGGGATCTCTAACGGTTGCGTAAATCCAGAGGGCCTCTAATGCTCCACCTTTGATTTCTGATACGTCAAACAAGTGTACACAAACTGAGTTATATCTCTCTTCATACCTGACCACCAAAACATCTTCCTCAAATCATGATACATCTTCGTAGCTCCCGGATGAATACTCATACCACTACGATGTCCTTCACTCAAAATCGACTTCTTCAGCTCATCATTATCCGGCACACAAATCCGGCCTCGAAATCTCAACACACATGCACTATCCATCTTGAAATCACTATCGGAGTCACTTCCCACTCCAGACATCAAATCCACTAGCTTCACATCTAACTTCTGACCTTCTCTAATCATATCCAAGAAATCATTGTTCACTTGCAACTTGCCCAACATCACGCAATCTGCTGAAGTTTCACAAGCTATGCTCATATCTCTGAGCTGCTGAATAAGCTCCATCTCTTTCACCATCATAGCCAACATATGAATCACCTTCCTGCTCAAAGCATCGGCTACCATATTAGCCTTTCCCGGGTGATAACTTAGGCTAAAATCATAATCCTTCAAGAATTCTAACCATCTTCTCTGCCTCATATTCAGCTCTTTCTGGTCAAACAAATACTTCAGACTTTTATGATCGCTGAACATCTCAAAACTTGAACCATACAAATAATGACTCCAGATCTTCAACACAAAAACGACCGCAGCCAACTCAAGATCATGAGTAGGGTAATTCCGCTCATGCACCCTCAGTTGCCGCGAAGCATACGCCACCACTTTACCATTCTGCATAAGAACTCCGCCTAAACCCATCTTAGACACATCACAATATACCACAAAAGGTTCACTCAGAGCCGGTAACACTAACACCGGTGTCGTAGTCAATCTCTTCTTCAATTCCACAAAGCTCTCTTCACAAGCGGCATCCCACACAAAAACTTGATTCTTTCTCGTCAACTGAGTCAACGGCAACGCCAAAGTAGAAAAACCTTCAATAAACCTTCGATAGTACCCTACCAAACCCAAAAATCTTCTAACTTCCGTCGCTGTCTTTGGCGGTTCCCACTGCAACACTGCACTCACCTTAGATGGGTCTACCGATATACCATCACTAGAAATAACATGACCCAAGAAACTCACCGTCTTCAACCAGAACTCACACTTCGACAGTTTTGCAAACAACTTATTATCCTTCAACACTTACAAAGCAATCCTCAAATGTCCGACATGCTCTTCCTCAAATTTAGAATAAATCAGGATATCATCAATGAATACAACAATGAACTGATCCAAATAAGAATGGAAGATCTGGTTCATATACTCCATGAACACTCCCGGCGCATTCGACACTCTGAAAGGCATTACCGCATACTCGTAATGTCCATAACGAGTTCTAAACACCGTCTTCTGAATATCGCCTTCCTTCACTCTGATCTGATGGTAACCCGACCTCAAGTAAATCTTACTAAACACTCGAGCTCCCACCAACTAATCCATCAAATCATCAATCCTTGGAAGAGGATATTTGTTCTTGATGGTCACTTTATTCAAATGACGGTAATTGATGCAGAACCGCATACTACCATCCTTCTTCTTGACCAACAACACTGGAGCTCCCCACAACGACACACTTGGCCTGCTAAACTTCCTATCCAACAACTCTCCAACCTGAGACTTCAATTCAGCCAATTCCATTGCTGACATCCTGTACGGCGCCATAGATATAGGCCTCGTACCAGGTACAAGATCAATGCTAAACTCAATTTCTCTCTTCGGAGGCAATTCTGTAATATCATCAGGGAACACTTCAGGAAACTCATTCACCACCGCTAACTCCTTCAACGATGCTTTGCTGTCAATAGTTAACGATGCAAATAAAGCAAACATCTTAGCTTCGTCCTCCAACAAGGTCCTCAACTCCTTACCAGACAAAGAATCAACCAATGCTTCTTCCTCTAGAGTAAGAAACAACAACACCTTCCGAAAACAATCGATGTACACTCGGTTGAACTCCAACCAGTTCATACCCAGAATAACATCCAACTTACCAAGTGGAAAGCAAATCAGATTCACACCAAAATCTCTACCGAAAATAGTCAGTGGACACTTCAAACACACTAAAGAAGTAGTCACTGAACGAATAGAGGGAGTCTCAATAGTCATCCGCCGCTCAAGAGTAGTCGGCACCAAACCTAACCTTTTCACACAATCAACAGAGATGAACGAGTGGGTCACACCGGTATCAATTATAGCAGACAAGGGAACATTATTTATGAAACAATTACCTTGGATAGAACGATCCTCACTAGCAGCTTGAGTTCCCACCACCGCAAACACTTTGCCACTGGTCTGAGGCACCTGAGACGACTTCGACTTCTCGCAATGCATATTGATGTGGCCCTTCTCACCATAGTTATAACAAGTAGGCATAACGATTCGACAGTCAGCCTTCACATGGCCTGGCTTACCACACTTGAAGCACTTCTTCATCTCTTGAGAACAATCATTGGCACGATGACTCGTGCCACCGCACCGGAAACACTTTCCACCAGCAAACGCTCTCCCCTCTCTAGGCTTCATATCATTCGCACCTTTGAACTTCCCTTTATCAGTAGGAACACTGTAAGGAGTACCACCAAACCTTTGCTTACCCTTACGGTCACTTGCAGCCTTGTAATGCGTGATCCTCGCCTGGTTATCATTATCATAAATCCTGCTTCTGCTTATCAGCTCAGGATAATACCTGATCTTCTGACAAGCGATTCCCATCTTAATTTCCAGACACATCCCATTCTCAAACTTCAAACACTTGGAGGTCATCGCTCCGTCAGTATTGTAATGAGGACAATACTGCACCAGTTCTTCGAACTTAGCGGCATACTCAACCACCATCAAATTGCCCTGCTTCAGCTCCAGAAACTCTATCTCTTTAGCACTTCAGATATCCTCCGTAAAATACTTCTCCAGAAAACCAGTTCGAACCACATCCCAAGTAATTGGAGTCCCTGCAGTCTCCAACCTCTGGCGACTGTTGTCCCACCAAGCTTCAGCTTCTCCCTCTAACATGTGAGTACCGAACCTCACCTTCTGCTCATTGCTGCAACCCATCGTTCTGAAGATCTTATCAATCGCCTTAAGCCACTTCTGCGCCTCTTCAGGGTCCAAAATTCCTCCTTGAAACGTCGGCGGCTTGTTACTCTGAAACTGCGCCAAATCCCTGAATTGCGCACTCGCAGCGTGGTTCTGATTAGCAACCACCTGCGCCATCGCTTGTATAGCTGCAGCCAACGCAGCGTCATTCCTTCCCACCATACTGCTCAACAACAACAACACCAGGTTAACAGAAAAACAAACTCTATCCTACAGACAGACTCAACTACTACACTGGCCGGATGGACCGACCTGCTCTGATACCAGATTGTAACACCCCGCTCCCCAAATACAAAATAAATGCAATTAAAATAAACAAATATTAGAGTCATCACAAACACAACGGGATGTCACATAAGAAACTCCTCCAAACATTTTCATTAAACGATTTTCAATAATTAAACAGCGGAAGTTTGTCATATAGACACATGTACATATATTCACATCATATACATAAACGTCATATACACCATGTACGGCTAACGCCCAAAATATACAAGATATATTCACCCAAAAGATTCATCAAACATGATATGCCACAGGGGCACACAAAACCATCAGATAAACAATAAACTCCCAAAAGCCCTGGTGTTACGTATCAGAGCATCCCTACGACTCGACTCGCCATGATCCAAGCTAGCTACGCACCTAGATTATCTGTACTTCCGAAGAAGCACAGACCACAACAACAGCAAAGGGGTGAGAAATCACGATAAAAAAAAATAACGGTAATAATGTACATGAATAAAAGGCAGTAAACCTACAAATATCATTCAACACACATAAATTAGGAAATATTGTCCAACATCACACATAGCACACAATATGGCAATGCAACACATGCAACTCAACCCATGATATGCGGTACCGACTTAATGGTTCGTCAACCAATCTCAGGATAGATCGCATACACTCCATCCGAGCAACGATCTGTCCCTACCATGCCCCCCTGAGCACATATAATCAAACTCAGGATAGATCGCATACACTCCATCCGAGCAACGATCTATCCCTACCATGCTCCCCCTGAGCACATATAAACAAACTCAGGATAGATCGCATACACTCCATCCGAGCAACAATCTATCCCTACCATGCTCCCCATGAGCACATATAAACATGCATCATGAATATGCATACATCAATACACAACAACAATCCACGCACACAAAGTGCCCACGATCCATCCGATCGTATTTCATCCTACCTCATATATATATATATATATATATATATATATATATATATATATATATATATATATATATATATATATATATATATATATATATATATATATATATATATATATATATATATATATATATATATATATATATATATATATATATATATATATATATATATATATATATATATATATATATATATATATATATATATATATATATATATATATATATATATATATATATATATATATATATATATATATATATATTGATAACACGAAATCATATAGATATTTTGATGCATAATTCAACTAAAGTTTAACCGTTTTCGATCCGATTTCGGGTTATTTCCGTGTTATTTGTCTGATGTTTTGCAGGTATTCAACGATCACGTCTAAACAATGCAACATGAAGAAAAGAAGCAATCTCAGATGAAATACGGACGAAAAAGGAGTGAAAACATCATGAAAAGCGCAGGAAGCTGTTTTTGCTTATGTGACGACCGTCACAGCTCCATGACGAGTGTCACACGGGTGACGACCGTCACACCTTGTGACGACGTCATGCAGGCAAAAACGCCCCACTTCAATTACACGTTAAAGAATCAGTTCCAATTCCCACAGAGTGGACCATTACTCCCTAAATTATCTGCCTCAAAGTCCATCATCTTCAATGATAACTGTAATACCCCAAATTTTACCCTTACATTTAGTCAGTCATTGCGCATGGCATCTCATTTTTGCATCCGTTAATCACTAACAAGTCATGAAGTGAGTTTGCTTTTCAGGAATCATTCCAAGGGCGTTTTGGTCATTTTACGATGGTTCTGATGGATTCTGAAAAAAGTGGTCTTTAATTCTTGAGGCATTCAAATCACCATACCCGAAACAGTTTTTTATCATATGATTTGATTATCATCAAAGGCGTCGACCCGGTTTGAATATTGTTGAAAAAGTTGTCAGAAACATATTTGAATTTGGGTCGTTCGTTGCTTATGGTTTGTTTTAAGATATTCTGAGCAGTTTTCCGTTCGTTGATAAAGTGCAGTTTTGGATATAAAATAAGTGGGAGTTAGTTTGAATCTATTCAGATCTAATCAGGTTGCGACGAGATCATGAAAGGAATAATCAATTGGGATGAAAATGTGTTGGATCTTGCTCATAATATTGTTCAATACAAAAGAGAGGTGAATTGGAATATTTGTTGAGTTAATTCATAAATATTTGTAATTTACAAATAAAGAAGTGAATTTAAATATTTTTGAATTTCATTCATGAATATTTATAATTTACAACTAAGAAGTGAATTTGAACATGCTTAAATTTTATTCATATAGATTCATAATTTACAAAAAGGAAATAAAAGTACATTTTATCCTAAAAATTCTAAGGCCTTCATGCCATTCCTTTGAGTTCTTCATACAACTTCTGATCAACCTGCACAACAAAAAGAAAACAGAACAGAACAGAAAGAGGTTAGAATTTATGTTCGACACTCTCAGAATATCATCATCATTGAGTGCCGGGAGTGGCACGACCGAAGCCGCCTCCTACCCCCGTTACCAATCCGCGCCATCGGCGTCAGATCAGGTAGTTTTGTTCTTATCATACGGGACAACCGAGAGAGATAAAGAGTAAAATGAAGTAGGGACTGAATTGCTTTTCCAAAAGATCATATGCCGAAGTTGGATTCTGTTTCAAAGCCAAGCTAAGTACCATTCCATCAAGTAAACATGGTATCGTTTCCAAACTGATACAAAGCTAAACATCAAAGCCAATCCGAATTCAGACCCAGATGCCAATAGGTCTGAACCGTTTTTTCGAAGTTATCCAACACCTGAAATTCACAAAAGCTGCATCAGAAAAACAAGACAGCCGAAAAAAATTCGAGCAAGGTCGAAGCCCAAAATTCACAACAGACTTAAGAACAAGTTCAAACCAAAAGAAAGGAACAAGTTCAATCCAAAAGGAAAGAACAAGTTCAATCCAGAAAAATAAGAGACTAAGTGTATTTTACAAAACAATCCGACAGGAAATCCCACCAGTTCCCTCTGAAAGAAGAAAAAGAAAAGTCAGTAAACTTGTATCAGAAGACCAAAGATGAAAAGCTGAACTGAAAAGCTACATATCAGTTGCATCAGTCTATCAGAAAAGACTATCAGAAAAAATAGGTTAGAAACTAACTGGATCACAAACTGCTACCAAGAGACAGGCTACACCAGTCCATAACAGAAGAATCAAGTCCAAATCCGAAACTGGTTCCGAAAGTCCGAAGCACCGTCAAGATCACAAAAAAGAATCAGCTCAGTGCTATGGCAATCCAACACATAGGCTCAGTTCGGAAACATCACAGCCAATTTGGATTCAGACCCAGATGCCGGTAGGTCTGAACCGCTTTTCTTCCGAATATCCCAGCCACATACACAATAGCGGTTCAGACTCTAAGGTCATCATCATCGAAACCGAAAGCGACATAATCGAAGGCAGCATAATCAAAAGCAAGGATTGTAGTATCTTTTCCAAACGGCTCAGACGAACTTTCTACATCGCCGCACAACCCTTCCCGGCGGCGTCGACCCGACAATGTCCATTCTGAAAGAAGAAGAGGAAAAATAAGTGAATTCCAACTGATAACCAAACTGAACGAAACAAGTTCACAAAAAACCATATCAGTTCAGAATGCGAGTGAATCCACAAACTATCAAAACAGGTATCGATTCATTAAGGTTCAGCAATTGGATATCCACATTGTGAACAAGGGATCCCATTCCACATCTGAAAAATAAAATCCAAACGTCAGAAGCAATCAATCTCACAAAAATCCAATCAAGCGGACCCTAAAAAGGAAACAAAATCCAATCAGTATCAGAAAAGGAAAGATAACATTCACCATATCCAGATCAATGTCAAAACATATCAGATAGAAGCACAATCAGATCCAAAGAAATCAAATCTCAGGTCATCACAATAATAACGAGAATCAAATCTTATTAGTGGAAGGTAACGTAAATCATTGCAAAAAGGCCCAATACAAATGGATTCATAGAGATATAAAAAGGAATGAGATCACCTCGTTGAAACCCTAGACGGAGCGGCAGAGAACACCAAAAAGCGGCGAAGAGGACAAATCGCGAAACCCTAAACGATCGTGAATCTGAACGAAGGAGAGTTGAGAAGCGAAGACCGCCTTCGTCTTTCGACGGGCAATCACCTTCTAGCCTCAGACAAGGAGTCATCATCGGCTGATCGAATCACTTTGAAGCACACCAAAAATCTTCATCGCTCAAACGTAAGTTGTCATGAAAAATACGTTTCTTTGCTAATTGTGTTTAATGTTTGTTTCAGATGAAAGGGAAGAAGGAACTCGACCGCAAATGATCAAGAATTCATGGTGAAACGCAACGAGAATGGGGCGGAAAGATGAAGAAGATCGAAGGAACGAAACGACACCACTAGCTGAAAAAGGGCCTTTGAAACCCTAAGAGAATTTTTGGTGTTGCCTGTGTGTGTGGTTTGGGTCGGACAAATACAACCACCGGCCCAACTTGTTTTTTTCATTTTTTTTTTAAATTTTCAGATATTATATGATGTTTCAAGTTAAAATTAATTTGTTTTTTTTTAAAATAAATAAAATAAAACTTCTTTTTTGAATAAACAAATTTTATAATAAAATTATATCCTTTTTTAAATAACATTATTCCTTTTATTAGCATTTTTTTCTTTAAATAATAGTACAAGTGTTTAAAAAATAAAATAGAAAAATATAAAAATATAATAAGGCATTTTTTAATAAAAATAAAGTTAAAATTCTTTTTAGGTAATTTAGGTTAAAATAAATTTTGAAAAATAAAATCTAAAATTATTCATTAATCTTGAGCTCTTATCTTAACTTAAGTCGAATTTTTTTCATAAAATAAAATCACAAAAGATGCATAATTTCATAATCCTATCTCTTGATTTGTCGGGAAATTTACATATTTCTGTCTACTAACACATTTGTTCACTGTGCAGCTTTATATGTTGCCCTGTTATGTTTGCGTATTTTTTTTAAGTTAAACTGTATCATCTTATTGTAACTGTTCCTCATATGTAACCTCGCGAATCTTGAACAATCGTGTCTACTTTCTGCTTTTAAATTTTTGTTTGCATGGATGTACTTTTCCGCATTTAAATTTCTGCTGATGTATGATTTAAATTTCTCACATTTTCACCCATATTTCTGCCACATTACACACATCCGAAGGTTAGGTCTAGCTGTTTGGTCGCCGCGCCAATAGTCCTCAAACCCTCAAACCCTCAAACCCTCAAAACTACAACCTCACAAACCCTAATTTTCACAAATGCCTCGCCGCAGGCAAAATTACCATTACCCCTAGCATTAGGTCAAGGAGTCGCCGCACTCCGTTTTAGGGTTTCCCGCCGTGGAATCCCTAACCTAACCCTAATTTCAACATAACATTTCAACGTAGAGATTTGGAGTTTCGACACTCCGTGTAAACGTGTCCTTAAGACATGTTTATTCCCCTTGGGACCTCGACCACAGTCGAGAAGTCTCTAACCTCCCTTGTGAGGGGAACTACAGTTTCTCACTTTTAATCCTTTTGTACATATACCTTAAGCAAATAAATAAAGCAAATAGTAAACATTTGAACAAAAGGTTCCCGTAGAGTACTACGGAAGTTTAGGGTGCTAATACCTTCCCTAAATTTAACCAACCCCCGAACCCTAGATCTTTCCCCGCATTGTGTTTACGATGCAAAATAGGTTTTCCCTCTTTTGACCTTTTCCTTCGGATAAATCAAAGAGCGGTTGTGAATTGAATTGCGATTCAAACTCATTAATAGTTTGTGATCCTATTTCCACCACAACAATAACCGTTGGAATTCCACTTCTATAAAAAGGGAAGAAAGGGACCTCAGAAAGGGGGCTGCATTCATACAACGAAGTGCTGCCAAATTTATTTCCAGAGCATATTTTCCAGCAATATTCTTATTTGTTTCTCTTTACCTTTCCTGTATTCCATTTTTCATTCTTCTGTAATTTCTACTTTCATTGTACGATCAAATTGGCATTAGAGATCAGAATCCTGCCAACATCTGTGGAGGATCTGCCCAAAAGCCAATTGGAATATTTACAGGTTTCTCATTTCAATCGATTCCAGTTTTATTATAATGCAAATCATTATTTATTGTTTTTATTTATGTTTTATCTTTCCCAAATCCATGTCTAGCTAAACTTAGGTAATCGATATGTAGTAATAATTCGAATGGGATTTGATAACAACTGGTTGAAAAACTTTCTTTTCAAAAGTAACTTATGGTCTGAGTGTTTAAAATTGATTTACTGAATAAACTTCGTCGCGAAAGCGAGAACTTATTTAAAAGTAGTTTGCCACGAAAGTGGGAAATTAATTAAGATACAAACCAACAAGCGAAAGTTGCGGTAAGGTCAGATAGTAAACACTAGTCATTCATTTTAATAACAACGAAAGCACTTTAAAATGAATTAGAACTTAGAGATTTCCAAAAAATAATTTTAACCCCGAACGGGATACGAAAGTGTACGTTTGGCCCTTAGGATTATGATTAGCGTCAATAACCATCGTGAGGAGAGAGTCTTCAAATCACCATTTTCTGCTTAAATAAACTTTGAAAATTATTTCATACACCAGTAACTTATCAAATCCCTGAAGAACACAATTACTACGTATCGATTCAACCATTTATAATCTAAATAGTATTCTTAGTTCCCTTTTAGTGACAATCTTATTCCCTTAAACATATTCTACCTAGCTAAACATAGTAACTCCCGAGAACACTAGTTTGATTACGAGTCCCTGTGGGGTCGATATCTATTATTACTACGCGATAGACTGTGCACTTGCAGTTAGGTTGTATTAGACATAGAAAGTCACGATCAAGTTTTTGGAGCCATTGTCGGGGACCCGTTTAGTCAATAGTGTAACCTTCTGTTACGCCGTATAGACTAGGTTAACAATTTTCATTTTTCCTTTACTAGTTCTGTCGATTGTATGCCAAGTAATCGCCCGCAAGGCGATATCGTAAAACCATCAGTCGCAGAACTAAAACGCTTCTTACATTTAAGAAGTCGAATCATTGAGTACCAACTCAAACAACTCAAACATAACACTCCCGAACCTCTCACTCCCATTCCCAAATCAGAAGAAGAAGAACCAGAGATGGCTGAAGGACCTCCAAACAAACCGCTGAAGGCATACGCTACACCATCTCAGATGGAGCCTAGAAGTAGCATTGCTGCCCCAACTATTACCCGAAATGATTTTGAGCTAAAACCATCATTGCTGTCGGCTGTACAACAAAACCAATTCTCAGGAAACGCAACTGAGGATCCGAACGAACATCTAACAAAGTTTGTACAATACGCAGACACAGTGAAAGCAAATGGAGTAACTCCAGACGCGATAAGACTTCGTCTTTTCCCATTCTCTCTTAGAGACAGAGCGTGGACATGGTTACAATCGTTACCATCCAACTCCGTTACGACGTGGGAGCAATTGAAGAACGTCTTCTTAGCGAGATATTTTCTGCCAAGCAAAACTGCTATGCTTAGAGCTCAAATCAACAGATTTCGACAGAAAGATACTGAATCTCTTTACGAAGCATGGGAACGATTCAAAGATATGATGAGAACATGTCCTCACCACGGTCTAGAAGACTGGGTGACAATCCATACTTTCTATAATGGGCTTCTATACAATACTAGATTGACAATAGACGCTGTCGCGGGCGGTGCACTTATGGATAAGCCATACGATGAAGCCTATCAATTAATAGAAAAACATGTCACAAAACCATTGCCAATGGGGAGGTGAACGCACTCCAACTGAGAAAACCACAGCAAAAGGTGGGATGTACGAGATCAGCAGCCTTGAAAAGTTCAACGCTAAAGTAGATGCTCTAGCACAAAAGATAGATAGTCTGACCGTTAACCCCACTGCAACTGTCGCTGCAGTAACTCCAAATTGCGAGTTATGCGGAAGCACCACTCATAATGCACCCGTATGCCCATTGCTAGCCGGAATCCCATCAGACCAGGTAAATTATGCTCAAGGAAATGCCTACGCAAATACCTACAACCCAGGTTGGCGAAATCATCCAAACTTTTCTTACAAAAGCGAAAATGCATTGCAAATGCCTACTGCTCCGCCAGGATATCAGAAACCAGCTGCTCAAAATGCACCTAGGAAATCAAACCTCGAGTTGATGATGGAAAAGTTCATAGCAACTCAAGCTCAAACAAACAAAGAATTCCTGAATCAAAACATACACACTAGCGAGCAAATTAGACAGTTGACAGGAAAAGTAGACGCTTTACCCACCCACAACAAAATGTTAGAAACTCAGATATCACAAGTGGCTCAACAACAAGCCTCTGCTGCCGCACCAGCTGGCACATTTCCTGGACAACCTGAACAGAATCCAAAAGGCCAAGCAAATGCTGTAATACTAAGAAGTGGAAAAGAACTGGACGAACCGATCTATCCGAGGACCGAAAACTCAGCCATGCAACAAAAACCAACTGAACAAGCAGAAAAGGAATCCGAGTTAGAGAAGAAGGAAGACAACAAGAAGGAGGATACCGCAAGTGAAAAAACTAAAGCACCTCCAGCGCCATATAAACCACCTATCTCTTATCCGCAAAGATTAATAAACTCCAAAACTTCAGGACAGTTTAAGAAATTTGTAGAGCTCCTTAGACAGCTGAATATTACTATCCCTTTTACAGAAGCGATAACTCAAATGCCGTCATACGCCAAATTTCTCAAAGAAATCCTGTCGAATAAGAGAAAGATCGAGGATAATGAAACAGTTACACTTACTGCAGAGTGTAGCGCTATTATTCAAAACCGCATGCCTCCTAAATTAAAAGACCCAGGTAGTTTCTCCATACCCTGCGTCATAGGAAAGTTCGTAATAGACAAAGCTCTGTGCAATTTAGGAGCCAGTATCAGTGTTATGCCCTTATCTATATGCAAAAAGATGAATATGGGAGACCTCAGACCAACCAAAATGTCCGTACAATTAGCTGACCGATCAGTAAAATACCCCGTCGGAATACTGGAAAACGTTCCAGTACGCATAGGACAATTCTACATTCCAACCGACTTCATAATCATGGACATCAAGGAGGACATTGTAACCCCAATTATCCTAGGAAGACCATTCCTAGCTACAGCCGGAGCGATTATAGACGTGAAGAAAGGAAGGCTAACATTCGAAGTAGGAGAAGAAAAGATAGAGTTCATTCTCACCAAGTTCTTACAAGCACCAGCAATAGACGATACCTGCTATTTAGTAGACGAAATTGACGAATGCATAAGAGAACTTGAAAATGAAGAGACCACGTATTCAGAAATAATAAAGATTCAAATACCCGATATTTCTGAAGACAATGATTGGCGTAAACCGTACAAAGACGACAGCCTAAGCAAAAGCTTAGCACTGACCCCGAACCATATGCCAGGTCCAAAGAACCCATCTTTAGAACTTAAAACACTACCCAAAAACCTTAGATATGAATTTTTAGACGATGAACTAAAAAGACCAGTGATAGTCAACGCCGACTTAGGACAACCAGAAACCGAAAAGCTATTAGAAGTCCTAAAAAAGTACCCCACCGCGCTAGGCTATAACATAAGCGATCTAAAAGGTATAAGCCCTTCGATCTGTATGCATCGAATTACAATAGAGGAAGACTCTAAAACCTCTCGAGAGCATCAGAGAAGACTGAACCCCATCCTGAGCATTGTAGTCAGAGATGAAGTAAAGAAACTGCTAGATGCAGGAATCATCTATCCGATCTCCGACAGTGAATGGGTCATCCCAGTTCATGTCGTACCGAAGAAAGAAGGAGTCACAGTAGTTAAAAACGAAAAAGGCGAATCAATAACAAAAAGAGTCGTGACTGGAAGCAGGATGTGCATTGACTATAGAAAGCTTAACAAGGCTACACGCAAAGATCACTTCCCGTTACCCTTCATAGACCAAATGTTGGAAAGATTAGCCAAACATTCATATTTCTGCTATCTAGATGGTTACTCAGGATTTTTCCAAATTCCCATCCATCCTGATGACCAAGAAAAGACTACATTCACCTGTCCTTATGGTACTTTTGCTTACCGCCGAATGCCGTTCGGACTCTGTAACGCTCCAGCAACCTTCCAAAGATGCATGATGGAAATCTTCGCAGATTTCATAGACAACATCATGGAAGTGTTTATGGACGATTTCTCGGTATGTGGACAAAGTTTCGAAGGATGCCTACAAAACTTAGAAATGGTATTAGAATGTTGTGTAAAAGTAAACCTCGTCCTAAATTGGGAAAAATGCCATTTTATGGTCCGACAAGGAATAGTTCTAGGACACGTCATATCAGATAGAGGAATTGAGGTAGACAAAGCTAAAATAGAGATTATAAAAGATCTCCAACCTCCAAAATCTGTACGAGAAATACAGAGTTTTCTAGGACATGCCGGTTTCTACAGAAGATTTATAAAAGATTTTTCGAAAATCACAAAACCTCTGACCGGCCTGTTGATGAAAGATGTTGAGTTCGTCTTCGACGACGACTGTCTAAAAGCATTCGAAACATTGAAATCAGCCCTTATCACCGCACCAATCATGCAACCACCCGACTGGCGACTACCGTTCGAAATCATGTGCGATGCGAGTGATTATGCTGTAAGCGCAGTTCTAGGACAAAGGAAGGACAAGAAACTCCATTCTATCTACTATGCCAGTAGAACCTTAGATCCTGCCCAAATGAACTATGCTACCACAGAAAAGGAACTTCTAGCAGTTATACTTGCGCTTGACAAATTCCGTTCTTACTTAGTAGGAGCAAAAATTATCATATACACAGACCACACTGCCATAAGGTACCTAATAAGCAAAAAGGATGCCAAACCAACACTACTGAGATGGATCCTGTTATTACAAGAGTTTGACTTAGAAATCAAAGATAAGAAAGGAACCGAGAACGTTGTTGCAGATCACTTATCCCGAATAGAAGGCATCAAACACGAACCAGTACCGATAAATGACGATTTCCCGTACGAACGTCTGATAGCCAAATTAGAAAGTGACACATCCAATTCAATCTCGGGAGATCCAGAATTCGAAAAAGTCGTAGAATCCGTCTATGCCCAAGTCACATTACCTTGGTATGCTGACATCGTTAATTACCTTGCTGCGGGCGTGCTTCCACCGGATCTTACTTATCAGCAAAAGAAGAAATTCTTCCACGATCTGAAACACTATTATTGGGACGAACCTCTACTCTTCAAGAGAGGGCCCGACAACATATATCGTCGCTGTGTCCCAGAGGAAGAAATAGAAAATATCATTTCCCAATGCCACTCAGCACCATACGGTGGTCATGCTAGTACATCCAAGACGTGCGCTAAGATTCTCCAAGCCGGCTTATTCTGGCCTAATCTCTGGAAAGACGTTCACATCGCTGTGCAAAAGTGCGATCGATGCCAACGAACTGGCAACATCTCACGACGCGATGAAATGCCTCAGAAAGGAATCTTAGAGGTAGAAATCTTCGACGTCTGGGGAATAGATTTCATGGGACCATTCCCACCTTCTTTTGATAATAACTACATACTCGTTGATGTCGATTACGTGTCTAAATGGATAAAAGCCATAGCTGCTCCAACAAACGACGCACGAGTAGTAATCAAACTCTTCAAAAACACAATCTTTCCTAGATTCGGTGTACCGAGACTCGTCATTAGTGACGACGGATCTCACTTCATATCACGAATATTCGATAAACTTCTCTCTAAATATGGAGTCTGACACCGAGTAGCTACACCTTATCATCCGCAAACTAGCGGACAAGTAGAGGTCTTGAACAGAGAAATAAAAGAGATATTGGAAAAGACTGTCGCTACCTCAAGGAAAGATTGGTCGTCGAAGCTACAAGAAGCTTTATGGGCTTATAGGACCGCTTTTAAGACACCAATAGGTACTACACCCTATAAATTAGTTTACGGTAAATCCTGCCATCTCCCTGTAGAATTAGAGCATAAGGCCTTCTGGGCCATTAAGACACTCAACTTCAACTACACCGAGGCAGGAGAAAAGCGAATCTTGAACTTACACGAGTTGGAAGAACTTCGATTAGACGCTTACGAAAATGCCTGTATCTACAAAGAACGAACTAAAAAGTGGCATGATAAACGTTCAATTAGGAAACAATTCAGTGTGGGAGACATCGTATTGTTATTTAATTCAAGATTAAAACTCTTCCCAGGTAAACTAAAATCTAGATGGTCTGGACCTTATGAAGTGACTAAAGTACTTCAGAGTGGAGCTGTTGAAATTACCGATAAGATGAATGCACCGTTCATCGTAAACGGGCAACGTCTAAAACATTATAATAAGAACGACAACAGTCCTCAAGTCAGCAGTATAGCACTGCTTGAGCTTCCAGCTCAAACACCCAAATAGCTTCTCACCAAGCTATCCTCAGGCTTTAGACGTTAAAAACAGCGCTTACTGGGAGGCAACCCAAATTTCCCTCGTTATTGTATTTCATTTTTCTTTAAAATTCTACTTTGAAAATCCAACAAAAATTCTAAACTTATAATTACTACTACTTTCTACTTTCGTTTGTTTTCATATTTTTATTTTATTTTTCTCTTTTGTCTTTTGTTTCTACCGCTTTTCGTTTCTAAAAATCCTGACTTCAATTTCCTGTTTTAAACTTTTCAGGATTTTTAAAAGCCTTCAAAACATTCCTTCTGTTTTCTCCGAATTACCTGCGAGTATGGCCGAATACGACTTCACAAAGGTTCACTTCCGAGGACTAGCTCAAAAGGCAAAATTTGCAGCACTGACCGAAAGAGAATTCGCCTTAACGCTGTATTATGATAAGGCTACTATGGATAAACTAGGAATCACGGATAGCATTCAATACTTGTTCAATCAACTGGGTTGGGAGAACACTGCTCTGAAAACACGTTTTGCTACCTATAAGGATCTTACCTATGAATTCCTTAGTTCTTTCAGATACATACCCAACTATGGTTTTGGATCCAACACAGAGCTGATTACCTTCCGATTGTTTGGAATGGACCAAACCCATAGCCGGATGTCACTAGCTAACCTCCTAGGATTTCCTAGCGGACCGCATGTGTTCATCAGTGCAGAAGATGACGATATTAATTTTCAACTCGATCAATTCTGGGGTAGAATCACAGGCGACTATCACCCTGAACCAGACAGAATGTACAATGATGACATTCATAACCCAGCCTTCAGATACTTCCATAAGATACTAGCTCACACCTTGTTTGGGAAAGAAGAAAATATTACTACAGTATCTAAAGAGGAGTTATTCATCATGTTCTGTACTTCTCAGGGACGTACAGTAAATGCAGTGCCTTTCATGATGAGATCTTTCAAACGCCTCACGCTGGAACCACAACCACCTATCCTTATAGGAGGCCTTGTGACAATGATTGCCCACGAGCTTGGCCTTAGATTCCACTTAAATGTCAGCACTCGTTTTGGCACCATCCGACCCATGAACATACAATTCTGCTTTAACAGACGCATCTTAGGAACTATGGGACCTGGACCGTATGAGTACCTCATTAACGAAAAACCAGTACAGCTATTCACACTGCCTGATCATCTGATGACAAGTATCCACAACAAGGACAACTAGCTCTATGAATTGGATGAGCCTATGGGACCTCCTTCACCACAGTCAACACCACAGAACTATATGTATGACAGTGACCACATCTCTGAGGCACACGACTATTTGTACTATGAGGATGCTGTATCCGAAGCTGAAGTAGACCCTACGACTCCTCCGCACTACAACACTTATCCTGAGCCTATCCCTGAGGAGACCACCGACAAAACGGATACCATTTTACTCAGATTGGACGACGTTGATGCAGCTCTGACTAATGTAAAAGCTGACATCACAAGCATGCACAGCGAACTGGTAGGCTTCATGGATTTAGTCTGCGACCAACTCGACTACTACGCACGAAAATTCGATGAGTTGAAGACACGAAAAGACTAGATACTAGTTCTTAGCAGTAGTTTCAGTTTAGTTTAGTCTAGTTTAGTTTCATTTTATCATTTGGATTTTTCGCATTGTTAGTTTTCTTTATGTACTACATACAATCATTTCAATTTTATGTTATTTCAATTCTAGTTTTTATTCAATTATTCTGTTTTCGCATTATCCGTTGTTTGTTGGCTGTTCAATTACATTGCCGTATCATTACTAAGCCTTAAAGTCACTACGAGAACGCCCTCAGAGCAAAATTCTGCGTACTGCAGATTTTGTTGCTGTGACGACCGTCACAGAACCCTGACGAGCGTCACGCGGGTGACGACCGTCACACCTACGTGACGACCGTCACGAATTCAAAAACTGATATCTGATAAAACAGGGTTCATGTTCTCTTCCACTACCCCCATTACCACTTCCAATCATCCTAACTCCTACCCCACTACAAATTTTCGTCCTCCCCACATTGAACTCTATATTTCAACTCCAATCTCAACTTCCAAACCACACTTCTGTCAGTTCTTCCCACTCTGCAGAAAAACCCCATTCTTCAGAAACCTCTCCATCTTCCAACAATGGCAAGGAATGCAGAAACCCCAGATATCAACAACATTATCTTCAGTGAAGGAGACTTAGGCGAAAGACAGCGAGCAAACTACATCGCATTTCATCAGAGGTCGCTCCAGCCGACTCATTATCCGCACCTTCTATCGCTTACGGAGCTCGGACTCCTTGAAGGCGTAACCTGGATGCTTCAAAGAGCAGGCATATGGAACCTCTGCACCAACCCACTTCCAACATACGAACAACTCACTCTTGAGTTCTTGAGTTCGTTCACTTACGCCACATCCAGCGGCGAACTTAGCCAGCACTCAGGTGCCGCATGCTTCCGGATGTTTGGCACCAACTATCAGGTGAACCAAAATCAGATTGCCAGCATCCTACAGCTACCTCGTGGCGACAACGCTCACCGCCGCATCACTGATCAGTTCCAGCACGAAGCTTTCGCATTGTGGTATCAGTTGACCGGCATCAATGCCGATGGTTGGGACTCTCTGCACGCCACTCATATCCATAACCCAACCATCCGGTACTTTCACAGAGCGTTGAGCAACACTATTTTCGCCAGAGACAGCAACCACAAAGTGAACTCGAAAGAGCTCTTCTTTCTTCATTGCGTCTTCAACAATGAGCCTGTCAACGCTGCTCCATTTCTGCTGGCTCATATTCAGGCCAACTGCAACCGTGGCTCGAAGCCATTCTACTTTGGCGGGATTGTCACTGCTATTGCACTTGGGCTGAACCTAGGCGACCGCCTCCAGCACCTCCATTCCATCCCCTCGGTGTTCCTTGACACCGACCACTGCAGAGCCTCTCATCTTATCCGCTCCAGAGCTGACGGCAAATACCATCCGGTAGTGCGTGGCAAGATCGTCCGAAGCATCATCCTTCCGTCCCGCACCCGCACACACCCAGAGGACCGTACCAACTGGTTGTTCGACCTCACTGCCCCTCCTGCTGCCGCTGTTCCTACTCAGGATCACACTCACGGTTCTGACGATGAAATCCAAGCTGAGTTGGACAGGTCCGAGCAGCCAGAGGCATCGCAGCCTCCTCCTCCCGAAGGTACATCCTCTCGCCGCCGCCGCCATCATCCCGTGCCAGACTACACAGAAGAGGACCTCCGCCGCTCCCTAGACCAGCAGGCATAGATACTCGCGATGCTGCAGCAGCAGAATCAGCGAGCTGACCAGTTCGAAGCTTGGCACCGGACTCAAATGCAACAACTTCACACCGGCCAAGCTACTATCACTGAGAGCCTGGCGAATCTGACCTTGCAGGTCGAAGGACTCCGGGACACCGTCTACCACACAGGAGCTATGAGTTATGAGGATAGAGTAGCCCTCGCCAGAGCCAGAGGACGCCAACGCGGACGTGACAGAGGCAGCGGACGTGATTAGTTTTCCATTTTTCCTTCATTGTTTACTATATTTCAGTTATTTGTACTTTCATTTCAGTTGTATCTCCCTCTCGCATGCTTCAAAAATCAGTGAGGACACTGATTGAGATAGTGTGGGAGCGGAGCCTCTATTTCCATTCCACTGTACTCTGAATTTCCTTTATTTCCTTTATTTCCAGTCCACTGTACTTTGAATTTTCGTAATTTCTATTTAAACACTTTCTATTTTTAGCAAATAAAGCTCGTTTATATATAATTTTCCCGTTACGCAAACATCCCCACATTATTCAACGTAAACAAAAACTTTCATTCGTTCCTCAAAAGCAAAAGCACCACGAGAATGCACCCGAGTTCAAAACAAGTTTTGAAACTCCGAGGAAACGACAGTTCTAACAAAACCAGTACCGTCCTGACACCTTAGATCTCCGGTTTATGCGAGTCGGTTTCACTACCTATGCGTACCAAAGTCTCAAGCGTCTACGCAAACTCAAACCCAAGTAGTTTATACTAGCAGTCAGCACCATCCTAAAGCACTACTAAGCGAGCGACCGATGCAAATAAGTGTATGATCTCCAAAAAGATGAAAAATCATGAAAAGAGAGCTAAATAGCCCAAAAATATAAGACACGTTTCCTTCTAAGTTAGGTGCTCCTCACCCGAGCATTTAGCCCAACGGCACGAAAACTCATTGAAAAATCAATGACATAAGCTTATGATCAATGAAGAAGATCAAAAACAGAAATGAGATCATATTCACTAACAGGTCGACTTGCCATGAAAGTGTACGGACAACGGGCTTAATGTGATTGCGCTAGAACAAACAGGGTGAACTTGCCGCGAGAACCTTGACACCAAGCTACAGTAGCATGATTGGGACCGATTTGCATAAAAAGGAGACCTCTGAAGACTTGTAGTCTAGTGTCGTCATGATACTCGTCTTGTTCCTACCAAGAATCCCGGTTTTTCCCTACTCTGCGAACGAAGAAGCTGCCTCGTGCTTGCCGAATTTTTCATGTTTTACTTGAGGACAAGCAAAGATTCAAGCTTAGGGGAGTTTGATAACACGAAATCATATAGATATTTTGATGCATAATTCAACTAAAGTTTAACCGTTTTCGATCCGATTTCGGGTTATTTCCGTGTTATTTGTATGATGTTTTGCAGGTATTCAACGATCACGTCTAAACAAGGCAACATGAAGAAAAGAAGCAATCTCAGATGAAATACGGACGAAAAAGGAGTGAAAACATCATGAAAAGCGCAGGAAGCTGTTTTTGCTTATGTGACGACCGTCACAACTCCATGACGAGCGTCACACGGGTGACGACCGTCACACCTTGTGACGACCGTCATGCAGGCAAAAACGCCCCACTTCAATTACACGTTAAAGAATCAGTTCCAATTCCTCCCACAGAGTGGACCATTACTCCCTAAATTATCTGCCTCAAAGTCCATCATCTTCAATGATAACCGTTGGAATTCCACTTCTATAAAAAGGGAAGAAAGGGACCTCAGAAAGGGGGTGCATTCATACAAAGAAGTGCTGCCAAATTTATTTCCAGAGCATATTTTCCAGCAATATTCTTATTTGTTTCTCTTTACCTTCCTGTATTCCATTTTTCATTCTTCTGTAATTTCTACTTTCATTGTACGATCAAATTGGCATTAGAGATCAGAATCCTGCCAACATCTGTGGAGGATCTGCCCAAAGGCCAATTGGAATATTTACAGGTTTCTCATTTCAATCGATTCCAGTTTTATTATAATGCAAATCATTATTTATTGTTTTTATTTATGTTTTATCTTTCCCAAATCCATGTCTAGCTAAACTAGGTAATCGATATGTAGTAATAATTCGAAATGGGATTTGATAACAACTGGTTGAAAAACTTTCTTTTCAAAAGTAACTTATGGTCTGAGTGTTTAAATTGATTTACTGAATAAACTTCATCGCAAAAGCGAGAACTTATTTAAAAGTAGTTTTGCCACGAAAGTGGGAAATTAATTAAGATACGAACCAACAAGCGAAAGCTGCGGTAAGGTCAGATAGTAAACACTAGTCATTCATTTTAATAACAGCGAAAGCACTTTAAAATGAATTAGAACTTAGAGATTTCCAAAAATAATTTTAACCCTGAACGGGATACGAAAGTGTACGTTTGGCCCTTAGGATTATGATTAGCGTCAATAACCATCGTGAGGCGAGAGTCTTCAAATCACCATTTTCTGCTTAAATAAACTTTGAAAATTATTTCATACACCAGTAACTTATCAAATCCCTGAAGAACACAATTACTACGTATCGATTCAACCATTTATAATCTAAATAGTATTCTTAGTTCCCTTTTAGTGACAATCTTATTCCCTTAAACATATTCTACCTAGCTAAACATAGTAACTCCCGAGAACACTAGTTTGATTACGAGTCCCTGTGGGATCGATATCTATTATTACTACGCGATAGACTGTGCACTTACAGTTAGGTTGTATTAGACATAGAAAGTCGCGATCAAGTTTTTGGCGCCGTTGCCGGGGACCCGTTTAGTCAATAGTGTAACCTTCTGTTACGCCGTATAAACTAGGTTAACAATTTTCATTTTTTCCTTTACTAGTTCTGTCGATTGTATGCCAAGTAATCGCCCGCAAGGCTATATCGTAAAACCATCAGTCGCAGAACTAGAACGCTTCTTACATTTAAGAAGTCGAATCATTGAGTACCAACTCAAACAACTCAAACATAACACTCCCAAACCTCTCACTCCCATTCCCAAATCAGAAGAAGAAGAACCAGAGATGGCTGAAGGACCTCCAAAACAAACCGCTGAAGGCATACGCTCACACCATCTCAGATGGAGCCTAGAAGTAGCATTGCTGCCCCAGCTATTACCCGAAATGATTTTGAGCCTAAAACCATCATTGCTGTCGGTTGTACAACAAAACCAATTCTCAGGAAACGCAACTGAGGATCCGAACGAACATCTAACAAAGTTTGTACAATACACAGACACAGTGAAAGCAAATGGAGTAACTCCAGACGCGATAAGACTTCGTCTTTTCCCATTCTCTCTTAGAGACAGAGCGTGGACATGGTTACAATCGTTACCATCCAACTCCGTTACGACGTGGGAGCAATTGAAGAACGTCTTCTTAGCGAGATATTTTCCGCCAAGCAAAACTGCTATGCTTAGAGCTCAAATCAACGGATTTCGACAGAAAGATACTGAATCTCTTTACGAAGCATGGGAACGATTCAAAGATATGATGAGAACATGTCCTCACCACGGTCTAGAAGACTGGGTGACAATCCATACTTTCTATAATGGGCTTCTATACAATACTAGATTGACAATAGACGCTGCCGCGGGCGGATGCACTTATGGATAAGCCATACGATGAAGCCTATCAATTAATAGAAAACATGTCACAAAACCATTGCCAATGGGGAGGTGAACGCACTCCAACTGAGAAAACCACAACGAAAGGTGGGATGTACGAGATCAGCAGCCTTGAAAAGTTCAACGCTAAAGTAGATGCTCTAGCACAGAAGATAGATAGTCTGACCGTTAACCCCACTTAAGCGTCTCCCCATGGACACAAACCTTAGGATCTATGACATTTTGATATTAATGATTATAGGAATACCTTGACGAATATAATGAGAAAGATTTTTAGACAATGACAACGATAATTCTAAAATATAAAAGTGTAGAGACAAGTGTTTGACACTGGTTGGCTTATGGATTTATCTCAACCGGTACTCGTAAT
>OZ012741.1:80322419-80363428 GCA_963859935.3 Lathyrus sativus
AAGTAGTTGAGCTGATGCAAATAAGTGAATGATCATATGCTTAATAAAAAGAAAAAAAGAAGAAAAAGAGAAGGACAAAAAGTGAAAAAGAAAAAAGAAAAGACAAAAAAATGTTTAATTCTAAATTGTTGAAAAAAAATGGATCATAGTCACTAACAAGCTCAGTTACCATGTGTGTGAATAGATAAAGGGCTTAATGTGATTGCGCCTGAATGTAAAAGAGCAAAAAGGAGGAAGAGTAAGTTAGGCTTCAACATAATAACATGATTCGAGTTGATTTGTATATTCAGGAGGTTTATGTTTGCACAATTGTGGATTAGTATTCCTACGATATCCTTAGTGTGTAAGATTAGTACCTATCGATGAAAACTTAACCGAAGAAGACTTACAGCCTGGAATGAGTATCTGTTGATGTGTGTGTGCTTCCCTTGTTTTGTTTTAATTTTGCTCGGAGTGCAAAAGTTCAAGTCCGGGGGAATTTTATCAGTGCATATTTATGCACATTCTCCTACATTTTTACTTAGGCATTTCTTTATTTTATTTTGTTTATTATTATATTTTATTATGTTTTCATATTTTATTTTATTTTTGGTTTAATTTAATTTTCGCACTTATTTTTCAGCTTTAGAAGTCTACACGGAAACGATCATAACTGGAGTTCCGAGAATCCGTTTGAGGTGTTCTAAAAATTGCCGGAAAGCTAAGAGAGAGAGATACGACTTTCGTGTTGGAGTCAAAGTCACATTCGGAGCTCAAAATTCCAGAATTTCGTTTCAAGTTACAACATTAAAATTCTGTTTTAGTTTTGATCTTGTTTTGGGCCTGGGTTATGTTTTTGACCCAGTTGGGTTATGAACTGAATCTATTGTTTTATTTTAAGGGGAAACCTCGTTTACAATATCATATTCACTATTCACGAAAATATTTGTTGGAGCTTTGTATGAATTGTGGAGAACTAATTCCTTCGGATTAATTTGCTGTAATCGGTTCCCGCCAACACTTTGAGGCTCTTTTAATTTCCAATAAAATCTATTTCCTTTCAATTCTTCTCTATGATATTTTGTTTGCTTAATTCGATTTATCTTAGGGATGATTGATTTATTTCGATGATTGCATGTTCTTATACTTTAATTGCGGTTGCTTAATCTGCGTATGTTTCTCGTGTTTGCTTAATTCATGGTTACTATTTTATCTGTTTGCTTAATTCAGAAATTAGGAGCGTGTATCGTATAATATCAATTGCGCTTGTTGATTGTTATTATAATCGAAAAGGGGATAGAATCCGCTTAGGAATTGGGAATTATTAGGATCGATGTTAAGTTGGGAAACAAAAACAGTAGATTAGCCGTTTCAGCTCATTACTACAATCACTTTTTCTAATCACTTATTTTTCGTTTGTTTTATCTTAATCAAAACCCCCATATTTTGTTACTGTATTGATTATTCCTACAAGATCCTTGTGAGACGATATTCCGAGTCACTGTCGTTTTACTGCATTTTCCTAAAATTACTCGTTTTTGATCCGCGAGGCGACCGCAGATCACAGGACAAGATCCTATCTCAGAACATTTGAATCTTCATTGTTTGGCTTAGTGTCAATAATTGAACCAACATCTGTGGATGAGGCTCTGAAAGATAATGAATGGATTATTGCCATGCAAGAAGAGCTAAATCAATTCACCAGAAATGAAGTTTGGGATCTGGTTCCTAGACCTAAAGGATTCAACATTATTGGAACAAAATGGGTCTTCAGGAATAAGTTGAATGAAAAGGGAGAAGTTGAAAGGAATAAGGAAAGGCTGGTTGCTCAAGGTTATAGTCAAGAAGAAGGTATTGATTACACTGAAACTTATGCTCCAGTGGCAAGGTTAGAATCTATACGCCTTCTTATTTCTTTTGCTGCACAGAATAACATCACTTTATATCAGATGGATGTTAAAGTGCCTTTCTTAATGGTATTATAGAAGAGGAAGTATATGTCCACCAACCTCCTGGTTTGAAAGTGAAAACTTTCCAGATCATGTTTTTAAACTAAAGAAATCTCTTTATGGTTTAAAACAAGCTCCCAGAGCTTGGTATGAGAGGTTGAGCAATTTCCTTCTAAAGAAAAATTTTATTAGAGGAAAAGTGGATACAACTTTATTCTGTAAAACTCTTAAGAAAGATCTGTTGATTTGTCAAATATATGTAGATGATATTATTTTTGGATCAACAAATATTATGCTTGGAAAGGAGTTTTCTAAATGTATGCAGGCAGAGTTTGAGATGAGCATGATGGGAGAATTGAGATTCTTTTTGGGAATCCAAGTCAACCAGACTCCAGAGTGCACCTACATACATCAGACCAAATATGTTAAAGAGCTTCTGAAGTAGTTCAACATGGTTGATAGTAAGATGGCAAAGACTCCAATGCACCCTACAAGCACTCTTGGTAAGGAAGAGGTAAGTAAGAAGGTAGATCAGAAACTCTACAGAGGTATGATAGGATCTCTTCTATACTTGACTGCTTCTAAACCTGATATTCTGTTTAGTGTCTACTTATGTGCAAGATTCCAATCAGATCCTAGAGAATCACACTTAACAGCTGTTAAGAGGACTCTAAGGTATCTGAAAGGTACTACTAACATGGGTCTGTGTTACAGAAGATCTGATGAATTTTCATTAGTTGGATTCTGTGATGCTGATTATGCTGGAGACAGAGTTGAACGTAAAAAGTACTTCTGGAAGCTGTCAGTTTCTTGGAAGTCATCTGATCTCATGGTACAGCAAGAAGCAACCCACTATTTCACTATCAACTACAGAGGCAGAATACATTGCTGCTGCTGGATGTTGTACGCAGATGCTCTAGATGAAGAGTCAGCTAGAAGACTATCAGATCTATGAGAGTAATATTTCTATCTTCTGTGATAATACTTCTGCTATATGTTTGTCAAAAAATCCAATCTTACATTCTAAGGCTAAACATATAGAAATTATACATCACTTCATCAGAGACTATGTTCAGAAGGGTGTAATAAATCTAGCTTTTGTTGATACAGATCATCAATGGGCTGATATTTTCACAAAACCCCTTGCTGAAGATAGGTTTAAGTTCATTCTGAAAAATATTTGTATGGATTTTTGTCCAGAGTAACATTTATCAGAGGGCAACTAATCAGATGCAAAATGTTAAAGATATGAAGTATTTCATCTGATTATTTGTTCATTTATCTTTGATTGATTTATTTGTGTGAAACTCTGAACTAACAAACTCAGAAGATCTGAACGTTGGAAACGTTTCATTTCTGAGAGACATCAGATGCACATACAAAGCAAACACGTGTCACTCAGAATCTGAAAAGATGGAGTGCTCTACTGAATTGACGTTTGAGGTACTGCTTTGAAAATCTCATTTTTCTTGGATTTCCCCCATTTGTCATATCTTTAAATTGAAATGATTATTTTCATTAAATGCTATGTGTAAACGTGCGTATGTGTCTATTGATGTACCCAATGTTTGATTTTTTGGTTTTCTATAAATACCACCTATCACACTATTTTCACACTTTTCACACTCACTACACTTATGCGTTTTTGCTTACTCTTCAACCTCTACCAAAACCTTAAACCCAAATAAAAATCTTCATCTTCATCAATGGCTTCTTCATCAAATGCTGTTGAAATCTCCAACAAAAACATAATGTACAAGAAACTAGTATGCACTCTATTTACTCCATTTGTGGATCTTGAGGTTCTGTGTGAGAATTTCATTGATCTTGAATCAATAGAAGAAAATGGGTTTGACCTAACAACTTCCATTAAAGCTTAAGGTTGGGAGAAGTATTTTGAGAGAGAGACTGATGGGTCCTGTGTACCCAACTCTTGTGAAGGAATTCTGGATTCACGCTCATGCTGGTCCTAAGTTCATTCACTCATCTGTCCTTGGGAAGGAGATAGTGATCACTGAGAAACTGATCAGGCAACTGTTTAGTTATAAAGAATCTGATGGTGTTACAAACCTAGCCTCTTCACGTATTGATATGGCTAAGGTATATGAAGAGATTACTGTATCTGGAACACCAACAAGTAAGGTTAAAGATCTGAAACCTATCTATAGGATCTGGGCGAAGATATTTATGAGTACAATCTTTCCCAGAAAGTCAACCAACTCACCAGACTATGTGAGTACAGAGCATCTGTACTTCATGTACTGCATCAGCAAGAATATTAAGGTGGATCTGCCCTATCTGATTTTCAGTCATCTTCTGACTCATGTCAAAGAGACTAGAGAAGAGGTCAGAGCTAAAGCTGGGAAAGTTAGAACTTGGATACCTCTGGGAAGACTTATTTCAGACATCCTTACAGAGAATCAGTTAGTGAAGCATCTGACAGATGCAAAAACAACAGAGGATCTGTCCTACATCATTGGATCTGAGATAAACGGACTTACTCTAAAAAGAATGATGATCATTTCAGAGCTGAATGGTAAACTAAGGAAGATAAACTCTGAGGAGGTCAATGGCAGAAGGATACCAATAGAAGATTTTCCAATGTTCAGTGCAGATGAACCAAAAGGTATTGTCTGGGCTTACATTGCAGATTGTCTGAAGAATGGAATTCCTCTACCTGCTAACCTTATTCAGAAACAAGGAGAAGAATTGCCCAATCTGATGAAGGAAAGGCGTAGTAAGAGAAAAGCTGAAGAAGGCTCTGTTCAGAAGAAAAGGAAAGAATTTGAAGTTCCAAGGAAGAAGAAGAAAGGAGTAAAGAAAGTCAGAATCAATCCTAGAGATGCTACTCTGGAAGAGATAAGAGACACTATTCATCAGGTATTAACATCTGATCCTACCCCTGCTGTTCATTCACCCTTTCCATCTCCAACCCTTAGACATAGAACTTCTAAACCCCAACCATCTGCAAACCTTTCATCTGAACCACCTTCATCTCCCTCAGTACATTCACAACCATCTTCTGTACCAACAACCTCTGACCCAACCTCATACTACATCTGAACCCCCTCAACCTACTTCACCAAAACTTCCACAACCAGAAATTCCCCAACCAGATATAATCATCTCAGAACCAAACCAACCAGAGACTGTTCAATCTGAAACACTCTGAACAACTAGCTCACCAGAAGATTCAAATCTTTCTGAAGATATTCTGGATATCCAACCCTGAATCAATCCATTACCATTTCTTCAACATCTGTTCACTCAGAAGAATCTTCTGATTGTGAATCATCTAATTTGAATCATCTGATTTTGAACCAGAGTCTCTCAAACAAGCTCGTTCTGACATTGCTGTGAAGGAACACGTTAACATTTTTATGTTCATACTCCACCCAACTCCCCACCTCATATAACCATCCCTCAACCATCTGAAACTCATCTATCTGAAACCCAAACCCTCCCTCAACCATCTAAAACCCATTTATCTGAAACACAACCATTCCTCAACCAACTGAACTCCCTCAGTCTGAAACCCAAACATCTCAACCAACACCACCTCAACAACAACCATCTGAACCTACACCATCTGAACCTACTCCTGTTAACACTCCTAATCCTAAACCCTCTGAACAGTCAGAATCTAGGATCATGTGTTAATACTATGTTTGAAATATTCAAGAAGGAGATAGATTCTGAGTATGCTCGTGTTAAGGAAGTGTGCTTGTCAAGTTTGGATCCGGCTGTTTCAAATGCTTCTTGGAAACGCTTCATCTGATGCTTAACAAAGCTGCTTTAAAAGTTAGAGCTAAATGTTCTAAGCTTGCAAAGACTCAGTTTGCAGAGTTAATCAAGATAACTCTGATGAACATACCTCCTCCTCCTCCTGTGTTGCTTCTGGAAGCTGCTCCTCCAGAGGCTCCTGCATCTGAATTGGTTGAACAAGCTTCTGAAGAGAACCAGTCTGACAAGAACACTGTTGCTACTGCATCTGCTTCTTCTTCATCCGTGGTCACAGAGCTTGTGAATGATGTCAAGGAAATAAAATATTGGATGGTAAAGCAAGAGAAGACAACTGATGAGATCAAGACCTGTATGTCTAAGCAAGAAGAGTCAACAACCAAAATGACAGAGCTTCTGACCCTTATTGCCTCATGCCAGACTTAGTTTTATTTGATGTTTTTGCACATGTTATTGCTTCTGTTGTTTTCTTATTGTTTTGCTATGTTTGTTGGCATCTATCTGTTCTTTTGTGACTCTGTTTGATTGTGAACTCTGATCTGTTTAAACGAAAGTTGATGTTTTTGCTTCTATATGCTTCTTTTCTTCTGTATCTTTATGTCTTTAAAAATCTTTTTGATTATGACAAAAAGGGGGAGAAAAAGAGAATCTGATTGTTCAACCTATAAGCAATTACTAAAACTGAAATTCAGACATTTTATTAACTTACTTTGAATTTAAGTCTTTCAGATTACATTGATATATCTGACATAATTCATTGAAGTTACCCTGAGATTTTTTCCAACCAGAACCTGATCTTCCAAAGCAAATCTGAGTATTCAAATCAACTCTGATATCTTACTCTGATACCTTTACTCTGAAAGATAATTCAAGCAAGATGATAACCAGGCGCTCTGACTGAAGGAAGTCATATCTATCTGGCATCAAGATTTGATTCTGAAAGTCAAATCTCTTGCATCAGGCTCTGAATCTGAAATATACTTAATCAAAAAGGGAAGTTTTTTCTTCTATTAGAGTATTCATTTCAGGGGGAGATTGTTAATCTCAGGGGGAGTTATAATTCATACTTTTTATTGAACAAAATTTCTCATGTTTTGTCATCATCAAAAAGGGGGAGATTGCAAAAACACAGATTGTTTCTTAGTAATATCTCTATGTTTTGATGATAACACTTATGAATTTTGTATTCAAGAATTATATACTCTAAATTTGTTCTATACTGTTTGCTACAGGTATTAAAGAAAATATTGTTAAAGAGCAAATTTGGATCTGAACAATGATATTACGAAAGGCTTCAAAGGTTCAAGAGCATCTTAAATGAAGATCTGAAAGCTGTCTCCAGAAGAATCTGAGTACTGTCTACTGAAGATTGTGAAGCAAAAGCCTCTAAAGAATAGAAGACTCTGAGACTTCAGAAGCTTAATCATCAGAAGACTCTGAAGATACTGCGCTGCATAGTATTGAGAATCTGATATAGAAGACTCTGCTCTGACAGAACTACACGCTCAAGCACACAAGCTGCATATACTCTGATTCAGCATAATCTGAAGAACATCCCAAGACTCTGAAGATCCAGAAGATCTCTACTCTGGAGATTCTGAAGATCCAGACTCTGATGTTGATAGATGAACTTACTTAGTGAAGAAGATTTGAATATGTCCATTGGAATATCTCAACAGCTTTTTCCTCTTTTATGTTAGACACAAGATCACAGACAAAAAGGTTTTATCTGTGCATTCCATTCTAAGGAAAGTTTCTGCAATGTGAAGACAAAAGGCACCAGGCTTTTTCAGCACAGCCTCCAATGTAAAGACAAAAGGCTCCAGGCTTTTTCAGAACAGCCTCCAACGTTGAGAAGACTTCATGGATCTAAGTGCCTATATAAAGAAGTCCACTCCATCTTCTTCAGTGACGAAATCTCTTGCAAAATCACTTATCAAAGCATATCTCTCAAAAGCTCTTATATTCTATTTGCTGTAACATTGTTCTTAAACCTAAGAGAAATATCACAGTTGTGATAATAGCTTTTTAGAAGCATTCTTACTCTTGTAATAGTTTTACATTGATTGTAAAAGGTTTCCTTAAGAGGATCCAGTTTGGATTAGTAGCTCTTGAGAAGACTAAGAACAATTGTTCTTAGGTGTTACTATTGTAATCTGTTTGATTAAATAGTGGATTAAGTCCTTGATTGAGAAAGGAAAATCACTCTTGAGAGGGTGGACTGGAGTAGTTGAGTTCAATGAACCAGGATAAAAATAACTGTGTTTAAATCTTTGATTATTTGTCATACTTATTCAACACCCCCTTCTGAGTATTTTTCTCACCTTCATTTACATCATTGGATGGAATAGAAGCACACAATGCATTCTATGTTTGATGAAAGAATCAAAACTAGCTCTAATGGCTCTTCCTAAAACCCTAATTCCTAAGCTCCTAAAACAATTCCTAAAAGAAAATAAAACATCAACTCCAAGCTCCAATCTTCAAACCACAGCAGCTACACCAAGTCCAGAAGACCTCCCAAGAATGAATCCAAGCAAATCCATCCCCAAAGTCACCAACAAGACCAAACAATCAAGGGCACACAAAATAGAACACTACAAACACAAGAAATTTGCAAAATACAACTAAAATAGAAAACAAAGTTGTAAAAATCTAATAAAATTTCTAGGGGAACATACATGTTCGAAAAGCCTAGGGTAAAAATATTAAAGCCTAATTCAACTTCTAAGTCACCTAAATAAATTCTAGATTGAAATGTACCAAGGTAATCCACAAGTTTGGGAAGGCTTTTATCTCAACACCTAAAACAGAACCTAAATTTATTCTAAAATTCCAAAAAAATTCCTAAGGAAACATGAATATCTACCCTAAGACATACTAAAACATCAAAGCCAAATTCATCACCAATTGGAAGAACAAAATTCAACAAAACAGGTGGTCAAATATGCAAAATTAAAAGAATTAACAAAAATAAGAAAAATCAAATTAAATTGAAAAATGCATGAAAATGAATTTTATTGATTTCAGAAAATCACAAATTCTCTCAAGATCATGGAGATATTTTTGAAATAATTTTTAGATCAAAATTGAATTTATTGTGATTTTTTGAATCAATAAAGCATTTAAAATAAAACAAAATGAATAAAAGAAAATAAAAATCTGAAATAAATCCTGAGGCGTGGGATGAGGAGACCAGTCAATTGATCCAATGCACTAGAGCCTGCCAGCGCATTAAGTGAAACGCCTGCGTTTTGGACTCAAAAAGTCCACTCTTAGATTAAAACACGTCCATTAGATCTGGTGGTCAGTCAAGGTCAAAGGCAAGATCTGATGGTCCAAAGATCATCTTCTTCCTTGGAACTCATGCGAGGGTGAACAACTCCGGTGGTTCTCACGGTGGAAACAACCGTCTTCTCCGGTGAGACGTTCTTCACAGGTGACCAAATCCAACAAACTTTACACCAATCTTGCTTAGTTTTTCATGTAGATTTCAAATATAACCTTAGAATCAACTGAATCCTCATGCATTTTAAAATCCGATCCAAAACTCAAATATCACCTCAATTCTGATCATCACCAAATCTAAATCTAATTATACAGAAATGTTCCTCACGCTTCATACATCAAATTGATCTATCCAAATCATGTTATAGCCTTAAGATCAGATCTACTCGAATCAAAACATAAATGGCACCTCATGATTAAACACCACCAATTGCTTCCAAATTGATCCTAAAACGATCTACATCTTGTCTAGATCCTAACCACAAGTTCAATTCTAACTATATCATGCTAATTCATGTGGAAATTTGAAAGTCACTAACCTGTTGTAGATCTAGTAACAGGGATGCTTAGAGCTTGATTCTCCCTTCAAAACTCTCCAGATACGTTCAATGATGCTCTAGGAAGAGTTTGCAATCTTCAATTTGCACTGAATTGGCCTGGAATTCAAAACACGATTTCACTTGCTCCTCTTGAAAATGAAGTTGCTATCTCTGCTTCAGCCACAAAACTTGCACCAAAATGATTCTGAAATCATTCAAGAACTTAAATAGAACATGTCTATGGGCTTTAGAAGCTCAATTGAGGCCCAATCCAGCCAATCCAAATTTCTGCTTTTCTCTTCACATGTGCAATGTAACAGTCACGAATTGGCTATGAAAATTGCTCTAGAAGCTTCCCTTTCACTTGCAAATTCCCTTGTGAGTGTATTCAGACCAAAAGGAGCACTTGAATTGCATTGGTAAGGATTTTGGATATGTGACTTGCAAATGAAGAAATCAAATGACAACTCATGAAACTTGGCCTAAACTCAAAATTCTGGTAATGCCAAAGTGTCTAAAATTTAATTTCCATTCAAAACATGTGGTTACTTGACATGTTTTGGTCCTATAACTCAAAATTGACATTTTCCCTCCTTAATTCATTTGAAATTTTCCCTTTTTGAAACCAATTCAAACCAAGTCTTGCTATGAGCTCCATCAATCCATCATGACCTCTTGGATAACCTAAAAACCCCATTTTGAACAACTTTCATGTTAAACAAAATTGCATTTGACAAGTGCAAGTTGGAGATTTTGGCCTATGATTGAAAATGACCTATAATCTCACTTTCCCAAAATACCCCTGACTTGTAAACCTCATAACTTGAGTTCTACAAATCAGATGGAAGACTTCTAGTATAATTCAGAAATCTAAGATCATGAGGAACAACTTTTATGTTGGCCAAAAGTTCAGGTGAAACCTCTTTCTAGGTAAAAAATAGCTTTGAAGTCATATGATTTTCACAGACAAATTTCAGTGGCATCTGAGGACTTGTAACTTGTCTGGGCCATAACTTGAGTTCTATAAATCCAATGGAGGACTTCTAGTACTCAAATTAAAGGTATTGAGATGCTCTACAATTTTCATGCTGGCCAAAGATCCATTTGAAACTTGTATCTTGACTTATGTGGTCTTGAAGTTAGGCACTAAACAGAGAATTTTACACTGAAACCCTAATTTAGCAACTTCACACACTCTTGACTCTTCTTGATTTGATCTTGGCACAACACCACAAATGTCTTATCATATCATTTCATGAACTCCATGACCTAAAAGTAGGCCTTGATACCCTTCAATTGCACAGTTGATTTAGGATTAACCCAGATGAACCCTAATTGCTTGCACCTCAACTGTGGCTCTTGCAATTGACACAACGACTTGATTATGCTCTCCCATGGCCCTCTAGGCATTATATGGGCTCTATACACATCCTCTTCTCACATTCAACATTTCACAACCCTCTGATGGTCTTCAGTTGATCCTCAAGCTAGGAGAAGATTCACACTCAAACATTTAAACCCTTAGGTCCTCAAATCACCTTCTGATGACTTTGACAAATTCGCAATCTTGAAAGAGACCTCTTTCTAGGCTTCTCTTGAGAAGAAACACACTTGATCCCCTGCTATATGAATGATATCATGATATGAAAATGATATAACTATGCAGATGATAATGCAATGAAACATAAATCAGGTAAGAAAAGGTTGGGCAAATTTTGGGGTGCAACAGCTGCCCCTATTCAAACGGCTTGGACTCGACTGGGTGAAGAGCAAACGGCCTTCAAACAATCGAGGTAGAAGACGGTTGAATATCAAGAAACCCAGAAATTTTCCAACCGCAGAAATACACAGCAAAAACTGCTTGGGAAACAACATTCGTTGTGCTGAACCCAGTTGTTACGGCAACAACTGATCAATCATCTGATAAAACTTGGGATTTCAACATTAATCCCCTGTGTGACGCCACAGGCATCAAATTAACTTTGCAAGGAATAACTACGTCCACAACTGGACTAAACTTCGTCAACACGAGGAAAGACTCCATCACCATGGTTAATAATTCCGTCCATAATTGGAATAACGATCTCTGTCGGTCACAGGTAACAACTCCACTGGGACAATTCCGTCGACCACGGATAATAACTCCATCCACATGGGTAACAATCACTGTCAACACAGGTAACACTTCCATCAACACGGGCAACAATCGCTGTCAACACAGGTAACAATTCCGTCAACACGGACAACAATCACTGTCAACACAGTTAACAAATCCGTCAACACGGATAACAATCTCCGGCGATTTCACTGGGACAACTCCGTCAATCACGGGTAACGACTCCGTCAACACGGATAACAATCACTGTTAACACAGGTGCAATCTCTGTCAGCCACAGGTAACCATCTCTGTCAACACAGGCGCAAACTCTGTCCATTACAGGTAACAATCACTGTCAACACAAGGAACACTTCCGTCAACACGGGCAACAATCATTGTCAACACAAGGAAGAATTCCGTCAACACGGACAACAATCACTGTCAACACAGGTACGATTCCATCAACACAGATACCAAACTCTGTCAACACAGGTACAATCTCTGTCCATCACATGTAATAATCACTGTCAACACAGGGAAGAATTCCGTCAAGACGAACAACAATCACTGTCAACACAGGTAACATTTCGTCAACACGGATAACAATCACCGTCAGCACGGGGAAACATCACTGTCAACACAGGTACAACTCCGTCAATACGTAGAACAAACTTTGTCCATCACAGGTAACAATTTGAAGAATACTTTGCTGGAGACTACGAGAAACTTAACCAAACAACTCTGTGGGGAAATCATTAGTAACAACTCCGGAAGTTTAAGGCATGAAATCTTCTAATGCGACGTAACAACAACCCGAGAATAATCTTACTGAGGATGAAAAGTTACTTAACCAAGCAACTCTATTAGGGGACGAATGTTATCATCACCTATCTCACGCTGAGAATTTGAATATCTAGAAATCCTTCTGAGCAAGAATCCCACTCCTCTGCAAGGGATAACACCTGAAACCAAAAAGGTAACCAACCTGGCTTATGTTTCAAAATGCGTATGCTTGACAATGGCGTAATGCTCCATACGGCATGGAAATGCTACGTGTTTGGGGTAGATGCAAATATGATGATGTATGCAAAATGCAAAGATGCCAAGAGGTGCTTCAGCTAAATAAATGTTGAAGACAAGACACAATCCGCTGGGGATGAACGGGTACCACAGACATATTCCAGCAAAATAAATGTTGGACATGTGAAACCAACTCCGCTGGGGATAACCATCCTATTGAGGCATGGCTCACAAGCTTGAAATTACAAACTCTTCTGATGATGTTCATCCTGTCGAAGGAAAACAACCTGCTAGGGAGAAGGAGAAACAATCATGCATAGGGATAATCCTTCTGAACCAAAGACGACTTGGTTATACTCTACGGGAGTTACCCATGTTGGGTATTGAGTACGCACATACTCACTGCTGGGAATGCACTTTCTGTTGGGGACATTCAGGTCCACTGAGGATACTCTCTTAGCATCTTTCCTAGGGAATACTCTTCTGGGGAGGACCACCCACATCCAATAGGGATAAGCGCCATCTCAAATATTCTGAGATAAAATGTGACCTCCATCTGCTGAGAAGTGATACAATCACTAGGTCACGAGACTCTGGCTGGGGAAACGCAAATTCCCTGACTGTTTGCTCCAAAGGTGAGAACCCTGCAAAACACAAACGAGACAAAAACAAATCTATACAACAAAATCTATTCCGGTTAGTGTCTATGACATTCGTTCAGTCAATTCGAAGTTTTAGCAATTATTGGCAAGGGCCAGCAAGTTTATGTACGTGCAAGTTTATCAAAACATCGACGTTTTTCACAAACAAAACAGTAAAGAAAAAACATCAAGTACTGAATAACATGCTTTATTGATAACGGGCCTGTAAATAGGCAAAATTTTGTACACTGGATGCAACTCCTGAAAAGAGGAAGTTACGCACAAAAAAATTACAAATATACAGAAGCACAAAGAAAATTTGTGTACATGTCGGCAACGTGGTACAGACGAACACCATGAGCTGATCCTCCTATGACTCGTCTAATTCTGACGCTTTCCTGATACTCGATCTTCGGAAGAGATTGTTTCGGATATATGACCCTCATGTACTCCCAAACCACTAAGCAATGAAGTATCAAACTTGGACCGCAATCATTTGCTTTTTCAAATCCCTAACTTTTGCGTGAACCGCCCTTCGCGGGTTTTCAATTCACCGGGATACCCTTTTTTGCCGAAGTTGCCCCTTTCAGGTTTTCAACTTCGCGGGTGTACATTTTTTCAATTTTATTCCTAACTTTTGCCCGAACCCTTTATTCTTTTTCTATGGTTCGCCGGGATGCCCCATTTTTTCTTGGACTTTCTTTTTCTATCCAGCGGGTCTCTTTAAGCAAAGTATTTTTTAACTGCGTCCGAGTTCACAGGGGATGTAAAATCCTCACCATCCATGGTGGACAATAATAAGGCTCCTCCAAAGAAAACCTTTCTAACGACATATGGACCTTCGTAGTTGGGAGTCCACTTGCCCCTGTGATCTGATTGTGGTGGGAGAATCTTTTTCAGCACAAGATCGCCCGTCTAAAAGCTTCGAGGACACACCTTTTTATCATAAGCTTTCTTCATCCGCCTCTGGTACAACTGACCATATGCTAAAGAAGCCAATCTCTTCTCATCCATTAAACTGAGCTGATTCAATCTATCTTTCACCCATTCTGCCTCATCAAGTTGGACATCGCACACAACCCTCAAAGAAGGAACCTTAACCTCCAATGGTAGGACAGCCTCCATACCATATACAAGTGAAAAAGGAGTTGCCCCGGTTGATGCGCGTACCGTCGTACGATAACCATGCAAAGCAAAAGGTAACATCTCATGCCAGTCCTTGTAGGTCACAACCATCTTCTGAACGATCTCTTTATGTTTTTATTGGCCGCCTCAACAGCACCATTCATCTTGGGCCGATAAGGAGAAGAGTTGTGATGTTCAATTTTGAAATTCTGGCACAATTCCTTCATCATCTTATTATTTAAATTTGAACTGTTGTCAGTAATAATCCGCTTCGGGATTCCATATCTGCAGATAATATCCTTCTTGATAAATCTGGCCACCACCTGCTTGGTAACATTAGCATACGATGCCGCTTCAACCCATTTGGTGAAGTAATCAATAGCTACCAAGATAAAACGATGTTCGTTGGATGTCGTGGGTTCAATCTTTCCAATCACATCAATTCCCCACATGGAAAACGGCCAAGGCGACGACATAACGTTCAGAGGGCTCGGAGGCACATGAATATTGTCCGCAAAAATCTAGCATTTATGGCACTTCTTTGCAAACTTGAAACAATCTGTTTCCATTGTTATCTAGTAGTACCCTGCTCTTAATAGCTTTCTCATCATTGCATGTCCGCCAGCATGTGTGCCAAACGTACCCTCATGGATCTCTTCCATGAGCAACTTAGCCTCTTTCTCATCCACACACCGCAACAACACCAAGTCGTGGTTCCTTTTGTACAAAATCCCATCCGGATTCAAATAGAAATTTCCAGCCAATCTCCTAAGAGTCTTCTGATCACGACTGGATGCCCCAGCCGGATACTCTTGGTTTTTCAGGAAATTCTGGATATCAAAATACCACGGTTTACCATCAGAAGCTTCTTCAATGGCGAATATGAAGGCGGGCCCAGCAAGGCGAGAAATAACTATCCTGGGAGCCTCATTCCAAAAGTTAACCTTATACATTAAAGAAAACGTCGCGAGAGCGTCTGCCATCTGATTTTCTGCTCGTGGTACATGGTGCAATTCCACCTTGTCAAAGAAAGGCAACAACCTTCTTGCATAATTCATATAAGGTATCAGATTGGGCTGACGAGTCTCCCACTCTCCCTTGATCTGGTTCACAACTAGAGCAGAGTCTCCCTACACATCAAGATTTTTAATTCTCAGATCAATAGCTTCTTCGAGCCCCATAATGCACGCTTCATATTCGACCTCATTGTTGGTAACTAGAAAGGTCAATCTAGCAGTGAATGGGATGTGAGACCCATGGGGAGTAGTAATGATTGCCCCTATTCCACTTCCATACGAATTGACGGCACCGTCAAATATCAATTGCCATTTGGAACCCAACTCTGGACCTTCATCCGGCAACAGCTCCTCGCAGTCCTTCATTTTTAAGTACATGATATCCTCGTCAGGAAAATCAAAACTCATCGACTGGTAATCATCAATCGGCTGCTCAGCTAGGTATTCTGACAGAACACTACCTTTAATAGCCTTTTGAGAAACATACTGAATATCGTATTCTGTCAATACCATCTGCCATCGGGCAATCCTTCCGGAAAGTGCTTGCAAATATCCTTTTATTTTCTCAAACGCCCTTTGACAATCTTCATACCAGGTCACAACCTGATCTTTTTTCAATAATTTGAATAACGGCTCGCACGTGGCCATTAGATGAGATATGAACCGGCCAATGTAGTTCAATCTCCCTAAAAAGCCACGAACCTCTTTTTCGGTTTTCGGCGTTGGCATTTCTTGTATTGCTTTTATCTTAGCAGGATCAACCTCAATTCCTTTTTCACTCACAATAAACCCCAATAGCTTACCAGATCTCACCCCGAAGGTG
The DNA here is from genome assembly GCA_963859935.3 of Lathyrus sativus. Lineage (NCBI taxonomy): Eukaryota > Viridiplantae > Streptophyta > Magnoliopsida > Fabales > Fabaceae > Lathyrus > Lathyrus sativus. Next base: position 80,338,639 of record OZ012741.1, read on the forward strand.
CACTTGTTAGGATTCAGCCTCAGCCTGAATTTCCTAAGCCTCTTGAACAATTTCAGAAGATTGACCAGATGCTCCTCCTCCGTCTGGGATTTTGCAATCATATCGTCAACATAGACTTCTATGTCTTTATGCATCATGTCATGAAAGAGTGTCGTCATAGCTCGCTGATATGTTGCCCCGGTATTCTTCAAACCAAAGGGCATCACTTTGTAGCAGGACGTCCCCCACGGGGTAATAAAAGTTGTTTTCTCCATAGCATCCGGCGCCATCTTTATCTGATTATAGCCCGAAAAGCCGTCCATGAAGGAAAACACGGAGAATTGAGCAGTGTTGTCGACCAGCACATCAATATGAGGAAGCGGAAAGTCGTCTTTTGGGCTCGCCTTATTCAAATCTCGATAGTCCACGCACATCCGCACCTTACCATCTTTCTTTGGTACAGGTACTATATTGGCGACCCATGAGGGATAGGTTGTAACAACCAGAAAACTAGCGTCCCACTGTTTCTGAACTTCCTCTTTAATTTTCACAGCCATATCTGGTTAAGTTCTTCTGAGTTTTTGCTTAACCGGAGGACATTCATCGCGCAATGGCAGACGATGAACCACCATATCAGTATCCAAACCAGGCATGTCTTCGTAAGACCAAGCAAAGATATCACTATACTCTCGCAGCATCTCTATAAGCCTTTGCTTGATATCACTCTGCAGTGCAGCCCCTATCCGGATATTCCTGACAACCTCTTCAGACCCCACGTTGATAATTTCAATTTCCTCCTGATGAGGTAGAATGATTCTCTCTTCTTGTTTCAAAAGCCGAGTCATCTCTTCTGATAAACCATTATCCTCAACAATCTCTTCTTCTGCTTGAAATATCGGGTGCTCGAAGTCGAAACGAGTCATAGGAAGTTCGTGATCGGTGTCGTCTGAAATATGAATCCTGCAATGAGAATGGTTAAATGTTTCAAATAATGCAAACAAAGCACATAACCACGTTGCCATTTTATTGTTAAACAAAAATAGGAAAAACAAGGATCACAAAATTTGTATGAGAAAAACGCCTTTATTAATGATTAAACAAAGTACACACATAAGCAGGTAGCCCTAAAACAGAATCACTATGCCCCGGGTAGGACACAGGATTATACAATAATTGAGAAAACAAATCATTGTTGTTTTGTAGTCACTGAGACAAGTTCCTGGATAGACCAGTTGCACAGATTTTGTCCTGGCACGCCGGGCTTGATCCACGAATCTATATCGCAGTCACTATCTCCATCTTCAACATTGGAAATAACATTGATTGTTTCATAACAGACCCCACCTGGAGTGATCACCACCGGTCCTTTAAACTTTGGCACGCCTGATGCGGAAGGTGACGATGTCAGGTGATACCCCAAACCAAAATTGTCTGTCTTGACAGGAATTTCTAAGACTTGGCCCCATCCTTTGGTTTCTCCAGCCTGAACCACTGCCTGAGCATCTTTGTACGAAGACATGGCCACCTCTGGCCCTTTGACGGGAACATGAGACTTGTCCTTGATCTGCAACCCCTCGAAGGCTTGGCATGGCGTCTCATGGATCTCCCCATCCACTTCGACGTACTTGAATGACGAAAGATGACTAACCAGAATGTCCTCCCCTCCGCAAATAGTAACAACACTGTCACCAACCATGTATTTGAGTTTCTGATGCAGCGTGGACGTCACAGCCCCTGCAGAATGTATCCATGGTCGCCCAAGTAAACAACTATAAGCTGGATGTATATCCATGATATAGAACACGGTGTCAAACACTTCCGGACCGACCTGGAGTGGCAATGTTATGGACCCAAACACCGACCTCCTGGTCCCATCAAAAGCCCTCACGACCAAATCACTTGGCGTGCATATGATTCCCCGGACATCTAGCTTCATCATAGCCTTCTTTGGCAACACATTCAAAGATGATCTGGTGTCTACAAGAACATGTGACATAACAGTTCCCCGGCACTCCACTGAAATGTGGAAGGCCATATTATGGTCCCGACCTCTAGGCGTCAAATCAAAGTCAGTAAATCCCAGGTTTTGGCCAGCTTTCACATGCGCCAGTACCCCCTCAAGCTGATTAACAGTTACTTCCTGAGGTACAAAAGACGTGTCCAAGATTTTCAACAAGGCATTCCGATGGGCCTCAGAACAAAGCAACAAGGATAATATTGAAATTTTGGAGGGCGTCTGCTGTAAGTGCTCCACAATTTTATAGTCACTTTTACGAATCAATCTCATAAACTCTTCTACATCCTTGACCGATTTTTCTTTCTCTTTTGACTGGGAAGGTCCTCCTTCATTCACTTTGGCTTTGCCTTTAGCAATCCTTTCAGCCTCGATTTCAGGTGAAGTGAAGATTCTACCACTTCGGGTCATGCCTCCCGCTTCAACAATATTGCCCACTGCCCCTGCTGGCTGGCCATCCACATTAATCTTTTCCTCGTTACAAAAAGCTTCCAACCCATAATTCCATGGAATGGCTTTCGTACTCTCATAAGGAACGGGTCCTGCTTTCGTTATCGTGATAGTTGGCCGTTTGGCGGGCGCTGATATCATAATAGTCTTTCGTGGAATTGTAATTGTTGCGACCTCATCCTGCTTTTCACATGTTACCTCACCAGGTTTCTCAACAGCAGTACGGTCAAACTGTAAAGTTCCCTCATCAATCATGGCTTGAATACCTCTCTTCAAATCATTACAACCCTCTGGTCGAATCCAACAATCGAAATAGTACTCATCATATCCAGGGAAGACCCCTCCTTTCAATAATATGCTTTTAACATAGCTCAAAGGTGTCTTCAGATCATTTACGTCCATAACCAAATCCAAATCCTCCTCTGTCAAAACAGCATTCGCTCCATGATTCGGCATTGGTTTCTGTACAATGTTGGGACCATCATTACTGAAGTTAATGACTTTACTATCAATCAAATCTTGGACTTTATGCTTAAAAGCATGATAACTCTCGATATCATGTCCGGGTGCCCCGGAATGAAATTCACACTGCTTACTAGTATCATACCCGTAAGGAAGTGCTCCCGTGGGTGGGTCCAACGTTCTCTTCTCAACCAGATTCAACCTTAACAGCGTCTGAAGCAGTTCTGCATACGTTGACGGAGGTGTATCAAATACCCTATTTGGCTTCCCATTCTGAATCCTTCTCTGAGCAGGATTATACCTTTGTTGTTGTTGCTGCTGTTGTGGTTGTTGTCGTTGTTGTGGTATAGGGATCATCACACTAGCAACCTGTTGTTGAAGATACTGATTCCGACCTCTACCTCGTCCTCGACCACCATACACTGCACTGGCGTCTCCTTGCCTTTTACCACCAAAGACCTTTTTTGCACCTCCAGCTGAGGTCGATTCACCGGCTTGAATCTTACCATTTTTGATGCCATTTTCAATTCGTTCCCCCATGAGTATCATGTCAGAGAAACTACCCATTAAGCAATTGAGCAATTTATCATAATACATCCCAGAGAATGTTCCAACAAAAATATCAATCAATTCTCTTTCAACCATAGGGGGGTGGACTCTTGCCGCCAGATCGCGCCAACGCTGAGTATACTCCTTGAAACTCTCCCCATTCTTCTGTGAAAGACTTTGAAGTTGGACCCTATTTGGTGTAAGGTCACTATTGTATTGGTAATGTTTGACGAAAGCATCAGCCAATTCTTTCCAACTTCCGACCTGTGCAGGCTCTAGTCCCATGTACCATTCCAGCGATGGTCCTGACAAACTATCTTGAAAAAAATGCATAAGCATCTTCTCATCATCAGAGTAAGCAGACATCCTCCGGTAGTATGAACGCACATGAACCCGTGGACATGTATCCCCTTTATATTTATCGAAAGTGGGAGCTTTGAACTTCAATGGTACCCTCAGCCCGGGAACCAGCCCCATGGTAGCCATGTCCAAACCTGCAGAATTTTGATTGGCTATACCTCTCATCTGTTCCTCCAGCATTTTAATCCTCCGATCACTATCAGTGGGACCCTCAAAACCCATGCCTTGCCCAGAAAAGGCGTCTTCTTGACGATCTCTATTCCAGTATGGACCCTCATTACCATATCCGTCATAAGCAGCATTACGACCATGACCATGACCACTTTGGAAGAACTTGGGATCATACCTCATATTTCCAAGCTCTTGATTAGCAGCCACTGTCCCAAAAGCAGTATTGAAAGGACCCATCCCAGCACCATTGGTGTTCACATTGCCAAACTCAGCATTGCCGTAGCCATTATTACCAAAATCTTGATTATTATCACCAAACCCTCTGTTGCCGAGGCTCTGATTATTAAAGCCATCATTGCCATCCCGATTGCCAAAGCCAAAACCCTGATTGTTGTCACCAAAACCAGTATTCGTACCAACATTCCTGTTGGTTTCCATGTTCCCATTAACATTATCAGCATTTCTGTTACCAGTGTTTCCGTTACCGTTGCCAGTACCAGTCTCAACAGCATTTGGTATCACTTCCTCCCTGCGAGGAGTCTCAACATGAGAAGAGTTGTATTCAGTATTACCAGTCGCTCGCGCCAGCAGCGATTGCACCAGAGTTTGAAGATGTTCTTGTCCTTTAGCCACAGCTTCCATTGTCTGCATGAATTGGGCCAACCTATCCCGGATCTCCTGCATCTCAGACTATACCTGATCCATGATCTTCTTACTGTTGCTTCTTGTAGCGTACCGGTGAATTCTCTGTTCGTCAATCTTGAAACAACCTGTAAGACGCAGGAGATAAGATTCAAGCTTAAAAATGGTACCTGCCATGCAATATGAATATGTGAATACATACGTGTAAATATGCAACAGGTTAATTCCCCCCCCCCCCCCCCGATTCTAGTTCCGGAGAAGAAGCCATAACGACAATGGAGTCCCAAATAAGCAAGCGCAGAATCATAATCCTCATACATAAACAAATGCCAAGAAGCAGAGTACAAAGGTACAACTGAATACAACTGAAAAGACCTCGGCCAACAAGCCTGGCGATGGTCAAAATACAAGTAAGAATAACAAGAGCAAAAGTAAAGATAAATCAGGCCAAATGGCGTGCTCTGACATCTTCCAATATCCTCAACGTCTCCGAATGACCTAGTCCGGAGATTAGTTCCTGTATCAGTAATGCATGCCGCTCAACAGTAGATCTCAGCTTTTTGGCGTCCTCTTCACAAGCTCCTCTGCCAAAACACTCATCCATCCTACATCTTTTGGAGCTAGCCTTCAATTCACTTCCCCTAGTTTTGTGAACCATGTTGCTCACTCTATACTCAATGTCACGTCTAAGAGATATCTCTTCAGCAATCTTCATATCCTTAGCACTGAGCTGCTCCTCTAACCGGGAAATCTGAAGCTTCAATTCATCTTCACGCTCCTTCCGGCTAGTAAGCGTGGCATTCCACAAAGATTCCCATTTGGAAAGTCGAGAATAAGCCTTGTTCAGAAGTTCATTCTTAGTAGCAAGTACACTACTAACACCATTCAGGGCTACCCCTACTTTCTCTCTCTTGCTGGTTTCTTCAATCAAATCTGAACCCAACCTATTAATCATCTTAGTCTGCTTCTTCAGAGTGAAATTTGCCTCATTCTTCTCATGCCGAAGCTGGAAAATCTCTTTCTCTAGCTCTTCATTTGCTCTCTGCAACTCTTCCTTTTCAGCCAGCAGCTTGTTATACTTCTCAATCTCTACCGAAGTAGGTTCCTCAATCACCGGAAGATACAAAGGCTCTGCAGCAGGATATGGCATCAAAGAAGTCCTAATTCTCTCATGGATCCAGAGCCGATAAGGATTATAAGCTCGACTATCACTCTTGCCAAGCAAGGTCTTTCCTCTCCTGTGAATATTACCCCAAGCACGCCTCAATCTGACCAAAACATCTCCATCTAATAAACCTGTGAGATACAGAGATTCCTGTATCTCGTCTTCAACCGGAGAGCCCTTCAAAGCATAGCCAAATTGTCTCACAAGCAGAGAAGGGTTATAGTTAATACAACCTTTCCGTCCAATCAAAGGAATGTTCGGAAAGCCACTGCAACTGTATATAATATCCACTCCGAGCAAGTTCCGATCAAACCAAACAATGTTCTCAGCACACAATCCCATCAATCTGGAAGACCAATCTAAAGTACCAGCCGTATCAACAAAAGGTCCCATCTTAGGAAGATGTCCCTGAAACCACCTGGATAGAAGAGGTACACAGCAAGAAACATTCTTTCCCCGATGCTTCTCATTCTTATAGTGAATAAAATGATAAGTGTCACCCAAGAGAGTAGGCATCGGATTCTTCGAGGCAAGAATAAAGAAAGCATCTGAGTCAACAAAATCAGGCAAGTTAGGGAACAATACAATCCCATAAGTGCAAACAACCAGAATAGCACTGAAGGCAATCCAACATCCATCCTTCGCACACTGCGTAGCCTTCTCAATCAAGCAAGAAAGATGAAAACCATAAGCTCCATTCAACTTGACTAAACCTCCGGGGAACTCAGAAGCATCTAAACTGACAATCTCAGCAAGCTTAGCCAACTCAAGCTCAGTATCCTCGTGAATAAAAGGCATCTGATCTAACACAGGAACTCCCGGCATATCAGAATACTCCTCCAAAGTAGGAGCCAGAATAAAATCAGGGAACAAGAAACATCTCAACTGAGGCTCGTAAAACGGCATCAAGGTGTACAATCCAGTCATCTCAAACACAGAAGGTTTGTACAACAAACTGAGTAGTCTCCCATAAAACTCTCTAAACTCAGCCCTCACTCTCTGATCTGCTAGAGCAACCAACTGCAACAAGGAACTGATATCTGGAGAAGGCAACCTGTAAGCAACTGTCCTCTTCATGGACTCCATGTCTGGCAAGAAGAACACTAGAATCTGAGGGGAACAAACACACCTGCAACATAAATACACGTTAATGAAATGCAAACATGAAAATGCAAATGCATATGCAACAGGGGATCAAGTGCAATGATGAAGAACTGTGTTGTGCTGTACTGCAACTTCAGAACCATCAGATCTTCTCTTCAAACCAAACCAACCACAAAAGAACCCTCACAACCAATTCTCACTGACAGAGACAAACCAGGTATTCTGAGGCCAGAGTTTTCCTGCAAAAAGACCCACCTACCCTCTCACAGGTATGTACTTAACTCGCAGACAAGGTACGGTATCCTATACGGTCATCAGCGTCACAGACTTTCAAGAGCGATGATACAATACCCAGAAGGTGTGGCATCATCATCCCTTGAAGAGGCCTCACTTAGCCGAATCCCAAATGATAGGTTCCCAGAGTCGGCAACCCTCAAATCCAACAACCTGTCGAGCCCAAAGAGCCAGACAAGATGCCATCAAAGAGAATCTCGTCTGAGTGTAAATTTCGTAGCTAGATGGTGCGAGCAAAGCAAGAAGGCTAACCACTACTCTCTACTTCTAAGTCTATGTGTACTCAAGCCCAGGTCCGACTTATCTCTCAAACTAACCCTCTACCCACAGCACAACAACAATAATATACAGTACTGAAAGTAAACATAGAATGATAAATACATACAAAACCCCAGACGGGAAAACAAGCGCTAGGATTGACTCGCATAGGGAACCGGAGGAGTCCCCAGCAGAGTCGCCAGCTGTCGCTACTGCGAAAATCGGCGCCGGCTATAACAGAAGAGTCGCCACCGTGTGTTATTTATCCCACCAGAGGGAACGGAAATGCTAAGAGTAAACCTAACGCAAAGAGGGAAAGGAATGGTCATCGCAACCAAATCCTGGATTTGGGAGTCGGTTACGCAAGGGGAAGGTATTAGCACCCCTCACGTCTGTCGTACTCGACGGGATCCACGCTTGTTTTCTGTATAAGGGTATGTTATTCTATCTATTCTACAGGTCTGGGTTAAAAAGAAAAGAAAATGACTCGGCAAAGTATCGCACTTTATGCCTACGTATTCCCGTCTGGAACGAGAAATCAGAGTCAACGTAGTTCGCCTAACTACGGGTTAAGGGGGAAGGTTGCTCGCCGAGATGTCGCATCTCGTGCCTACGTACTTTCATACGGCATGAAAGATCAGAGCAAATGTAGTTCGGGCTACGGAAGACACAAGCTTGTCTGACAGTTTTTTATCTCCTTCTGAAAAGGGTTTTCCTGATTAAAGGTCCAAGAGGACAAAAACAGAGTTTGAATGTTTGTTTGAGTTTTTTTACGAAAGAACTGTTTTTTAGGATGTTCGCAAACTCAGTCGCACTAGAGACTATGACCCAGGAGTGAACGCTTCGTATGTCACCCAAAGGGTACCACACTAACATCCAGATTACTGGAGAGAGACCCTCCACCAACCTTTTCCCAGACAGCTTAAGGCTCGTAACGTGCGACTTCAATTAACCTTATTACTGTATTTTTTGAATTGTTTTGAAATGAGAAGAGAAAGACACCCTAAAACTATGGTTGAAAGGGAATCTACCTAAAGTTATCATGCATGGGTCAAAACCTAATGTTTGTCATAATTCCCTCTTGCACAGAGGAAATCAGAGATCCTAGGGGAAACAGCAAAAGAAAGCAAGCAGTAAACAGTACAGTAAAATGCATGCTATGCAACAGTACCAGCGAGGCCAGGGAGAAAGCAACAGGCAAGAGGAGACAAGCTCCACCTAAAACCTAAGGTTAATCAACATAAGCAAACAGAAAAAACAACAAAAGAAAAGAAATAGAGAATGCAGCTCAAGCAGCAGCAACAAACTCCTACAGCAGATAGCAACAGCAAGCTCTAAACAGCACAGTTGAAATGACAGCAAAGTTGACAGCAAGACTTCATCTTCAAGCTAGCTTCTTTCTTCAAGCTTCTTAAAACTTCATCTTCAAGCTCTAGCAAGCACACTCCAAGCAGAGGATTAATTACCAAGATCAAAGTTGCAATGTTGAAAACCCAATGAAAACCAAAGGAAATCATCAAGTACCAACATTGAAATGGAAAAGTATCCTCAAAGTTCTACTCAACTATGGGCATACCACACATCCCTCCAAAGGAGAGATGGAGTTTCCTTAGGAGGACTTTACATCATTGGATGGAATAGAAGCACACAATGCATTCTATGTTTGATGAAAGAATCAAAACTAGCTCTAATGGCTCTTCCTAAAACCCTAATTCCTAAGCTCCTAAAACAATTCCTAAAAGAAAAGAAAACTTCAACTCCAAGATCCAATCATCAAAACACAGCAGCTACACCAAGTCCAGAAGACCTCCCAAGAAGGAATCCAAGCAAATCCATCCCCAAAGTCACCAACAAGACCAAACAATCAAGGGCACACAAAATAGAACACTACAAACACAAGCAATTTGAAAAATACAAATAAAATAGAAAACAAAGTTGTAAAAATCTAATAAAATTCCTAGGGGAACATACATGTTTGAACAACTAAGGGTTAAAATATTAAAGCCTAATTCAACTTCTGAGTCACCTAAATAAATTATAGATTGAAATGTACCAAGGTAATCCACAAGTTTGGGAAGGCTCTAATCTAAACACCTAAAACAGAACCTAAAGTTGTTTTAAAATTCCAAAAAAATCCTAAGGGAAGATGAATATCTATCCTAAAACATATTAAAAAATCAATGCCAAACTCATCACCAATTGGAAGAACAAAATTCAACAAAACAGATGGTCAAATATACAAAATTAAAATAATTAACAAAAATAAGAAAAATCAAATTAAATTGAAAAATGCATGAAATTTATTTTATTGATTTCAGAAAATCACAAATTCTCTCAAGATCATGGAGATATTTTTGAAATAATTTTTGGATCAAAATTGAATTTATTGTGATTTTTTGAATCAATAAAGCATTTAAAATAAAACAAAATGAATAAAAGAAAATAAAAATCTGAAATAAATCCTGAGGCGTGGGATGAGGAGACCAGTCAATTGATCCAATGCACTAGAGCCTGCCAGCGTATTAAGTGAAACGCCTGCGTTTTGGACTCAAAAAATCCACTCTCAGATTAAAACACGTCCATTAGATCTGGTGGTCAGTCAAGGTCAAAGGCAAGATTTGATGGTCTAGAGATCATCTTCTTCCTTGGAACTCAGGCGAGGGTGAACAGCTCCAGTGGTTCTCACGGTGGAAACAACCGTCTTCTCCGGTGAGATGTTCTTCACAGGTGACCAAATCTAACAAACTTTACACCAATCTTGCTTAGTTTTTCATGTAGATTTCAAATATAACCTTAGAATCAACTGAATCCTCATGCATTTTAAAATCCGATCCAAAACTCAAATATCACCTCAATTCTGATCATCACCAAATCTAAATCTAATTATACAGAAATGTTCCTCACGCTTCATACATCAAATTAATTTATCCAAATCATGTTCTGGCTTTAAGATCAGATCTACTTGAATCAAAACAGAAATGGCACCTCATGATCAAACACCACCAATTGCTTCCAAATTGATCCTAAAATGATCTACATCTTGTCTAGATCCTAACCACAAGTTCAATTCTAACTATATCATGCTAATTCATGTGGAAATTTGAAAGTTACTAACCTGTTGTAGATCTAGTAACAGGGATGCTTAGAGCTTGATTCTCCCTTCAAAACTCTCCAGATACGTTCAATGATGCTCTAGGAAGAGTTTGCAATCTTCAATTTGCACTGAATTGGCCTGGAACTCAAAACACGATTTCACTTGCTCATCTTGAAAATGAAGTTGCTATCTCTGCTTCAGCCACGAAACTTGCACCAAAATGATTCTGAAATCATTCAAGAACTTAAATAGAACATGTCTATGGGATTTAGAAGCTCAATTGAGGCCCAATCCAGCCAATCCAAATTTCTATTTTTCTCTTCACATGTGCAATGTAACAGTCATGAATTGGCCATGAAAATTGCTCTAGAAGCTTCCCTTTCACTTGCAAATTCCCTTGTGAGTGTATTCAGACCAAAAGGAGCACTTGAATTGCATTGGTAAGGATTTTGGATATGTGACTTGCAAATGAAGAAATCAAATGACAACTCATGAAACTTGGCCTAAACTCAAAATTCTGGTAATGCCAAGTGTCTAAAATTTAATTTCCATTCAAAAAATGTGGTTACTTGACATGTTTTGGTCCTATAACTCAAAATTGGCATTTCCCTCCTTAATTCATTTGAAATTTTCCCTTTTTGAAACCAATTCAAACCAAGTCTTGCTATGAGCTCCATCAATCTATCATGACCTCTTGGCTAGCCTAAAAACCCCATTTTGAACAACTTTCATGTTGAACAAAATTGCATTTGACAAGTGCAAGTTGGATATTTTGGCCTATGATTGAAAATGACCTATAATCTCACTTTCCCAAAATACCCCTTACTCGTAAACCTCATAACTTGAGTTCTACAAATCAGATGGAAGACTTCTAGTACAATTCAGAAAGATAAGATCATGAGGAACGACTTTCATGTTGGCCAAAAGTTCAGGTGAAACCTCCTTCTAGGTCAAAAATAGCTTTGAAGTCATATGATTTTCACAGACAAATTTCAGTGGCATCTGAGGACTTGTAGCTTCTCTGGGCCATAACTTGAGTTCTATAAATTCAATGGAGGACTTCTAGTACTCAAATTAAAGGTATTGAGATGCTCTACAAGTTTCATGTGGGCCAAAGATCCATTTGAAACATGTATCTTGACTTATGTGGTCTTGAAGTTAGGCACTAAATAGGGAATTTGCCACTGAAACCCTAATTTAGCAACTTCCCACACTCTTGACTCTCTTGATTTGATCTTGGCACAACACCACAAATGTCTTATCATATCATTTCATGAACTCCATGACCAAAAAGTAGGCCTTGATAACCTTCAATTGCACAGTTGATTTAGGATTAACCTAGATGAACCCTAATTGCTTGCACCTCAACTGTGGCTCTTGCAATTGACACAATGACTTGATTAAGCTCACCCATGGCCCTCTAGGCATTCTATGGGATCCATACACATCCTATTCTCACATTTAACATTTCACAACCCTCTGATGGTCTTCAGTTCATCCTCAAGCTAGGAGAAGATTCACACTCAAACATTTAAGCCCTTAGGTCCTTAAATCACCTTCTGATGACTTTGACAAATTTGCAATCCTGTCGCTATTGCGAAAATCGGCGTCGGCTATGCCAGAAGAGTTGCCACTGTGCGTTATTTATCCCACCAGAGGGAAAGGAAACGCTCAGAGTAAACCTAACGCAAAGAGGGAAAGGAATGGTCATCGTAACCAAATCCTGGATTCGAGAGTCGGTTACGCAAGGGGAAGGTATTAGCACCCCTCACGTCTGTCGTACTCGATGGGATCCACGCTTGTTTTCTGTCTAAGGGTATGTTATTCTATCTATTCTATAGGTCTAGGTTAAAAAGAAAAGAAAATGACTCGGCAAAGTATCGCACTTTATGCCTACGTATTCCCGTCTGGAACGAGAAATCAGAGTCAACGTAGTTCGCCTAACTACGGGTTAAGGGGGGAAGGTTGCTCACCGAGATGTCGCATCTCGTGCCTACGTACTTTCATACGGCATGAAAGATCAGAGCAAACGTAGTTTGGGCTACGGAAGACACAAGCTTGTCTGACAGTTTTTTATCTCCTTCTGAAAAGGGTTTTCCTGATTAAGGTCCAAGAGGACAAAAACAGAGTTTGAATGTTTGTTTGAGTTTTTTTTTACGAAAGAACTGTTTTTTAGGATGTTCGCAATCTCAGTCGCACTAGAGACTATGACCCAGGAGTGAACTCTTCGTATGTCACCCAAAGGGTACCATACTAACATCCAGATTACTGGAGAGAGACCCTCCACCAACCTTTTCCTAGATAGCTTAAGGCTCGTAACGTACGACTTCAATTAACCTTATTACTGTATTTTTTGAATTGTTTTGAGATGAGAAGAGAAAGACACCCTAAACTATGGTTGAAAGGGAAATCTACCTACAGTTATTATGCATGGGTCAAAACCTAATGTCTGTCATAATTCCCTCTTGCACAGAGGAAATCAGAGATCCTAGGGGAAACAGCAAAAGAAAGCAAACAGTAAACAGTAAAATGCATGCTATGCAACAGTACCAGTGAGGCAAGGGAGAAAGCAACAGGCAAGAGGAGACACGATCCACCTAACACCTAAGGGTAATCAACATAAGCAAATAGACAAATCAACAAAAGAAAAGAAACAGAGCATGCAGCTCAAGCAGCAGTAACAAACTCCTACAGCAGATAGCAACAACAAGCTCTAAACAGCACAGTTGAAATGACAGCAAAGTTGACAGCAAGACTTCATCTTCAAGCTAGCTTCTTTCTTCAAGCTTCTTAAAACTTCATCTTCAAGCTCTAGCAAGCACACTCCAAGCAGAGGATTAATTACCAAGATCAAAGTTGCAATGTTGAAAACCCAATGAAAACCAAAGGAAATCATCAAGTACCAACATTGAAATGGAAAAGTATCCTCAAAGTTCTACTCAACTATGGGCATACCACACATCCCTCCAAAGGAGAGATGGAGTTTCCTTAGGAGGACTTTACATCATTGGATGGAATAGAAGCACACAATGCATTCTATGTTGATGAAAGAATCAAAACTAGCTCTAATGGCTCTTCCTAAAACCCTAATTCCTAAGCTCCTAAAACAATTCCTAAAAGAAAAGAAAACTTCAACTCCAAGATCCAATCATCAAAACACAGCAGCTACACCAAGTCCAGAAGACCTCCCAAGAAGGAATCCAAGCAAATCCATCCCCAAAGTCACCAACAAGACCAAACAATCAAGGGCACACAAAATAGAACACTACAAACACAAGCAATTTGAAAAATACAAATAAAATAGAAAACAAAGTTGTAAAAAATCTAATAAAATTCCTAGGGGAACATACATGTTTGAACAACTAAGGGTTAAAATATTAAAGCCTAATTCAACTTCTGAGTCACCTAAATAAATTATAGATTGAAATGTACCAAGGTAATCCACAAGTTTGGGAAGGCTCTAATCTAAACACCTAAAACAGAACCTAAAGTTGTTTTAAAATTCCAAAAAAAATCCTAAGGGAAGATGAATATCTATCCTAAAACATATTAAAAATCAAAGCCAAACTCATCACCAATTGGAAGAACAAAATTCAACAAAACAGATGGTCAAATATACAAAATTAAAATAATTAACAAAAATAAGAAAAATCAAATTAAATTGAAAAATGCATGAAATTTATTTTATTGATTCAGAAAATCACAAATTCTCTCAAGATCATGGAGATATTTTTGAAATAATTTTTGGATCAAAATTAAATTTATTGTGATTTTTTGAATCAATAAAGCATTTAAAATAAAAACAAAATGAATAAAAGAAAATAAAAATCTGAAATAAATCCTGAGGCGTGGGATGAGGAGACCAGTCAATTGATCCAATGCACTAGAGCCTGCCAGCGTATTAAGTGAAACGCCTGCGTTTTGGACTCAAAAAATCCACTCTCAGATTAAAACACGTCCATTAGATCTGGTGGTCAGTCAAGGTCAAAGGCAAGATTTGATGGTCTAGAGATCATCTTCTTCCTTGGAACTCAGGCGAGGGTGAACAGCTCCAGTGGTTCTCACGGTGGAAACAACCGTCTTCTCCGGTGAGATGTTCTTCACAGGTGACCAAATCTAACAAACTTTACACCAATCTTGCTTAGTTTTTCATGTAGATTTCAAATATAACCTTAGAATCAACTGAATCCTCATGCATTTTAAAATCCGATCCAAAACTCAAATATCACCTCAATTCTGATCATCACCAAATCTAAATCTAATTATACAGAAATGTTCCTCACGCTTCATACATCAAATTAATTTATCCAAATCATGTTCTGGCTTTAAGATCAGATCTACTTGAATCAAAACAGAAATGGCACCTCATGATCAAACACCACCAATTGCTTCCAAATTGATCCTAAAATGATCTACATCTTGTCTAGATCCTAACCACAAGTTCAATTCTAACTATATCATGCTAATTCATGTGGAAATTTGAAAGTTACTAACCTGTTGTAGATCTAGTAACAGGGATGCTTAGAGCTTGATTCTCCCTTCAAAACTCTCCAGATACGTTCAATGATGCTCTAGGAAGAGTTTGCAATCTTCAATTTGCACTGAATTGGCCTGGAACTCAAAACACGATTTCACTTGCTCATCTTGAAAATGAAGGTTGCTATCTCTGCTTCAGCCACGAAACTTGCACCAAAATGATTCTGAAATCATTCAAGAACTTAAATAGAACATGTCTATGGGATTTAGAAGCTCAATTGAGGCCCAATCCAGCCATCCAAATTTCTATTTTTCTCTTCACATGTGCAATGTAACAGTCATGAATTGGCCATGAAATTGCTCTAGAAGCTTCCCTTTCACTTGCAAATTCCCTTGTGAGTGTATTCAGACCAAAAGGAGCACTTGAATTGCATTGGTAAGGATTTTGGATATGTGACTTGCAAATGAAGAAATCAAATGACAACTCATGAAACTTGGCCTAAACTCAAAATTCTGGTAATGCCAAGTGTCTAAAATTTAATTTCCATTCAAAAAATGTGGTTACTTGACATGTTTTGGTCCTATAACTCAAAATTGCATTTTCCCTCCTTAATTCATTTGAAATTTTCCCTTTTTGAAACCAATTCAAACCAAGTCTTGCTATGAGCTCCATCAATCTATCATGACCTCTTGGCTAGCCTAAAAACCCCATTTTGAACAACTTTCATGTTGAACAAAATTGCATTTGACAAGTGCAAGTTGGATATTTTGGCCTATGATTGAAAATGACCTATAATCTCACTTTCCCAAAATACCCCTTACTCGTAAACCTCATAACTTGAGTTCTACAAATCAGATGGAAGACTTCTAGTACAATTCAGAAAGATAAGATCATGAGGAACGACTTTCATGTTGGCCAAAAGTTCAGGTGAAACCTCCTTCTAGGTCAAAAATAGCTTTGAAGTCATATGATTTTCACAGACAAATTTTCAGTGGCATCTGAGGACTTGTAGCTTCTCTGGGCCATAACTTGAGTTCTATAAATTCAATGGAGGACTTCTAGTACTCAAATTAAAGGTATTGAGATGCTCTACAAGTTTCATGTGGGCCAAAGATCCATTTGAAACATGTATCTTGACTTATGTGGTCTTGAAGTTAGGCACTAAATAGGGAATTTTCCACTGAAACCCTAATTTAGCAACTTCCCACACTCTTGACTCTTCTTGATTTGATCTTGGCACAACACCACAAATGTCTTATCATATCATTTCATGAACTCCATGACCAAAAAGTAGGCCTTGATAACCTTCAATTGCACAGTTGATTTAGGATTAACCTAGATGAACCCTAATTGCTTGCACCTCAACTGTGGCTCTTGCAATTGACACAATGACTTGATTAAGCTCACCCATGGCCCTCTAGGCATTCTATGGGCTCCATACACATCCTCTTCTCACATTTAACATTTCACAACCCTCTGATGGTCTTCAGTTCATCCTCAAGCTAGGAGAAGATTCACACTCAAACATTTAAGCCCTTAGGTCCTCAAATCACCTTCTGATGACTTTGACAAATTTGCAATCCTGTCGCTATTGCGAAAATCGGCGCCGGCTATGCCAGAAGAGTCGCCACTGTGCGTTATTTATCCCACCAGAGGGAAAGGAAACGCTCAGAGTAAACCTAACGCAAAGAGGGAAAGGAATGGTCATCGTAACCAAATCCTGGATTCGAGAGTCGGTTACGCAAGGGGAAGGTATTAGCACCCCTCACGTCTGTCGTACTCGATGGGATCCACGCTTGTTTTCTGTCTAAGGGTATGTTATTCTATCTATTCTATAGGTCTGGGTTAAAAAGAAAAGAAAATGACTCGGCAAAGTATCGCACTTTATGCCTACGTATTCCCGTCTGGAACGAGAAATCAGAGTCAACGTAGTTCGCCTAACTACGGGTTAAGGGGGGAAGGTTGCTCACCGAGATGTCGCATCTCGTGCCTACGTACTTTCATACGGCATGAAAGATCAGAGCAAACGTAGTTTGGGCTACGGAAGACACAAGCTTGTCTGACAGTTTTTTATCTCCTTCTGAAAAGGGTTTTCCTGATTAAAGGTCCAAGAGGACAAAAACAGAGTTTGAATGTTTGTTTGAGTTTTTTTTTACGAAAGAACTGTTTTTTAGGATGTTCGCAATCTCAGTCGCACTAGAGACTATGACCCAGGAGTGAACTCTTCGTATGTCACCCAAAGGGTACCATACTAACATCCAGATTACTGGAGAGAGACCCTCCACCAACCTTTTCCTAGATAGCTTAAGGCTCGTAACGTACGACTTCAATTAACCTTATTACTGTATTTTTTGAATTGTTTTGAGATGAGAAGAGAAAGACACCCTAAAACTATGGTTGAAAGGGAAATCTACCTACAGTTATTATGCATGGGTCAAAACCTAATGTCTGTCATAATTCCCTCTTGCACAGAGGAAATCAGAGATCCTAGGGGAAACAGCAAAAGAAAGCAAACAGTAAACAGTAAAATGCATGCTATGCAACAGTACCAGTGAGGCAAGGGAGAAAGCAACAGGCAAGAGGAGACACGATCCACCTAACACCTAAGGGTAATCAACATAAGCAAATAGACAAATCAACAAAAGAAAAGAAACAGAGCATGCAGCTCAAGCAGCAGTAACAAACTCCTACAGCAGATAGCAACAACAAGCTCTAAACAGCACAGTTGAAATGACAGCAAAGTTGACAGCAAAACTTCATCTTCAAGCTAGCTTCTTTCTTCAAGCTTCTTAAAACTTCATCTTCAAGATCTAGCAAGCACACTCCAAGCAGAGGATTAATTACCAAGATCAAAGTTGCAATGTTGAAAACCCAATGAAAACCAAAGGAAATCATCAAGTACCAACATTGAAATGGAAAAGTATCCTCAAAGTTCTACTCAACTATGGGCATACCACACATCCCTCCAAAGGAGAGATGGAGTTTCCTTAGGAGGACTTTACATCATTGGATGGAATAGAAGCACACAATGCATTCTATGTTTGATGAAAGAATCAAAACTAGCTCTAATGGCTCTTCCTAAAACCCTAATTCCTAAGCTCCTATACAATTCCTAAAAGAAAAGAAAACTTCAACTCCAAGATCCAATATTCAAACCACAGCAGCTACACCAAGTCCAGAAGACCTCCAAGAAGGAATCCAAGCAAATCCATCCCCAAAGTCACCAACAAGACCAAACAATCAAGGGCACACAAAATAGAACACTACAAACACAAGCAATTTGAAAAATACAACTAAAATAGAAAACAAAGTTGTAAAAATCTAATAAAATTCCTAGGGGAACATACATGTTTGAAAAACCTAGGGTTAAAATATTAAAGCCTAATTCAACTGCTGAGTCACCTAAATAAATTATAGATTGAAATGTACCAAGGTAATCCACAAGTTTGGGAAGGCTCTAATCTAAACACATAAAACAGAACCTAAGTTGTTCTATAATTTCAAAAAAATCCTAAGGGAACATGAATATCTATCCTAAAACATACTAAAAAATCAAAGCCAAACTCATCACCAATTGTAAGAACAAAATTCAACAAAACAGATGGTCAAATATGCAAAATTAAAAGAATTTACAAAAATAAGAAAAATCAAATTAAATTTAAAAATGCATGAAAATTCATTTTATTGATTTCAGAAAATCACAAATTCTCTCAAGATCATGGAGATATTTTTGAAATAATTTTTGGATCAAAATTTAAATTTATTGTGATTTTTTGAATCAATAAAGCATTTAAAATAAAACAAAATGAATAAAAGAAAATAAAAATCTGAAATAAATCCTGAGGCGTGGGATGAGGAGACCAGTCAATTGATCCAATGCACTAGAGCTTGCCAGCGTATTAAGTGAAACGCCTGCGTTTTGGACTCAAAAAGTCCACTCTCAGATTAAAACACGTCCATTAGATCTGGTGGTCAGTCAAGGTCAAAGGCAAGATCTGATGGTCTAGAGATCATCTTCTTCCTTGGAACTCAGGCGAGGGTGAACAGCTCCAGTGGTTCTCACGGTGGAAACAACCGTCTTCTCCGGTGAGATGTTCTTCACAGGTGACCAAATCTAACAAACTTTACACCAATCTTGCTTAGTTTTTCATGTAGATTTCAAATATAACCTTAGAATCAACTGAATCCTCATGCATTTTAAAATCCGATCCAAAACTCAAATATCACCTCAATTCTGATCATCACCAAATCTAAATCTAATTATACAGAAATGTTCCTCACGCTTCATACATCAAATTGATCTATCCAAATCATGTTATAGCCTTAAGATCAGATCTACTCGAATCAAAACAGAAATGGCACCTCATGATCAAACACCACCAATTGCTTCCAAATTGATCCTAAAACGATCTACATCTTGTCTAGATCCTAACCACAAGTTCAATTCTAACTATATCATGCTAATTCATGTGGAAATTTGAAAGTTACTAACCTGTTGTAGATCTAGTAACAGGGATGCTTAGAGCTTGATTCTCCCTTCAAAACTCTCCAGATACGTTCAATGATGCTCTAGGAAGAGTTTGCAATCTTCAATTTGCACTGAATTGGCCTGGAACTCA
This sequence comes from Lathyrus sativus, assembly GCA_963859935.3. Taxonomy (NCBI): domain Eukaryota; kingdom Viridiplantae; phylum Streptophyta; class Magnoliopsida; order Fabales; family Fabaceae; genus Lathyrus; species Lathyrus sativus. The sequence goes on from OZ012741.1 coordinate 80,358,277, forward strand.
AAACACGATTTCACTTGCTCATCTTGAAAATGAAGTTGCTATCTCTGCTTCAGCCACGAAACTTGCACCAAATGATTCTGAAATCATTCAAGAACTTAAATAGAACATGTCTATGGGATTTAGAAGCTCAATTGAGGCCCAATCCAACCAATCCAAATTTCTATTTTTCTCTTCACATGTGCAATGTAACAGTCATGAATTGGCCATGAAAATTGCTCTAGAAGCTTCCCTTTCACTTGCAAATTCCCTTGTGAGTGTATTCAAACCAAAAGGAGCACTTGAATTGCATTGGTAAGGATTTGGATATGTGACTTGCAAATGAAGAAATCAAATGACAACTCATGAAACTTGGCCTAAACTCAAAATTCTGGTAATGCCAAAGTGTCTAAAATTTAATTTCCATTCAAAAAATGTGGTTACTTGACATGTTTTGGTCCTATAACTCAAAATTGGCATTTTCCCTCCTTAATTCATTTGAAATTTCCCCTTTTTGAAACCAATTCAAACCAAGTCTTGCTATGAGCTCCATCAATCCATCATGACCTCTTAGCTAGCTAAAAACCCCATTTGAACAACTTTCATGTTGAAAAAAATTGCATTTGACAAGTGCAAGTTGGAGATTTTGGCCTATGATTGAAAATGACCTATAATCTCACTTTTCCAAAATACCCCTGACTTGAAAACCTCATAACTTGAGTTCTACAAATCAGATGGAAGACTTTTAGTACAATTCAGAAAGATAAGATCATGAGGAACAACTTTCATGTTGGCCAAAATTTCAGGTGAAACTTCCTTCTAGGTCACAAATAGATTTGAAGTCATATGATTTTCACAGACAAATTTCAGTGGCATCTGAGGACTTGTAGCTTGTCTGGGCCATAACTTGAGTTATATAAATTCAATTGAGGACTTCTAGTACCTAAATTAAAGGTATTTAGATTCTCTACAAGTTTCATATGGGCCAAAGATCCATTTGAAACTTTTATCTTGACTTATGTGGTCTTGAAGTTAGGCACTAAACAGAGAATTTTGCACTGAAACCCTAATTTAGCAACTTCCCACACTCTTGACTCTTCTTGATTTGATCTTGGCACAACACCACAAATGTCTTATCATATCATTTCATGAACTCCATGACCAAAAAGTAGGCCTTGATAACCTTCAATTGCACAGTTGATTTAGGATTAACCCAGATGAACCCTAATTGCTTGCACCTCAACTGTGGCTCTTGCAATTGACACAATGACTTGATTAAGCTCACCCATGGCCCTCTAGGCATTCTATGGGCTCCATACACATCCTCTTCTCACATTCAACATTTCACAACCCTCTGATGGTCTTCAGTTCATCCTCAAGCTAGGAGAAGATTCACACTCAAACATTTAAGCCCTTAGGTCCTCAAATCACCTTCTGATGACTTTGACAAATTTGCAATCTTGTCGCTACTACGAAAATCGGCGCCGACTATGACAGAAGAGTCGCCACCGTGCGTTATTTATCCCACCAGAGGGAAAGGAAACGCTCAGAGTAAACCTAACGCAAAGAGGGAAAGGAATGGTCATCGCAACCAAATCCTGGATTCGAGAGTCGGTTACGCAAGGGGAAGGTATTAGCACCCCTCACGTCCGTCGTACTCGACGGGATCCACGCTTGTTTTCTGTCTAAGGGTATGTTATTCTATCTATTCTACAGGTCTGGGTTAAAAAGAAAAGAAAATGACTCGGCAAAGTATCGCACTTTATGCCTACGTATTCCCGTCTGGAACGAGAAATCAGAGTCAACGTAGTTCGCCTAACTACGGGTTAAGGGGGGAAGGTTGCTCACCGAGATGTCGCATCTCGTGCCTACGTACTTTCATACGGCATGAAAGATCAGTGCAAACGTAGTTTGGGCTACGGAAGACACAAGCTTGTCTGACAGTTTTTTATCTCCTTCTGAAAAGGGTTTTCCTGATTAAAGGTCCAAGAGGACAAAAATAGAGTTTGAATGTTTGTTTGAGTTTTTTTTACGAAATAACTATTTTTTAGGATGTTCGCAATCTCAGTCGCACTAGAGACTATGACCCAGGAGTGAACGCTTCGTATGTCACCCAAAGGGTACCATACTAACATCCAGATTACTAGAGAGAGACCCTCCACCAACCTTTTCCTAGATAGCTTAAGGCTCGTAACGTACGACTTCAATTAACCTTATTACTGTATTTTTTGAATTGTTTTGAGATGAGAAGAGAAAGACACCCTAAAACTATGGTTGAAAGGGAAATCTACCTACAGTTATTATGCATGGGTCAAAACCTAATGTTTGTCATAATTCCCTCTTGCACAGAGGAAATCAGAGATCCTAGGGGAAACAGCAAAAGAAAGCAAGCAGTAAACAGTAAAATGCATGCTATGCAACAGTACCAGTGAGGCAAGGGAGAAAGCAACAGGCAAGAGGAGACAAGCTCCACCTAAAACCTAAGGGTAATCAACATAAGCAAACAGACAAAACAACAAAAGAAAAGAAACAGAGAATGCAGCTCAAGCAGCAGCAACAAACTCCTATAGCAAATAGCAACAACAAGCTCTAAACAGCACAGTTGAAATGACAGCAAAGTTGACAGCAAGACTTCATCTTCAAGCTAGCTTCTATCTTCAAGCTTCTTAAAACTTCATCTTCAAGCTCTAGCAAGCACACTCCAAGCAGAGGATTAATCACCAAGATCAAAGTTGCAATGTTGAAAACCCAATGAAAACCAAAGGAAATCATCAAGTACCAACATTGAAATGGAAAAGTATTCTCAAAGTTCTACTCAACTATGGGCATACCACACATCCCTCCAAAGGAGAGAAGGAGTTTCCTTAGGAGGACTTTACATCATTGGATGAAATAGAAGCACACAATGCATTCTATGTTTGATGAAAGAATCAAAACTAGCTCTAATGGCTCTTCCTAAAACCCTAATTCCTAAGCTCCTAAAACAATTCCTAAAAGAAAAGAAAACTTCAACTCCAAGATCCAATCTTCAAACCACAGAAGCTACACCAAGTCCAGAAGACCTCCCAAGAAGGAATCCAAGCAAATCCATCCCCAAAGTCACCAACAAGACCAAACAATCAAGGGCACACAAAATAGAACACTACAAACACAAGCAATTTGAAAAATACAACTAAAATAGAAAACAACGTTGTAAAAATCTAATAAAATTCCTAGGGGAACATACATGTTTGAAAAACCTAGGGTTGAAATATTAAAGCCTAATTCAACTTCTGAGTCACCTAAATAAATTCTAGATTGAAATGTACCAAGGTAATCCACAAGTTTCAGAAGGCTCTAATCTAAACACCTAAAACAGAACCTAAGTTTGTTCTAAAATTCCAACAAAAATCCTAACCGAACATGAATATCTACCATAAAACATACTAAAATATCAAAGCCAAACTCATCACCAATTGGAAGAACAAAATTCAACAAAATAGATGGTCAAATATGCAAAATTAAAAGAATTAACAAAAATAAGAAAAATAAAATTAAATTGAAAAATGCATGAAAATGCATTTTATTGATTTCAGAAAATCACAAATTCTCTCAAGATCATGGAGATATTTTTGAAATAATTTTTGGATCAAAATTGAATTTATTGTGATTTTTTGAATCAATAAAGCATTTAAAATAAAGCAAAAAATGAATAAAAGAAAATAAAAATCAGAAATAAATCCTGAGGCGTGGGATGAGGAGACCAGTCAATTGATCCAATGCACTAGAGCCTGCCAGCGCATTAAGTGAAACGCCTGCGTTTTGGACTCAAAAAGTCCACTCTCAGATTAAAACACGTCCATTAGATCTGGTGGTCAGTCAAGGTTAAAGGAAAGATCTGATGGTCCAGAGATCATCTTCTTCCTTGGAACTCAGGCGACGGTGAATAGCTCCGGTGGTTCTCACAATGGAAACAACCGTCTTCTCTGGTGAGACGTTATTCACAGGTGACCAAATCCAACAAACTTTACACCAATCTTACTCAGTTTTTCATGTAGATTTCAAATATAACCTTAGAATCAACTGAATCCTCATGCATTTTAAAATCCGATCCAAAACTCAAATATACCTCATTTTGATCATCACCAAATCTAAATCTAATTATACATAAATGTTCGTCACGCTTCATACATCAAATTGATCTATTCAAATCATGTTATAGCCTTAAGATCAGATCTACTCGAATCAGAACAAAAATGGCACCTCATGATCAAACACCACCAATTGCTTCCAAATTGATCCTAAAACGATTTACATCTTGTCTAGATCCTAACCATAAGTTCAATTCTAGCTATATCATGCTAATTCATGTGTAAATTTGAAAGTTACTAACCTGTTGTAGATCTAGTAACAGGATGCTTAGAGCTTGATTCTCCCTTCAAAACTCTCCAGATACGTTCAATGATGCTCTAGGACGAGTTTGCAATCTTCAATTTGCACTGAATTGGCCTGGAATTCAAAACACGATTTCACTTGCTCCTCTTGAAAATGAAGTTGCTATCTCTGCTTCAGCCACGAAACTTGCACCAAAATGATTCTGAAATCATTCAAGAACTTAAATAGAACATGTCTATGGGCTTTAGAAGCTCAATTGAGGCCCAATCCAGCCAATCCAAATTTCTATTTTTCTCTTCACATGTGCAATGTAACAGTCATGAATTGGCCATGAAAATTGCTCTAGAAGCTTCCCTTTCACTTGCAAATTCCCTTGTGAGTGTATTCAAACCAAAAGGAGCACTTGAATTGCATTGGTAAGGATTTTGGATATGTGACTTGCAAATGAAGAAATCAAATGACAACTCATAAAACTTGGCCTAAACTCAAAATTCAGGTAATGCCAAAGTGTCTAAAATATAATTTCCATTCAAAAAATATGGTTACTTGACATGTTTTGGTCCTATACTCAAAATTGGCATTTTCCCTCCTTAATTCATTTGAAATTTTCCCTTTTTGAAACCAATTCAAACCAAGTCTTGCTATGAGCTCCATCAATCTATCATGACCTCTTGGCTAGCCTAAAAACCCCATTTTGAACAACTTTCATGTTGAACAAAATTGCATTTGACAAGTGCAAGTTGGATATTTTGGCCTATGATTGAAAATGACCTATAATCTCACTTTCCCAAAATACCCCTTA
>OZ012741.1:80363928-80428983 GCA_963859935.3 Lathyrus sativus
ATACGACACGACGATGTTCTTGCCATTCCCATCAGTGGGATGAACATATCCATCAATAACTAAGTCCCAAAGATCAGCATCAAATCCTAGAAAGAAACTTTCCAGTCTATCTTTCCAATAATCAAATTTTTCTCCATCAAACATGGGAGGTTTTTGTGCTGACTCTTTCTTCATATTTGTTGTTGTTGGATGTTGGAGTTTCAGCAGCCATAATGTATAACAATCAAGAGTATCAAGAGTTTTTCCCACTGGATCTTTTCTGGTCACGGTTAAGTGATAGCACAAACAGAACCGGAGCTATGATGCCAACTGAAGGTGAGGAAAAACACTTAGAAGGGGGGGTTGAATAAGAGTTTTCAAGAATTATGACAATAAAAAACAACTCAAGATTTTTATCCTGGTTCGTTTGAACTCAACTACTCCAGTCCACCTTATCAAAGATGATTTGCCTTTCACTGCAAGGACTTAATCCACTATTGATCAACTGATTACAATAGAAAGCACTAAGAACAACTGTCTTAGTCTTCTCAAGAACTACTGACCACACCTTGGTCTTCTTAAGGAACTTCTTACAATTTAATGTAAACTAACAAGTGTTTGAATGCTTCTAATAAGCTGTATCACAACTGTGATGTTTACACTTAAGATTAAGTACAACAAAAACTATATGATTTTATGAAAGGTCAAATGCGTAAGATCTTGTGAGATTTTCTCTTTTATGAATCAAATGTGTATTTGTTTCTGAGTGACCTAGCAATGAGCAAAAGATGAGTTGTGAATTAGCAACCTCAAAATGTTGAAGTAGTTCTCCTTTTATAGCTTTTTCAAATGCCTTGAGTGATGTGTAGCTGAATATAATATTTTGTTTGTATGACTTTTCATCACCAAAAGTATGGGCAGAGATATGCTTTCTGCAGAAAGGTATGGTTGTAGAAGCCTTGGGATTTGCACCACGTCACTTCTTTGGACAAATTAGCCGTTGGTTACTTTGGAAGTAGCACCACGTCTAATCAAGTTTACAGCTTCTTCAACAAGCTCCTTCAAGATGAAGTCTTCACAATCTGAACTTTAGAACTTGTAGTAAGCTTTAAAAGGTATGAAATGCTTTAAGATGATCAGAGCTTAAGATGAATGATAAGTCCAAAGTCTTGATAGATGATCAGATCTTTAATGTATCAGAGTTTCAGTCTTGATCAGAGTCTTTATTAGAGTAATGCAGCAATATATGCTTTGAGCGTGAATATTAATGATAAGAGTCTGGTTATAAAAGCCTCTGAGTTTGTAGTGAAAATAACTTCAGAGTCTGATAAGATCAGAGCTTTCAGCTTTTGTATACTTCTTTCAGTAACCCTTCAGATCATTCTGTAGCTTCTGCTTCAGATCCTTCTGGAAGCACTTCAGAATCTTCTGATAGTCTTGCATCTGATGCTTCAGATCTTTGCATAGTTTCTTTGTACTTATTTGCTTCTTTTAAGAGTATTTGATTTTATACCTGAAACAATAATACTTGAACAAATTTTAGAGAGTATATTTGTTCATTACAAAATTCCATAAAAGTTATCATCAAAACATAGAGATATAAGAAACACCAATCTGTGATTAGTTTTTAATATAATTTAGAACTTAGCATTATTTTTATTAGTTTTAAGATTAGATTATAGTTAGAATTAGGATAGTTTAGTTAATTAGATTAGTACATGATATTAGTACATAATTAATTAATCAAAGAAAAAATCAAAGCATGAAAGTAGACGCCACGTGTCGATGTTCCAGTATATAATGTACTATTCACCTTCTTCCCAAAGAGACTAACCCTAATCCGCCATTTTCCACTGTTCATTCTTCAAAGACCAAAAACCCTAACACAAAAAAAACGGCCGCCTATCCTCTTCCTGTCCGTCCAACTTTCAATCTTCCACCAACAATGTTCCTCTCCATTTCCGCTGTTCTTCTTCTTCGCCGCAAAACTCAAACAACCTTCTCCATTATCTTCTCCAAACAACTCTTCCCCAACCCTTTACTCCTCAATGTTTCTTCCTCAACATCATCTCAACCTACATCACCCATCGTTTCACCTTACAACCTTCTTACCACCGCTTACCATCATCAGTGTTTATCGACGAAAAACCCAATCACTTCGTTCTCAGCGCCAGCGATCAACAGCCGCTTTCTTCAGCCACCTCCTCCATTAACGAACTTCAACCCATATCCACCTCCACTCTTCCTCAGAGAAACCATACAAAACCACCATACAAAACCACCATTTAACCCATCAAGCTCAAACCCCTTCCGTCAAACCAACCGCCGTGCAGACCCATTTCAGCATCGTTTACACACTCTTCATTTCCTCCTCCAAACTCACCATCATTCTTCTTCAACAAACTCAAAACTAGAAATACAAACTTTTAAACCCAGACACAACCAAATCCATGTCCTCCCTCACCGAATCCCAAACCTCACCCAAAACCACTTTCGTATTCCGCAGTGAACCTCCGGCCTTTCTTCCACATCGTCGATTTCGCCGTCTTAATTTGTGTAGCACAAGAGAACTTATGTCGTGTTGGGTTTCTTCTCATATTGTTGGATTGCTTTTATTAAAAATAAGTCTTGGTTTAGTTAAATTGTTGAAACTGATATTTGGCCATTTGATACTGTTTGTAAAGCAATTTCCCGTCACTGTATGTTTTCACTGATGATGCAATGTGTGCCTTAAATTTCTGTCACAGTAAAACTTAATAGGAAGGTTAGAGTTAGTTTTCCTTTTAGGGATTAATTATATTATATTAAATTAAACACACATTTATATTCCATTTAGACTTTCATTTAGATTTTAATTCCATTTAGAATTTCATTTAGATTTTAATTCCATTTAGACTTTAATTTCATTTAGATCTTATTTCTTTTTTTAATTTTAATTTGGATTTTAACTTAAACTTTTAATTTTGGTCAACTTTCATTCTTAAATTTTTGTAAACTTTTGACTAACCCTTTGACTAATTCCTATTGGTTTTGATTTCTAATCTTTATTTTTGTCTTTGGACATAAGGTTTTGTTTCTATTTTTTTATTGAGGATTTATTTTCATATTTCCTCGTTTTGGGTCGATGACGAGACCTCCGTAAACCATTATTAGTCAAACCATTGATAAATAATGTTGGATCCGAGACCAACCTTCTTTCTCACCTCATTTCTACTCCATTTTCAATTTTATTCAAGCTTCCGCGATCTATGAAGTCTTTTATTTGTAAGCATCGCGTATCAAAGTCGATAACCTTCTCGATTTCAAATCTATGGAAAATGACCATTTGTGTCATTTTCTTTACTTTGGGATCGTGATAGGCTACCTTCGATTAATCGATATAATGTTTACGATTAAGACGAGATTCCCACCTTTTTGGTCCGTGCGACACGATTAAATCGGAAAATGATCCTCAATATCATTTATCTATCTTGTCTTTTGCACGAATATCAATTACGCGACCTCCTATAGTTCGACTTTCATCATAAGTCAAGCTACGACGGTTTAGCGTTAAATTTGTCCTGATTCAATTCACTAACAAAACTGACGACTAACTTTATTTTCTGTCAAATATTAATTATTTTAAATTGAGTCATTATATTCTTGTACATATTATTATATAACTTGCATATTATCCATATCTTGTAAATATTTAAACACTTGTACATTCCTTCAAAACACCTAATCAATATCGAAACCATAAAATCTAAATTGGTGGATTGTTGGTTATCTTGTATCCTGTATATATTCGTATCCATCTCGTATCTCTTTTGCATCTTCTCAAAATTATCTTTAATATAAGGATAAAGTTCTCTTTGTGTTGAATTAAAGAGAGGGGATTGAGTGTAGACTTCTTCCTCTCCGAGTATTAGGATACTCACTGTAGGGTGTGTGGTCTCGATACTCGTCTTTCAATATGAAGACCTTTGTATTCGTCACACCTTTTTCTCCTAAAACCTTGGTCCCGTACTGAGTGCATTTTCAATTTCTTTTCACAATAAAAACTTGAATGGTCATGGAGTGTTTAGGCGTAGGCCTTCTCCTATCCCGAGTGCTTGACATTACCGTTAGGGTTCACTGTCGAAAAGCACTTACCATTCAAGATCAAAACATCTTTAATAAGAGAATGAAGTTCTCTTTGTATTGAACTAAAGAGAGAGGATTGAGTGTAGACTTCTTCCTCTCCGAGTGTCGGGATACTCACTGTAGAGTGTGTGGTCTCGATACTCGTCTTTCAATACAAAGACATGACTATATTCGCCACACCCTTTCATAAAAAAAATTTGAGATAAAGAATTGGGTACTACCCGCAAGGGGGTTACTATCCGAGGATCTATTTCACCCCTAAAAACAACTCATAAATCAAATGTGACATCTTTCCTCTCATGGCGAAAACTAATCTTTTAAAAAAGGATATGTTACGTCCGTTCAACCGCAAACAGGTAACGCCTAAGTCTCGAATGAGCGAGCAGCAATACACCTAAACTGCTAGAATGCGCATGATAATATCATCCACAAAAACACCGGTTACCTGTATCACGAACTATGTTTGCTTTGATTTCTCATACCAGATGAGAATACATAGGCACAAGACGACGATGTCTTGGCGAGCAATTTTCTTTCTTTTCCACCCTTTCCTAAAAGGACATGCTATGTCCGTTCTACCACAAACAGGTAACGCCTAAGTCTCCAACGAGCAAGCAACAATACACCTAAATTACTAGAATGCGCACGATAGCATCGTCTACCAGAACTTTCCAGTAAATCGTAGGCCGAACTACGACTGCTATGATTCTTTACCTATTTTGAGTAAAGATACATAGGCACAAGGGCCACAATCCTTATCGAGCACATTCCCCCCTATATTTGTAGTTCCCCGAACTACGTCGACTCTTAATTTCTCATATCTGTTGAGAATACGTAGGCCTAGGACTGCAAAGTCCTACCGAGTCTTTCTTCCCCGTTACCTCACTTTCCCCCTATTTATAACCTTTTCTCTATCCCTAGGAACACTCTTTATAGAAATAACCTTTTAGCAGATATCTTCACACATCGACAAACAAATGGTTCCCATCGAGTACGCTAGATGCGAGGGGTGCTAATACCTTCCCTTCGCATAACCGGTTTCCGAACCCGTTCTTGGTTGCGAGACTATCTTATTTGTTCTTTTCTTAGGGTTTTCTCGATGTTTTCCCTTCCCCTCATGGGATAAATAAAGTTCGATGGCGACTCTTCTATCTTTCGTTTCGTCTCCCCGTTATTTCATTTTTTCGAGTAGCGACAATTAGGGAATGAGGAATCAGAGCAGCTGTAGTTCGGCCAACTACGGTTAACGGGTGTCTCGATTGCACAGGTGCGAGAGAAAAAGGGGTCTCGATCGCACGGATGCGCGAGAAAAGGGGTCTCGATCGCACGGATGCGAGAGAAAAGGATCCTAGGTCTGGAACGCCTAAACGGAAGGGAACCGGATCGGTTTGGGGCGCGCACTATGCAAAATCCTAAGACATAGGAGCGAATGCGTCGCATATTGCCCAAAGGGCAAACATTAAACACTCTAGAAAATGTGAGGAGAGTCCCCCCACTCATCATTTCCTACGTATCTAATGCATGGAACTCATAACACTCATCGCGATTATGGTTTTGAATTAAGGTCCAACAGTGTTAATGAATCGAATTGGGACAAATGTGACGCTAAACCGTCGTAGCTCGACTTATGAGGGAAGTCAAACTATAGGAGGTCGCGTATTGATATCCGTGCTATGGACAAGATGGAGAAATGGTATTGAGGATCACTCTTTGATTGAATCGTGTCACACGGGCCAAAAAAATGGAATCCCGTCTTAATCGCAAACATTATGTCGATTAATCGAAGGTAGCCTATTGCGATCCCAAAGTAAAGAAAATGACCCAAATGGTCATTTTCCATAGATTTGAAATCAGGAAGGTTAACGACTTTGATAATCCGACACTTACAATTACAAGACTTCATCGATCGAGAAAAGCCAAAATAAAATCGAAAAGAAGAAGAAATGAGGAGAGAAAGGAGGTGGTCGCGAATCCAACATTATTCATCAATAATTTGACTGGTAACGGTTTTACAGAAGTCTCGTCATAGACCAAAAAGCGGGTGAAAATGAACAAAGATGAAATAAAGTCGAAAATAAAAAAGTGAAGATAAAAGTCGGCCTCGGATCTATCGTTTTTTCATCAATAATTTGACAGAAAAACATAGAGGTCTCTTCATCGACCCAAAAGAGGAAATGAATCCTCAATGATAAATAAAAATGCTAAAACTTAGAAAAATATTAAAAATTTAGAAGAATATATTAAAATTAAATTAAAAAGAGGATAAGATTAGAAACATATATATATATATATATATATATATATATATATATATATAATATATATATATATATATATATATATATATATATATATATATATATATATATATATATATATATATATATATATATATATATATATATATATATATAATATATATATATATATATATATATATATATATATATATATTATATATATATATATATATATATATATATATATATATATATATATATATATATATATATATATATATATATATATATATTATATATATATATATATATATAAAGAACTAATTTACAAAAATATTAATAAATCTAAAAACTATATTATGAAAATATATATTACAATTTTCTTTTAGAAAGAGAGAGAAAATGGGTTAAATAAAAACAGGGGGGATCATGAATAAAAGAGAGGGATGTGATCAATAAGAAGGGATCATTTGGGCCTTGAAGGCCCATCACCCATCCACCAGAAGAAGACTCGGTTGCATAAAATAAAAACTAAGAGGCAACATGGGCCTTACAGCCCTCCTAAATCTCCACGTGCCTTCAAGGAAATCAACAGTCTGCTTGGTTGAATCCTTTCCGATTGATGCTGGGGAAATGACGGTGTTCATATTGTCAACATCCTTTGATACACCCTTTCCAAGATAGTCAGATCCTCCATCTCTTATCTCAAGAGCCTCATAAATTCCAGTAGATGCACCGCTAGGAACAACGACTCTAGCGAAAGTGCCATCGAAGACAGTAATATCAACCTCGACGGTTGGATTGCCATGGTTGTCGAAGATCTGACGAGCTTTGATTGAAGTAAAAGCGGTCATGAAGGGGGAGGAGAAATCGATGCGAGCGAGAAATGAAATTTGAGATCTGAAGAGTGGAGATAAAATTAACGTATCGTGTTTAACGGAGGTGGGTTGTGAGGAAGGTGATTTGTGGCGGAAAGTTTTGTGGGGTAAACGGGTTGGAGGAAGATGATTTACGGTGGTGTTCGGTGGAGATGATGAGTGAAAGAAATGAAAGGAAGGAAGAAAGGGATGGCGGAAATCTGGGTTTCCGAAAAATGGGTTTGGCGGAGGGGAGAGTTTGAAAGAGATGGGTTGAAGACGATTGAGCTGTGGGTTTTTGGTTCGCGGAAGTGGGGTTTGTGAAGAAGGCGGAGATGGAGGAAAATGATGGGATTCGCGGCGATGAGGGAGGAAGAAGTCAATGGGTTTCGCGTTTTCGTTTTGAAAACGGAGAAGAAGATGATGAAGTGGGGTTTCATTTGGTTTCAGAAATGGTGATGGATTGAAAGGTTGGAGTTCGCGGCCGAGTTTTTGTGGATGAAGAAGGTGATGATAATGATGAACTGTAGGGGGGCAGATGCTGCATTTTTAGGGTTTTGGGAATGAGAATGATGAAGCTGAACAGTGATTTCGGCTGGCTGCTAGGGTTAAGAGAACCGAGGAAGGAGAAAATAAACAGTAGCATATATATGCAGAAATGTGACACGTGGCACCCTTGTTAATCCTGATTTGTTTAATTTTTCTGTTAATTAAAGCTGATGACTAATAGTGTTGTACTAACTAATATTAATAATAATAATAAAACAAAAATCCTAGTTCTAATAACAAATAATTAACCTAACTAATAGTTAACTAATTAATCTAAATTAACTCTAAATAGTTAAATAAAAATCTAATCCTAAAAACTTATTCTAATTCTATTTAAAAATCTATTTTCTAATAAATCTATTTAAAAAAAACTATTAAAAAAAAACCTAGATTCTAATATAATTTCAATTAAATCTATTTTAAAGTTCTATTTCTAAAATCTAAATAGTTCTAAATAAACTTCTATGCTAACCAAAATCTATTTAAAAATTTAAAACTATTTTCTAACTCCTATTAAAAAATCTATTAAAACCTAAATTCTAAATCTAAATTCTATATTCTAATAAAATAAACCTAAATAAATATTAACCATTAAATGAAATAAATCACAAAAAACTAAGAAATAAAAACGAAAAAAACGGGCGAACACCGGAACGCACAAAATTAACAGCACGGACTGAATCATCAGGAAGAGAGCAACTTTCGCTTGATTTCGACATGGAACTCAATATTTGAACTGGTTTAAATTGTCTAAAATGCGAACAAAGCGGCTGTAATTCCGATAAATCCCTTATGGCTGATAACATGGACAGTATGCGAGAGATGATCGACCTAAATGATATGCAGATGAATGCGAAGCAAAAACCAGTCAAAGTTAGAAAACTCGAGGGCAAATTTTAGGGGGCAGCACTATGGATTCAGTCTCTTCTGACAGAGTTAAAATTTCCCTTTACTACCCCTGTTTTTATTCCTGCCTTTGATCAGTATGCAGATCTTCTTATCAAACCTCTATCTCCTCTCAAGTTCCCTTAATTCAAAAACAAGCTTAAAGTGCAAGACAAATCATCTCTTGTTCATAGGTGACCTTGGGCTTGAAGAAAAGATATTAGAATAATAGTGAAATAAAGTGTAAGAGTATAAATGTAAAACAACTGTGCTGAGTCAGCATAGTTGAGTTCTCTCTATATAACCTAGCTCTAACTATTATTTAAAATTAACTTTCCTTTTATGTTATGAAATGAAAGAAGTTTGTTATAACACTTTCTATTCTCTCTTCTTTTTTCATCTTCAATCTCATTTAAGTTTCTAACAATGCATGCCTTAACAAACTAAACTAGTAAGTTTTGACACACATGTAGAAACACACACATATTTATTTAAACACATCCAAATATGTTTAAATATTATTAAAATATGCCTGAACTTAAATGTGTAATATTTATGATTTAAATATGATTTTCAATACCATCCAAACATATTTAAATATTATTAATATATTATCTTATTCTTTTTGACATATTAACTACATTTGATATACTTTGAGGATGAAGGTTTGAATAAATATCCCATCCATTGAAATTATATTTAAATATTATTCGTGTTGAGTATGTAATTCCTTGTGTCAAAGCAGTGTAGCTCGAAAGAAACAAGATTTAGTCAAATTAGCCTATTGTGCGTGTCGAGTTGTATTAGTGTGTTAAAGTGTCAAAGCAGGTTTCTTCACACAGGATTTCGACTTAGGCCTATTTTAGTATTGTTAGATATTTTTGGGATTTGACTTGGGGTGCAAGTTAACATAAATCTATAAATAGAGAGAAATCCTTATTTTGTAAATAACGCAACTCATAACATTGTATTCACAGAATTTGCAGTTGCAAGTGAATAAGAGTTTTCCGCAGTTTGTGGGCAAAGAGAAACTCTGCAGAATATTCATCTTCTTATCCAACGTTATTTTCTTTCTTTCTTCCTCCACCTTTTTCATCGTCATTGCATGATTGATAACAATCTTAAGATCAAGATTGATTAGGAATTCTCCATAGGTTGTGGTTGAATTCCAACATCTGATATCTAGAGCTCCGGCTGCGATTTAAGGAACATAAATCGTGATGGTGATGAATCATCCAAACAGGCACTTTCTGGAAAATCTTCCAATTCTCGAGAAAGATGATTATGAGAATTGGTGCAAGCAGATTAAGGTAATTTTCTGTTATTAAGATCTTTAGGATCTTGTGAAGAAAGGATTAACACCGCTTATAGAGAATGCGAAGGATCAAGAAATGGCTCCACAAAGAAGAAAGATTATAAAGCTCTCTTTATAATCCATCAATGTGTTGATCTATATAATTTTGAAAAAGGTTAGTGATGTAGAATTAGCAAAGGAGGTGTGGGAAATTCAAGAGAAGTCGTTTGGAGGAGAAGAGAGGGTGAAAGATGTGAGATTACAAACTCACAAGAGAACCTATGAATTGCTTCAGATGGAAGAAAGTGAAAGTATAACAGATTTATTCACTAGAGTTACAAAGCTGGTGAATCAAATCAAGGTATGTGAAAAAGTGTTGACATCAAGATCAATTGTTGCATAGATCTTAAGGTCATTGGCTTCAAAGCTTGACCACATGGTAGTAGCCATAGAAGAGTCAAAAGAATTGTCAGTATTGAAGAAGAAACAGCTTTAAGGGACACTTGAGTCTTATGAACAAAGGATGACTGAAAGAGTTGTAGGAAAGTCAAAGGGTGATATGGCTTTGCAGGTGCATTCAAAAAAAGAAAAGAAAAGAAAAGAAAGCGGGAATGGAAACAAAGGTAGAAGAGGTTACAACAATTCAACTGGTCGAAATCAGCAGGAAGGAAACTGGTCGAATCAGAGAAAACCCTAAAACCAAGGAAACCAAAGAAGTGGTGTTGTAGGTAGCGGAAGAGTTGGTGGTCAAAAGTCTGACAAAAGTCACATTCAGTGTTACAATTATTAGAAGTATGACTATTATTTTAGTATATTTCGAGAAAAGAAGAAGAATCAAGAAATTGATGCAAAGCTGGCGAAACATGAAGAAGAAGAGATGTTGCTGATGGTCACAACAAGAGATGAATAAAGATTACATGATCAATGGTACTTGGACTCAGGATTTTCATCACACATGACTGGTAGGAAACATTGGTTTGTCAACATGAAGCCCTCAATGAAGAATATGGTGAAATTTTCAAATGATAATACTCTAGCAACTTAAGGTATTGGTGATGTTTTGATTATGAGGAAAGATGACAAAATGTTAGTAATTTCAAATGTTCTTGGCTATTCAACCGTTCTTTGGATAAAGCTGATTCTCCTTTTCCCCAGCGAATTCATTCTTTCTTCTTCAATTTACAGAGTCATCCTATTAAAACCTAGTCCCCATCAGAGTTCTCAACCTTCTTTTGGTTTTCTCTCCTTTGTGTTTGGGTAATCACTGCCTACCAGTTAAACACCAGTCATCTTTTCCTCAGTTAATCACAACCCGTCTGTTAATACTGAATTTTCTTTGGATTAATCGCCTTCTTCTGGCTAATCACCCGATCTTTGGTTGATCACGGTCTGCCCGTTAAAACCAGTTTTTTATTTAGGTTAATCACCTTCTCTTGGTTAATCACCCACGTTTTGGTCAATCATAGTCCGCCTGTTTGAACCAATCCCCTTTTCTCAGTTAACCATAATCCGTCTATTAAGATACTGAGTTTTCTTTTGATTTAATCATATTCTTTTGGTTAATCACTCATTCTTTTCGGTTAATCACAATCCGTCTATTAAGCACCAAACCCCCTGCAGTTAGAAACCTTTGTTGGGTTCAAACACTACCAGCTTTGGGTTAGTAACCTTTGTTCGGCTCGAATACCCCTTTCCTTTGGCCAAGTGTTGTTTGTTCAGTCAATGTGCCATTCTTTGGGTCAAAACCTTTGCTTGGTTCTACACCCGTCTCTTGGTTGATCACCGTTTATCGGTTAAAACCAGTTTCCTTTATCCTTCTAGTTAACCACTATTTATCAGTTAATATACCGATTTCCCCTCAGAGTCAAACACCTCCCTTTGGTGTAATACTCTCTTTCTCTTGGTTCGTCACAGTCCGTCTATTGACACCACCCATTTTGGTCTCCCTATAAAGTTTTATTCTTATCTTTCTTTGGTTAATCACTGCTCACAGTTAATGCACCGAGCTCCTCGTGGGTCTTACCTTTATTTTGATTCTTGCCCTTTAATCCTTTCTTCCCCGGCCACGTCGCCATTATTTTGTTTTGTCCCCAGTGGAGTCATCGCTTTTCTTTTGCATTCCTCGGCAGAGTTCTTGTCTTGCTTCTCTTTTCCTCAGCAGATTTTTCTTGGTGTTGACACCATTCCGTTTACACTTCCCAGTTGGGTCTTTCTTTCTCTTTTAGCTCTTGGGTTTGACGCCGCCTTTGTTTTCTTTTTCAGCGTTAGTTCCCCGAACTACGTAGGCTCTGATTTCCTCATTGCACTATGAGGGTACGTAGGCACAAGATTGCAAAATCTTGGCGAGTCACCTTCCTCCATCTTCTTCCATTCTTCTTTCTTTCTGGTTCGTCCAGATCCTCTTCTTTTCCTTAGTTTCTTGAATTACGGAGTACTGACTTCCTCATTCCACTATGACGGTACGTAGGCACGAGGGCCCCAATCCTCCGCGAACACTTTCCTTTCTTTATTTTTCTTTCTTTTCTTTCCTTCCTTTTTTTTAGCTAGAATCCTTTATATAGATAACCCATCTAAGCCTAGAAATACGCAAAATGGTTCCCTTCGGGTACGACGGATGCTTAAGGTGCTAGTACCTTCCTTTTGCATAACCGATCCCCTTTCCCATTTCTCTTCCCTTGGGTTTATTCGATATTTTCCTTGTCCTTTGGGACTAAATAAAGTTTGGTGGCGACTCTGTTGTATCTTTGAGTGTGCGATTTACTCAGGTATAATCCCGCTAGCTGCAGCTGATGACTCTGCCGGGGAGTCCTTGCGCTTGCAAGTTGGGGTCTCGCCTAGATTTGCTTGCTTTTCTTTCTTGCTTGGGTGTTTATATTTATGTTTTACCCCTTTATTTTACGTTATTTACTGCATTTCTTTACTGCTTTAAATATTCATATGCTGCATATTCTGGATATCTGCTATGTTCTGCTGTTGTTGGGGTGGGTAGATATTATTGGAGAGATAAATCCTATCATCGGGCTTGAGCATACATATAGGCTAGAACGTGGATAGTCGTGACGCCTGTGTTTCGTGCGTTGGTTTGTTACGGGTGCCGCATCCTAGATCGTGATTCGTTTGAGAGTACTTCCCTCCCGCGAGAATTCGCTATGGCGGAGGGTTTTCATTTGAGTCATATGGTTTGGGCAACCTTTCAAGGGACCACCTTGTTGTGTCTAGATCACACCTGTGAGAGGGATATGGGTTTTTGCAAGAAACCAAGACTCTTCATACCTTTTGTTATCTCACGCACATCAGATTTTGGCACTGACACAGGATTATGCAGATATTCAGTTTGTGCAGACGTGGATATTCAAATTGGGCAAATTTGATTGATCTGGTTTGTGTTTGGCTCCGTTATTTGTGTGTTGCATGCCATTTCATCATAATCATTGACATTTTTGCATGTGCATTTTCCAGGTTATTTGAGGGCTTATTATTTGTTTTCATAGTCATAGACGATGAGTACTGGTTGCAGAGGTATCTTCAGTTACATGTTTATGGAGCCTAAGTTGAAGACTTTGAGAGGTTTGGCATCTTGTCTAGTTGAAGATAACAGGGGTGCTTTCAAAGATGATTATGAGAATCTTTTGGCCATTCTCAACACTGAAGTCAACATTACTGCCATTCATACACTTGTTCAGTTCTACGACCCGCCACTAAGGTGTTTCACATTTCAGGATTATCAGATAACACCTACACTTAAGGAGTACTCTCATATCTTAGGGTTTGAGAACAAGAGTCAGGTTCCGTTTGTCTACACCGGTAGTTATCCGAAGTTTCATCTTATTGTGGAAGCTCTTGGCCTTAGTAAGAAGGATGTGGAAGACAATCTCAAGACTAAAAGAATGGGTATTCAAGGATTTGCTTCAAAGTTTCTAGTAGATAAGGCCGTTTCTTTTGCTGAAGTGGGAAGCTGGAAGGCTTTCAATGCCATGTTTGCTTTACTGATATATGGGATCGTCTTGTTTCCAAACATGGAGGATTTCGTTGATTAGGATGCCATCAGTATCTTTTTATCCAAGAATCTTGTTCCTACACTTCTTGTTAATACCCATTATTCTATTCATTCTCGAAATGAGAAGAAGAAAGGAACTATTGTATGTTTTGCTCCTATGCTGTATCGATGGTTCATGTCTCATCTTCCGTAGAAGGGTCCTTTTGTGGAGAAAATTGGGGATCTCAAATGGTCTCAGAGGATCATGTCTCTTACTGCTGATGACATCTCTTGGTATTCTCGAGCCTACAATGGTACCAAGATCATTCTTCATTGTGGTAAATTCCCTAATGTACCTCTCTTGGGTACAAAATGTGGAATTAACTATAATCCGAGGCTTGCCTTTCGTCAGTTGGGATATCCGATGCTTGATAAACTGGATCCTGAGGTAGTGGAAGAATTCATCTTTCATGAAGGGGTTGATGGCATGGGTTTGTTGAAGAGATTCAGTACTGCATGGGTACACATTCACCGCGAGGGTAGAGATGACTTGGGTAAGAAGAATTGCATTGTGAAAGAAACCTACACACAATGCGTCAAGGAACGAGTTCAAGCGACTTTTCTACCATTTCCTTCCGAGTCTTCTGTGCATGTCAAGTTTCGTGAACCTACCATTATTCCTCCTTCCGAAGTTGGTCAACTTAAGCAGGTTATTGAGAAATTGAAGAAGGAGAATGCTGATCTTCATCTCAACCTTGACAAATTCACATCTGAGAAGGAAAGCTTACAGATAGATCTTAGCCAGAAGAGAGAGCTCATGAGCAAAGAGGTAGAGTTTGAGCAGAACAAACTTCGGAAAGTAGGTGATGCTTTGAAGAGTACTTACGACGGACTTGCCTCAAAGAAGAGACAACTTGTCGATGCTCAATACCAAGCCCATAAGGATGAGTTGATCTACAAGAAGCAACTTGCAGATCTTTAAGCAAAATTATCAGAGTATAAGACAAAGCTGCAGAGTGAACAAGATCGTGCTAACCAGTTGATGAAAGACCTTTCTCAATGTCAAGCCGAGCTTGACAAAGTCTTCAGTAATGTTCAGGAGTTGCAGGATCAGATACATCAGAGCCAAGAGGAGATTAGTTAGTCTCACTCGGAGAGTACTCATTGGGAGTGTTAGAGCCGGCATTTGCAAGTCCTCTTGGATCAGAAGGATGCATTTCTGCAGGATCTTCTACAGGGACCTAATCATTCCTTATTGCGCAACCTCATGAAGGATGCAAAGTATTGGAGTGAGAGGCATGGCTGTCTAGCCAGATTTTCCGAGCATGCATTGGAGGACTTACCAAGGTTGTTGAGGGATGCTTATGCTGATGTGTTGCCACACCAGACTCTTTGGGCTGTTTTCCATTTCTTGTCTATTTGTAGGGTTATAGTTGTTAGGGTTCATACTAATCTTGTTGTATTGGAGCTTGTACTTCTTTAATCTCATTGATTTAAATGGAGTTTTTCTCTTGTCAATTTATCTTTGTGCCTTTACTTATATGCTTTATGATTATTGCTAATAAAGATAAAGCTCACGAATTTCTGGAATTTAAAAACTTTATTTTTGCATACATTGCAATCCAATCATATTCATATACATGTCCTTCATCCGGAAACCACGTGCTTACACTGTCCATCATTCCTTGTAGCAAGACGACGACTCAGCATCACTATTTCACTTGCTCAAACAAGACCAGGATCATGGCTGATATTGAACAAGAGAATGCTGCCTACAAGGAGACTTTGGCTCAGTTTCAAGGTCGGATGGATCAGTTCCAGACTAACATGGACGTTATTATGGACTTCCTTCGTGCTCAGAAGGACGTTGTTGCTGCTACTTATGTGGTTACAACTATTACTGATGCTACTGCCGTCACTCCTGTGGTGATCCATACTCCTATCGTTACTTCTTCTCCACCTATTGTCGAAGCGCCAGTCAACACTGTTGTTCAGCCTTCTGTCAATCTACCTTCTGTTCAGCCTGGTTTGAATAGAATGCCTGCTGCTTTCCCATGGGGAGTGCCTAAAAAATTTCACTCCTCAAATTGCCAGTGGTAGTGCTTTTGTCCCGTATCGACCTTTTGTTGCGCCCCATGCTCAATGGTAATTCTACTACTTATCCTTGGGGCATGCTTATTTCAAATCCACCTCCTGTGGTGAATCATGATGATCACGAGATTCCTTAGATGTAGGTTCTCCAAACGCCTGTGTCTACTGAGTTGAAATTCCTGAAGAAGAAGAGCATGTGTATATGGGCCCTCCTATTCACATTCCGGTTTTGTCTTAGCCTGCTCAAACTATGGGTCAGAATATTCATTCTATGCCCCACCACGGGGCATCTTCTGCTGTTGCGGCACTTCCTACCGGTTATCCGTATGGTTTTCAGATGGGTCAGAATGTTGGTCAGATGGTAAATTTTGGGTTGGTATATCCATCTTAGTTTGCTTCTCTAAAGATATCTGCTCCAGCCGCATCACAGCTTCCAAATCCTCAGGCTCTTGTCAGACCCGCTAATCATAACATACCTGATGATTATATATTGTTGGACGAGAGAATCCGTGCGATTGAAGGATATTCTGCTTTTGGCATGGAAGCCAAAGACTTGTGTTTGGTTCCCAATGTCGTGCTGCCACAAAAATTCAAGGTTCCTGAGTTTCCCAAGTGTTGCACCCCAAAATTTGACCAACCTTTTCTTTCTAACTTGGCTTATGTTTCTTTTCATTTAGCATTTGCATTTACATAGCATTGGTTCTAATCAAGGGATTAAGAGATTTTGTTTTGTCATTCAAAGGAGAGTTTTCTTGTTCAAGTTCAAGCAAGGGTGTCATTGATAAGCCACCAAGAGGTCATTATAATCAAATTTGGGTTTCAAAGCATTTGGAGAAGAGAAGTTTGTGTATGGGTGTCACTTCCTATCTTGAGGATCATCAGAGGGTCATGAGGTTACCTATTTGGATAAGACATGATTCAAAAGCTCATTATGCATCTTGAGAGGTCTTCATGGAGCTTGTATGGTCATTCAATTCATCTGCAAGAGCCTCAGTCAAAGGATATGGTATTAGGGTTTCATCTGGTTAACCAAAAGTCAATTGTGGACTTGAGAGGACTCAAGACTTGGTTCTTGACCATTGAAGACATGAGAAGTCACCTTGAAGCATCTAGGATGTCATGTTGAGATCAAATCAAGGATATTCAAAGAGTTTAGGGAGTTACTAAATTAGGGTTTTAGTTGATTTTAGTGTAAAATCCCCTTCTTTGGTGCCTAACTTCAAGGACATTTTTCCCTATGATGCAAGCTCAATCTCATTTTCCAACTAACATAGGACTTTTTTTATCATCCTTTGAGCTTTCTTTTGAGTACAAGAACTCATCCATTGAGTTTGTACATCTCAATTTATGATATCAACAAGTTGGTGTCATCAAATGAAGAGATGTTTGAGGTACACAAAGTCAACCCACTTCCAAAGCATTTTCACATGGAATCAAGCTTCTTATCACTTTCAAGTGAACATGAAAGTTGTTCTTCATGGTATTAGATTTCCAAAAAGTCCTAGAAGTCCTCATTCTCGTGTATGGAACTCAAGTTATGGTGTTCACAAGGCAAGGGTATTTTTGGAAACTTCATTATGGGTCATTCTTTTCAATGACCATTTTCAAGAACTTCAAGGCCTCTAATCCAATTTTGTCCAACATGAAACTTGTGTCCAATGGGCTTAACATTACCATGAACTTAATTTACATGATGTTTGATGGATTGTATGATCCTTTGAGCCATTTTGAAAGTGAAAATTTGATTTTTGGATATGATTTAGATGTCTTCCATTACAAGTCATAAAAGAAGTTTGTTTTTGAATTATTGAGACCACATCAATACCATGACATGACCATGATGCTAATCACTTCATTTGGACCAACATTGATCCATGTTTCATACCATTTTTTTTTTCAAATTCAATGCCTTAAAAAGTAGTGAACCAAACTTTGCACAAACTCATTCTAAATGAATCAAATTAACATGATTCATTCCTACACCCCAATGGTTCATTTTGCTGACCCCAAAAGGATTGAAAACATGCCGCACCCGTGTGTGTGTGTGTGAAGGAATTTTTTGGCCAAAATTTTGAAATCACATGATTGAAGCATCATGGGCCTGCATGGAATGTTTAAATCCATCATATATAAGTTCAAAAAGTTGCCCTAATCATCAGAGAGAGGTTGTTGCGTGAAAGAACAAGGGTTATCTCTCAAATTTCAAAAACTTTTTCTCTCTTTGAATTGAAGTTTTCTTTGGGATTTCTTACAAACCAGCGCACAATTCTTCTTCACCAAAGCTCAACGAAGAGTTTAGCATCTTTAAAGTGAAGCTTGTATCCATTTTCAAGAGCCAACGGAGCAGCTGCGTTAGGTATTTTCTCAATTTTTAAACCTCCATTTTTGGCATTTATTAGGTTTCATTTTGGGCGCATCTGAAGTCCTACATCTTGTAGGCAATGTTTGATTAACTTTCATGCGTGTTTAGTTCAGTTTCAGTTTGAGCATTTGATTTTCGAGGCATGATTTCACATGTTTCCCTGAACCTTTTTGCAAATCTAATATCATATTTGAGATCCTCATGAAAACACATGTGGAATGATGTAATGTGTTTCCATTTTTATTGTGTTTTGGTGTCTGAGTTCCGGCGAGCTGGCCGAAGAAGACGACCGGAGCCCTAGCTCCGACATCTGGTTAGTTTTCAGATGAAGCTGAGTTGGTTGGCTGGACTTTTTGACTGAGTGTGGTGTCGTGCGTGTATTGGTTTGACTGTGCCAACGTGTTTGGGTTGAATCCCACGTGTATTAGTGAAACGGTGAGTTTCACTTAGGAGGTGGTTTCAGGTGGCATTGGGCTTTGGTCCTTTTCTAATCCCACCCTCCATTTTGGCCCATCAGCATGCATACAAAGGGATGCAGTGTAACCCTATTTGCTGAATACACCCCTCATTCCTTTGCATTTCATTTTTATTTCATTTTATTTCCATTCTGTCATTTCATTGTGTTATTTAATTTCTCATTTGTTTTATTTTATTTTTCCATTTATTTTAATATTTTTAATGGAATTTAGGATTAAATGAGTTTTATGGTTTATACCCTAGTTTGAACATGATCATTGACCCTTCATTCTAATTCCCCTAGGACCAAACTTTCTCTCTCACTTAGATGATGGATTGAGGAAGTTTTGAGGGTTTATTTGAGGTGTTTATGATCATTGTTTATTGGTTTTTCATTGACGTTTTGTTGACCCTCGACACACACTTGATAAAGTGGAACGCCATGCCTTCTTGGACCTATTTGGCGGTGCTTTGTGTGAGCTCTTGACTTGAGGTTTTGCATTCTGTTTGATGATTATCTCATCTTGACTTGAGTATTTTATTTGGCATTTATTGGATTTGTCTTCTATTTTTGGTGGATTTTGCAAATTCAAGTCACTTTAAGAGTGTTTACACATGCTAGTCTTAACCTAGTCTTAGGGATATGATCATGAGTGATCCCTTGAGCCCCTCTTAAGCCTTGTTAACCTTTGATAACATGCTTGAGGTTTTTCCTTGCTTGTTTTGAGGTCATTGGTGTGTGTAACTTGTGCCACAAGTTACCTTTTGATCATGTCTTTCCACTTGTTGAAGTGCGATATTATGTTTGAACTTTGGTTCTTCATTTGTACATGATCCTTTTTGTGCTTACCTTTCTTTTTGAATTTAAATTTGGATGATTCCACTTCTGTTTCAATTCTTCCCTAGTTGGCTTGACACTTGTTCATGATGATTTAGTGTTGATGTATACACTTTGAGTTTGTCATGAACATTGGTGTTCCTTTTGCACTGTTTTGTTGCATTATTTTAGTTGATCAAAGGTGAATGTTTGGTTGAGATAACCTTAATGTGGTTGTTTCCCTATCCTCTTTCTCCCATCATTTCTTTGATCATGCTTCTTTGTTTTTGCTTTATGCTTAACATTCTTCTTTTGTGATGATTGATGGTATTTGGTTGTAGGAGTTTACTTCTCCCATTTCATCTCCTCCTTCTTGACTTGTTCAAGTCATCTCTTGTGTTTGAGTCTCCTTTGTTTTTTGAGTCTTGTTTGCATTTCATCTTGCATTTGTGTTTTCATTTCATGTTTTCATCTCATCTTGCATTGACTTGTTTAAGTCACCTTCATTTCATTTTCATCTGTGATTGAATTGATATGTGTTTACTTGTGCTCTTTTGCCATGATCCTTTAGAATTCCTAGTCCCTCTATTTAAGATGGGAGTAGGAGAGACATGAGGATTTCAATCCTTTGCATGATAACATTAGGTAGTTCCCTTTTCAATCCCAACTTTAGGACCACATTGCATGCTGATCAGTTCCCCTTAGAGTGTTGTGTCTTCTCTTCTCATCTCAAAACTTCTTAAGACATTTAATAAAGGTTAACAATTGTTGTACGCTATGAGCCTTAAGCACATGAGAAATGATGGATGGGGGGCCTCCTCTCACATTGTCTAGAGTGTTTAGCGTATACCCTTTTGGGCGATATGCAACACATTCGCTCTCAAGTCATAGTCTTTAGTGCAACATGAGTTTCAAATCTAACTTAATTCACTTTGTCGCTACTGCGAAAATTGGCGCCGGCTATGACAGAAGAGTCGCCACCGTGCGTTATTTATCCCAAAGGAGGGAAAGTAAATGCTCGAAGTAAACCTAACGCAAAGACAGGAAAGGAATGGTCGTCGCAACCAAATTCTGGATTCGGGAGTCGGTTACGCAAGGGGAAGGTATTAGCACCCCTCACGTCCGTCGTACTCGACGAGATCCACGCTTGTTTTCAGGTACGGATTGTTATTCTATCTACGCTAAAGGGTCAAGGGTTAAAAGAAAAGAAAATGACTCGGCAAAGTATCGCACTTTATGCCTACGTATTCCCGTCTGGAACGAGAAATCAGAGTCAACGTAGTTCGCCTACCTACGGGAAAGGAGGGGAAGGTTGCTCGCTAGGATACGGCATCATATGCCTACGTACTTTCATACAGCATGAAAGATCAGAGCAAACGTAGTTCCGGCTACGGAAGACACAGATTTGTCAGACTGTTTTTTATCTTTCTGAAAAGAGGTTTCTCCTGATTAAGAGTCCAAGCGGACAAAAACGACACTTTGATGTTTGTTTTCAGTCTTTTACGCAAGAACTATTTTTTAGTTTGTTTGCAATCTCTGACGTACTAGAGACTATGATTTGAGAGTGACTACGTCGTGTGACACCCAAAGGGTACCACACTAAGCAGTCAAACTACTGGAAAGAAGCTCTCCAGCACCCTTTTCTCAAATTGCTTAAGGCTCGTAACGTACGACATCGATTAACCTTATTACTGTGTTTTTGAGTTGTTTGAGATAAGAAGAGAAAGAAGCTCTAAAAAGCCTAGGGTTGAAAAGGGAATAAAACTAGCCTAATGTTGTCATGCATGGGTTAAAACCTAATGTCTGTCATATTTCTCTCCTGCACAGAGGGAAACAGAGATCCTAGGGGATAAACGGAAAAGAAACAGATATATACAGTAAACAGCAAACATGCATGAGATGCAGCAGTACAAGCGAGGCAAGGGAGTCCCATGCAACCTCGAACCTGGGAAAACAACAGGCAAAGTGAACAGTATTCACTTCAAACCTTTGGGGGCAAGCTGTACAAGCCAACAATCAATATAGAAAAAGAAATAAAACCCAACACCAGCTCTGACAGCAACACCAGCTCCTACAGCTACAGCTCAAACGGCAACAGCTATGACAGCTACAGTTGATTAACAGCAAGAAAGGTTGACAGTAACAACTTCAAGCAAGATCCCATATTCACTCTTCAATGATCCCCAAGCTTTAGATAAGCTTCTGTCTCCAAAAATCTCCAAGCTCTGGCAAGCACTGAACCCCAACAAGTAAACAGCTTCAAAAAGCAGCAAGACCCTAACTCCAACAGATAACTCTCTTTGACAGGTACAGGCTTTATCTTCACCAACCTTCAATGAACTTCATTCTTCAATAGGTTCCCATCCTCAATGCCACCACTCCAGAAGAAAATCAGTTATCAGATTAAGTTGAAATGCTAAACAGCTTATGGACAACTAAAGGAAGACTATAAGCACTTAGTATTATAGGGGAAAGGTTCCCTCAAAGTTCTACTTCTAAAGTATGTCACTTATCCCTCCAAAGGAAAGATGTAAATACTTTAAAAGGACTTTATGTCATAGGTAGGAATAGAAGCACAAGATGCTTTCTATGTTTGCAAGAAGAAATTCATCTAATCTAAAGCTCTCCCTATATTTCCTATCTCCTAAGCCCCCTTCAAAAACCACCTTCAAAGAGAAAGACCTCATGCCCCAAGCTCCATCCTTTGTCTCCAATCATCTCCAAGGTCTTCATAAGCTCCAACAAGCAAAGCCCAAGCCCCAAGCCCCAAATGAAATAACCCAAACCAAACAAACAAGCAAAATGCCCAAGAGGGAAAACACACAATCACCACTCAAATTGCAAAAATCAAGTAAAATAGTAATACTCACTATAAAATCCTAGATTAATTTCTAAGGGAACCTAACTATATACCCTATACCCCACATAAACCCCAAGGCCTAAATCAAACCCTAGGTCCCCAAACTATGCTCTAACTACACCTAAGTGTTGTGAAACCCTACTTCTAATGCCTCTCCTATTTACCTCTCAAATTAATCTATGTTTTAGTCACAAAAATATGAAAAAATTCCTAGGGGTACATGCTTACCTAATATAATCAACCTCACAAGAATCAATCAAAAATCATGCACCAATCTCTCATACTAAATTCAGAAAAATGAAGTATCAAACAAATGTAAAATAAAAGCAATAATATTGTAAAATATACCAAAAAATATAAAATGCAAGAAATTAATATTTTTATTATTTCATAATTTTCTAGAAGTCCTAAGAGAACTAGGAAAAAAATCCCATCCTAAAATGATTATTTTTCAAATTGTTATGAATTATTTTCTAACCCTAGGTAAAACATGAAAATACAAGAAAATCAGCTAAAAAAACAAACTGGCGTGGTGAATAGCAATAATCCCTAGTCATTTTCCAGACTGGGCTAAAGTGGGGGTGCGCTTATCAAGCGCGCGCTAAGCCCAAACCCATTCAGAAAACAATTGGAAAATCAAGGAAAATGAAAAAAGCTCGTGGCGAATAGCAAGCGAATCAAGTGTTAATTCTATTGGGCTTCCAAAGTGGGGTGTGATTAGCAAAAATCAGCTAAGCCCAAACCAACATCACACGGAGAGGGAGGGTGCAACGGGAAACCAGGGAGATGCTTAGCAAAAAACAATGGGCCTAAGGCCCGAATCCAACATCCCCCTCACTATCAGTTCACAAACCCTAATCTCCTTTCTACTGTTCACCAAACTAACCCTAGCGCCGCTCTCATCCTCTCTGATTCTCTCTGTCACACGATCTCCTCACCACTTTGTTCATCAATATCCCTCACAAACTAACTGTTTCAATCTCTCAGTTCATAATATCTCCCTAACCTAAGTTCGTTTCACAACCTATCACTCAAACTAACCTGACTCTCCGATTAACAACAAGCTATGACGGTATAACAAGTTTAGAGAAGAACCTGGAAATGCTATGAAGACGCTGATTTCCGGAAGCAGCTGATGAAGATGGTGAGATTTAAGATGCGTGAAGATCTGTGAATCTTGGAGCTGGACGATGAAGATCTAACGACTTGATGAGTTGAACGATCATCGTCGAAATCGTTGAAGATTGCTTGAAGATCTGAAGAACTCAAGCTATATACGCAATGATCTCTTTGACGGTGTTCTTGAGGGTGATCTGAAGATCTGAAGATCTTGATGAGAAGTGATGATGTTCGGCTTTGAAGATCCTTGCTTTTTTGAATGGTGTATTTTTGGCAAATCTGGAAGCAATTGCGTGAGTGTCATCGACCCGACCGGAGAACTCCTGGAGATCTTCAATAAATCTTAAATGTTCTTATGAAGAACATGAAGATGATGAATACAATCAAATCGGAGATGGTTACAATGAGCTCGATGAGTTTATTGATCAATTTCTGGAAATAGCGTGAAGAGAGATGGATACGAGTTGGATCTTGAAGGGGAAGAAAAATCGATTGAAGGTGTTGATGAACTGCAGATTCCGGCGGATATGCGTTTTCCGGCGAGTGGCTGATGAAGATTGATGAAGAAGATTAGAAGCTGTTTGGATGAGTTTCTGGAAATTTTGCAGTCTCCGGTGGTGGTTGAGGACTCCGGCGACGGTTATGGTTTCAGATGATGGTTACCGGCGAGTTGAATGATTTTTTATGGTCTCAGAGTTACCAATAATTGGCAACTTAGGTAACGCGGATAGATGATTTTTTAGGTGCTCCTAGGGCCATGGGTCGACATACGCCTCCACCTCGACCGGAGACGCCAGTTCGACAAGAAGAAGCCTTTGGTGAAACGATTAACCAGTAGTCCCACGAGGTTGAACACACACCCATGGTGGTCCAAAGGCCTCCCGTTGTTTTAGTTCATAGAAACCGGGACCCATACAATGTGGTCAGACAAGTTCGACACAAAGCCATGGCTGGTGAACCCAACTTAGAATCCATGGTGGAACGAATTATGGTTCACAACAGGGCGAACCTAGGCCTCCGATGACCAACATATACGTCCCCACTACCAGACTTTGTCCTGCAAACACAGTTGCCCAGATGATGGAAGGTGCCAAAGTTTACCAAATTTTCCGGAGAGACCGAAGAGTACACCATCGAGCATGTTGCCAGATACCAAACCGAAGCCGGCGACATAGCAAGCAACGAGGATTTAAAATTGAAGTAATTCCCAAGTTCCCTCACCAAAAATGCATTTACTTGGTTCACCATATTACCCCCACAGTCCGTCCATACCTGGGCACAATTGGAAAGATTTTTTCATGAACAGTTTTACATGGGACAATTTAAAATTAGTTTGAAAGAGTTAGCCAACGTCAAGCAAAAGGCTGCAGAGTTGGTGGACCAATACCTTAACAGGTTTATACTGTTGAAAGCGAGATGCTTCACACAAGTCCTTGAACATGAACTAGTCGAGATAGCAGCTAGCGGCCTAGATTACTCGATCAAAAAAAAGCTAGACACTCAATATCTCAAAGATATGGCACAGCTAACCGATAGAGTTCGTCAGATCGAACGCCTAAAAAATGAGAAAACCCAGGCTAACAGATACTGTAAGAAATAGAGTTTTGTATGTGGTTGCTGATGAATACTCGTCTAATGATGAGGAGCTCATCGATAATAACGCGGTCAACATGGCGAAACTGAAGCCAGGGCCTCCGTATACATGCAAATCATTAAAATCTTCAAATGGAAAAAATCCAATTGAAACCGAAAAACAGATAAATATGTCGTAAAAATGTATACTTTCGATGTATCTAAGTGCGATGAAATATTTGATTTATTAGTTAAAGATGGTCAGATTATTGTCCCTCCTAGGGCAAAAGACCCCCCTTTAGAACAAAATAAAAAAGGGGATTCTGTAAATTTCATAATTTCCTTAGTCATAAGACATCTCAATATGTTCTTTTTAGGGACTTGGTGCAGAAAGCTTTGAAGGAAGGCTGACTTCAATTTGGTGAAAGGCCAAAAATACAAGTGGGCACAGATCCTCTGAAAGTCAAAGAAGCCTTATATTCTGAGCTATACGACTGCATGATGATGGAGGCTACTGAAGGTATCAACGAGCACTAGACAACTGAAATAATTGATTGCATGATGGTCGAGACTACTGATGGTCCCGACAAGAAGTCTGAAGAGAAGCTCGAGGCAGTTTTCCCTCAAACTAGCGAAAGTCTGACTGATTTCCAGGAGAAATGCAGGGTGAGCGGGTCGAAGGCGGTACTATGTCCAAAGTGCAACACCGTGTTTAACGAAAAGGCAGTTGAGAGATATGAAGTGGGTAGGAAAATGGTGCTGCAAGACAGTAAGTCATAAGTCCCTAGGTTCGTGTTCGACAAGAACGGTGCTCCTTGACAGAACAAAGAGTACAGAACGTTGTTCCAACCAGCACGGCTCAAGACTTTTATGCCACCATCAAATACCCCACAAGATAAGTGGATGGAGCCTGTGAGACAACAAGGGAGTAAGCGGCCGAAGTGGAAGGCAATAGATCTGGAGAAGGAGGCAAATGCCTCAGACAAGGGTACTGAGCCCAGAGGTTACACGAATTCCCTCAACTACAAAGGACAGAATCCTATGACAAGGACCTAGTGGAGGCGACACCAACGAAACAAAAAGGCTGCAAGAGAGGCTTCGAATTTAATCTTGAAGCCTTTGGGACCCTCTGGCCTGAAAAGGCAATGCCCACAGACAAGGTGGGTCGAGAAAGAGAAAATTGTGACGAACCAAACAAGGGTCGTGATGGTCGAGACTTCAGGAGAGAAAGGGGTGGTGTCGACCCAGAGTTCGCAGTACACATCTGGAGGTGAAAACAAGAAGGAGCCAGAGTATTCTCCCCAGTTAGATGAAGAAGAACCGGAGTACACTCCACAATCGGATGAGGAATATGCCCCCTCATCAGAAGATGATTTTGATGAAGACATGTATGATTACACCAATGATGATACCTATGGTGAAGACTTCGTTGTAAACTGCAGCATCGTGTCGATATTGGCGGCAGAATATGATAGGGTGTCAGAAGTCTTTGATGCAGAAGATTTTCTGGCGGAGGAGACTACAGAGGACAAGCCACTATGCTACTATGTGATGAACAGTGGTGTGGTGGAAGAGCGAACAACTATGTTTGAAAGACCTAGTTCTAGAATGATGTATCACTTAAAGACATTGTTCATAAAAGAGAAGGTCGATGGAGTAGCCTTCAACAAGATGTTTGTGAATGGAGGGGCAACTGTCAACTTAATGCCCCATTCGTTGTTCACAAAGATTAGAAAAACTGAAGTTGATCTTGGACAACACAACATGGTTCTATCCAACTATAAAGGGAAGACCGGGATCATTTTGGGAGTGGTCCAAGTCGAGCTAGTTGTAGGTACCACTACCCGATCAACGCTCTTCATGGTCATAAATTTGAAGGCAAATTTCAACCTCTTATTGGGTCGAGAATGGATCCATGGGATAGGGGCAGTTCCTTCAACGTTACATCAAAGGTTAAGAATTTAGAGGAAAGACAGCGTCGTTGAAAATATCGAAGCTTACAAGAGTTATTACAGGATGGATGAAACAAAGGGTACCAAGAAATATTTTGAACAACACCTAGCAAATGTGGCACCTTATGACGATGGATCGGGATCTTACACTTCTGTCAACACGATCGTGAACTTGGATCCTGACTACGGATCCGTTTGGGATGTTGCTGAAGCTACAATGACACCCACAAAGGAGCTTCTACCCATAGGGTGACCCAAAATTGATGAAAATGACTACCGAGTCAGAGAGTTTGACTCGAATTTCGGCCTATTTGGCTGAAAACAAGCAAAAGTCGGCACTAGAAGCGGGAAAGCAACAGAACATGGCTAGAGACGTCGATAATAGTACGCAAGTGATTGGCCAACAAGGCCAGACAACAGCTTCAGAAAGCCGCAGTATTGATTGCATTTATGATAAAGATCCTTTGGGGTTTGAGAAAAGCCCATCAGTCGAGCTGCAGAGAATGCGGGCGTAAGACCCACTCGAAGAAGTTGACCTGGATGGTTAGACAACAAAGAGACCTACATACGTAAGCACTAAGATAGGGTCAAATATTAAGGTCAATCTGATCGAGGTATTGAAGGAATACAAAGATTGCTTTGCTTGGGATTATGGCGAAATGCCTGGTTTAAGTCGGAATATAGTGGAACACCGAATCCTGATTCAGCCAAGAAAAAGGCCAGTAAAGCAGCAGCCACGATGTTTCACTCCAAAAATCACTTTAAAGATCAAGCAGGAGATTGAGAGACTTCTCAAAATCCGGTTCATCAGAACTGCGAGGTACGTCAAATGGTTAGCAAATGCAGTCCCGGTTATTAAAAAAAATGGGACTTTAAGGGTCTGTATAGATTTTAGGGATTTAAATAATGCGACCCCTAAAGATGAGTACTCGATGCTGGTGGCAGAAATTCTGGTCGATTTGGAAGCGGGTTTTGAGTATTTAAGTATGCTTGATGGGTGCTCTGGTTATAACAAGATCCTCATATCCGAAGATGATGTGCCCAAAACAGCGTTCCGATGCCCTGGAACTTTGGGAACGTACGAATGGGTTGTGATGCCATTTGGTTTGAAAAACACCGAAGCAACTTATCAAAGAGCCATGAATGCTATATTTCATAATTTTATTGAAATATTTGTGCATGTGTACATTGACGACATTGTCATAAAATCCTCATCAGAGGATGGTCACTTGGACCACCTTCGACGTTCATTTGAGAGAATGAGGAAATATGGATTAAAAATGAATCCACTAAAGTGTGCTTTTTGTGTACATGCAGAGGATTTCTTGGGATTTGTAGTCCATAAGAAGGGCATCAAGATCAACCAAAACAAAACCAAGGCAATTTTGGATCTCAAGCCTCCTTTGACGAAGAAACAACTCTGGTCTTTGTTGGGAAAGATAAACTTTTTAAGGAGGTTTATATCAAATCTAAGTGGCAAGACGAAGGTGATCTTGTTATTGCTCAAGGTCAAGAAAGAAAGTGACTTTCATTTGGGACTAGAGCAACAAGAGGCTTTCGACACCATCAAAGAATACCTTACAAGACCTCCATTTTATTGCCACCTAGTATGAATAAAAACATGAGGTTGTACATCGATGCGTTAGACGCAACTATAGGAAGCATGTTAGCGCAAGAGGATGATTGTGGCGTCAAAAGACCCATTTATTACCTTGGTCGAATGTTAATAGATGCTGAGACTAGTTACACCATGATCAAAAAGTTGTGCCTATGCTTGTACTTCTCATGTATGAAATTAAAACAATATATTAAACTATTCGAGGTTTATGTATCTTCACATTTTGATATTATTAAGCATATGTTGTCTAAACCCATTCTGCATAGTCGAATAGGGAAGTGGGCACTAGCGTTGGCAGAATTTGCCTTGACGTATGTCCCTCTAATGGCAATGAAAGGGATAATAGTGGCAGACTTTATGGTCGACCATGCAATGGTCGAACCATCTCTATTGATGGTTGACACGGATCCTTGGAAGTTATTTTTTGATGGATCAAGTCATAAGTATGGAACGGGCATTGGGATCTTGATAATATACTCACACGGCTATCCTACTAGATTCAAATGTAGGGTCGATAGCAAATGTTCTAATAATGAGGCAGAATATGAAGCCTCGATCATTGGCCTCAAGATCCTTAAGGATCTAGGTTCCAGGAGAGTCAAAATAAAAGGTGACTCTGAACTGGTAATTAAACAGATCACGAGAGAGTATACGTGTGTCAAGGAACAACTTGTGGTATACTTCACGGTGGTGAAACGAATTTTGGAACACTTTGAGGTTGCTAGCGTTACACACGTGCCCATGATAGAAAATCAAGAGGCTAACGATTTAGCATAAATCGCCTCTAGGTACAAAGTATCGGTGAAAAAGTTGAGAGACTTCATTGAAGTTAAGGAGAAAGTGGTATCTAAGGTACTACCATCAGTATCAGACTTGTCAGAGGTTGGCAGAGTAGACATCCCGACGGAGAACGTAGTTGCATGTTTTGGAAATTGTGAGATCTTCGCTATCAGCAATTTGTCACCATCAGACTGGAGAAAACCAATCATCGAGTATTTGGAAATTCCAGTGGGGATGGTTGATAGAAAGATTAAGTATAGAGCTTTAAGTTACGTCTTAAGGGGAAATGAGTTGTGGAAAAAGACGCCAGAAGGGGTGTTGCTCAAGTGCTTACGGGACGCAGACGCGTGCTTAGCAATTTCGGGGGCTCACCAAGCTGACCAAAAAATGAAATGGCCATTATTTCGACAAGGTGTGTATTGGCCAAGCATGCTAAAAGATTACATAGATTTTACAAATAGGTGCCAAGATTGTCAAAGGCATGTAAACGTCCAGCACGTGCCAGCCAGTGAACTGCACTTCATCGTTAAGCCATGGCCCTTTCGTGGTTAGGCATTAGGCATTATAGGGGAGATTTAACCAGCCTCGTCGAAACAGCAGAAATTCATCCTTGTAGGGATAGATTATTTCACAAAGTAGATAGAGGTTGTACCCTTGATAAAAGTAGACCAAGACACTGTACTTGAATTAATCCAGAACCAAATTTTATACAGGTTCAGGGTTCTTGAAACCATCATGATGGACCAAGGTTCCGTTTTTGTTGGCCGGAAGATGCAGGAATTTGCAACATAGACAGGGTTTTAATTGATCATTTCGACACCGTATTATGCTCAAGCAAATGGGCAAGTCGAAGCTGCCAACAAGGTGTTAATTGGACTTATTAAGAAGAACGTTCCCAAGAAACCTAAAAATTGGCATAAGACATTGGATCAAAGTTTGTGGGCCTGTCGAACGTCTCCTAAGAAGTCGGTCAATTCAACTCCGTTTCGTTTGACTTTCGGTCATGATGTTGTTTTGCCATCAGAAATTTGTCTACAGTCAATTAGAGTGCAACGTCAGCATGACATCCCGTCAAAACAATAGTGGAGCATGATGCTAAACGAAATGGTGGACTTAGACAAAGAAAGGACGGTAGAGTTAGACATGTTACTATGCTAAAAGGCACGCGTGGCCAGAGCATACAATAAGAAGGTTAGGAAAAAGACCTTTGCAGTTAATGAAGGAACCTCTAGGGTGAAATCATCAAGACTTTAACTTCTTACAACTAAATTTGAGAACTTGAAGATGAAGGAGGATGAAGGTATTCAAGACTTTCACATGAACATTATTGATATAGCCAATACTTCAAGTGATCTAGGAGAAAAGATTACAAAAGCTAAGTTAGTCCAAAAAATCCTAAGATCTCTTCCAAATAAATTTGACATGAATGTGACTTCCATTGAAGAAGCCCAAGACATAAACACCATGAAGGTGGATGAACTCATGGGATCTCTTCAGAATTTTGAATTGACAATCAATGAGAAATCAGAAAAGAAGAAAAGCATGGCCTTGGTGTCTAATCAAGGTGAATGTAATCCAAATTCCAATAATGAATTGTCTAAGGTTGTTGTGCTTCTTGAAAAACAGTATAACCAACTACTGAAAAAGATGGACGAGAAGTCAAGATCAAATGTTAAGACTCAGTCATTCGACATCATTAGAAGGAAGGATTTTGGAAGAACAACCAACAATGATAAGAAATCTAACAAAGGCAAGGGAATCCAGTGCTATGAATGCGAAGGGTTTGGATATACAAAAGCTGAGTGTCCTACCTTTCTCAAGAAGGAGAAGAAAGGCTTGTCTGCATCTTGGTCTGAAGATGATTCTTCAAGTGAAGGAGAATCTACTAAACAGGTTTATGCTCTTACTGGAGTATATGATTCTAATAAAGAATTAAATGGTGAAAAAAGCACTTTTGATGAACTGGTTGCCTCATACAAGGAGTTGTGCATCAGTAGTGCAAAAGTATGTCAACTAGGAAAGGTTCAAAAGAATCTTATTGTTCAACTTCATGATGAAAGATTAAAGCACTTGGCTATCATCTCTGACCTAGAGGATGAAGTTGTATTGCTCAACTCTAAACTTGACAATATGACTAAATCTGTAAGAATGCTCAAAAGCGGTTCTGTTGTGCTGGATGAAATTCTTCAATCAGGAAGGAATGCTAGAAATGTTAAACGACTTGGTTATAATGATCAATTTGAGAATAAAGGAAAAGGGCCTGCCATGAATTCTGCTCAACCCAAAAGAAAGCAGAATTGAAAGATGTCAAGTATGATGTCCCAACATCAACAAAGACATAAGAAAAATTCCTCAGGAAGAAAGAACCAAGACTCGAAATGTCATCATTGTGGTAAGTTAGGCCATATAAAACCTTACTGTTACAAGCTACATGGTTATCCCAAATCTATGACTCAATCCATAAGGAAAGAGGTTTCTTTTAAAATAAAGAAGAAGTGGATTCCTAAGAATGGCACTGCTAGTCTCATTGCACATACCTCTCTAAGAGCTTCTGCTAGAAAAGACTGGTATTTTAATAGTGGTTCTTCTAGACACATGTCTGGTGTCAAGAAATTTTTGGTGGATATTAAACCACATTCCACTAGCTATGTCACCTTTAGAGATGGATCAAAAGGTGAAATAAAGTGTGTTAAGAAGCTGGACTATATTGTGCACCCTAGTCTTGATAAGGTGTTGTTAGTCAAAGGACTGAATGCTAATCTAATAAGTATTACACAACTATGTGACCAAGGTCTCAAGGTTAACTATACTAAATTTGAGTGTCTGGTAATAAATGATAAAGATAAAGTTATCATGAAGGGAGTCGGGTCTAAGGATAATTGTTACTTGTGGATTCCTCTAGAGACAAAGTGTTCCTCCATCTGCTTGATGTCAAAAGAAGATGAGGTGAAGATGTGGAATCAGAAACTTGGCCACTCACACTTGAAGGGAATGAATTAAGTCTTGTCAAAGGAAGCTTCCAAAGGTATTCCTAATCTAAAAATTGATGAAGGAAGAGTCTGTGGTGAATGTCAAATTGGAAAGAAAACAAGGATGTCACATAAGAAGCTTCAACATATGACCACTTCAAAAAATTTTAAGCTACTTCATATGGACTTGATGGGACCTATGTAGGTTGAAATTCTTGGAGGAAAGAGGTATGCTTATGTTGTGGTTGATAACTTCTGAAGATTCACTTGGGTGAAATTCATCAAAGAGAAGTCTGAGGTGTTTGAAGTGTTCAAAGAACTTTGTCAATAACTTCAAAGAGAGAAGGATTGTGGCATAGTTATAATTAAAAATGAATATTGGAAGGAATTTGAAAACAACAAGTTTGATGATTTTTATTCCTCTGAAGGAATTAGTCATGAGTTCTCTTCACCCATCACTCCTCAACAGAATAGTGTGGTTGAGAGAAAGAATAGGACAATTCAAGAACGTGCAAGGGTCATGCTTCATGATAAGAAACTTCCATACCATTTTTAGGCTAAAGTCACGAATACTGCTTGTTATATTCTAAATAGAGTATCCATCAGATCTGGCACATCTGCTACTTTATATGAGCTATGGAAAGGAAGAAAGCCAACTGTGAAGTACTTCCATGACTTTGGTAGCAAATGTTACATTTTGGCTGACCGTGAGCAAAGGAGAAAGATGGATCCTAAAAGTGATGAAGGAATCTTTATGGGATACTCTACAAATAGCAGAGCCTATAGAGTATTCAACTCCAAAACTAATGTTGTGCTGGAATCTATAAATGTTGTGGTTGATGACTCAACTACAAAAGTTGTTGTCACAGATGATATTTGAACATTCTTTCCCATGAGAGATGTTTCTGAAGATGTCACAGAAGGTGTTAGAATAATGCATGATGTTCCTGAAGATGCTGCAGACTCAAGTGTTAATCCTAAACCTGCAGAGAGTGAGACAGTAGACAGGGGACCCTCCATCAGAATTCAGAAAGATCATTCTTAAAAGCTTATAATAGGAGATCCTAAGGGTGGAAGAATGACCAGATCAAGAGAAGTTGTTGTTGGTGCTTTCTTTGACTCAAAACTTGAACCCAAGAATGTCAAGGAGGCCTTGACTAATGAATTCTAGATCAATGTTATGCAAGAGGAACTGAATCAGTTCAAAAGGCATGATTTCTGGAATCTTGTGCCAAGATCTGAAGGGTCAAATGTTATTGGTACAAGATGGGTGTTTAAAAACAAGTCTGATGAGCAAGGTGTGATCACTAAAAATAAGGATAGACTTATTTCTCAAGGGTACACTCAAATTAAAGGGGTGGACTTTGATGAAACATTTTCTCCTATTGCTAGGTTGGAGTCTGTTACATTGTTACTTGGAGTGGCTTGTTTGTTGAAATTCAAGCCGTTTCAAATGGATGTTAAGAGTGCATTTCTAAATGGATACTTGAATGAAGAAGTATATGTGGAACAACCAAAATGATTTGTTGATCCTACATTTCCAGATCATGCGTTCAAATTGAAAAAGGCCTTTTATGGGTTAAAATAAGCTCCAAGAGCTTGGTATGAGAGGCTAACTGAGTTCCTCATCAACCATGCATACATAAAATGTGGAATTGAAAAAACTATCTTTGTTACAGAGAAGGATGGCAAACTCATGATAGCTCAAATCTATGTAGATGATATTATGTTTGGAGGGATGTCAGATGAGATGGTTCAACATTTTATCAAGCAAATGCAATCTGAGTTTGAGATTAGTTTAGTGGGTGAATTAACCTACTTTCTTGATCTCCAAGTCAAACAGATGGAAGACTCCATATTTCTTTGTCAAGGGAAATATGCAAAGAGTATTATGAAGAAGTTTGGTTTGGAGAATGCTAGCCACAAAAGGACTCCAACTCCTACACACTTGAAGTTGTCTAAGGATGAAAAGGGTGTTAGTGTTGATCAGAGTTTGTATAGAAGCATGATTGGTAGTCTTCTATACCTTACTGCAAGCAGACCTAACATAACTTTTGATGTTGGAGTTTATGCTAGATATTAAGATGAACATAAAGTCAGTCATATCAATCAAGTCAAAAGGATTCTGAAGTATGTGAATGGTGCATGTGACTATGGTATGTTGTATTCTCATAATTATAATTCCATGTTGATGGGATATTATGATGTTGATTGGGCTAGTAGTGCTGATGATAGGAAGAGCACCTTTAGAGGATGTTTCTTTTTAGGAAACAACTTGATTTCATGGTTCAGTAAGAAGTAGAATTGTGTTTCTCTATCTACTACTGAGGCTGAGTACATAATAACAGGTAGTAGTTGTTCACAAGACATAAGCTTGGTTCAAAATACACCTCAAAACATCCATACAAGCATCTTAGTTCATCACAAGACATGTCAAAAGCTTCTCAAGTGCATAGAGGAAGCTTTGGATTCATCTGGCCAAAAGTAAACTAGTGCCTTAACAAATGTCAACACTTGGGATTCTAAGTCAAACATAAGCTTTTCAAGTCATCATCTATGATTACATGAAGTTTGATCAAGATAAAGTGAGTGGAATAATTTAATCAGGATAAATTACCAATATTAGGGTTTGAATTTTTTCTAAGCCATGAAGAAAAACCTAATTTGGTGCTGAATTTCCAAGGGCATAACTCACAATCTAGACATTCATTTTCCTTGATCCAAAGATCAATTTGAAAAGCATTTCCCATACTACAACTTTGCCAATGTGGATGGATTCTCAAAAATTGCATGGTTTTCAAGTTATGATGGCCTAAAGTTGTGAAAAACAAGAAGTTGGAACTTTGTACTTAGAATTTTTTTCTAAGTATAGAATTTTAACTTGGAGGATGAGTTTTCAAGGCTTTCTTTCTCATGTTTCCTAGCTTCAAATAAATTTATTTTCAACATGAAAGTTGCTCCTCATATTCTAAGCTTTCCATGGATAACAAGATCTCTTCAATTGAATCAACCAATCTCAAGTTATAGTCTTGCAAAGATGGTATTTCAAAGTTGGCAAAATTTCATAACTTAGAAATTTTTCTAAGTTACTTGGGACAGGTTTGTGCACCCAACTCCCACTCCATTTTTCTCTTATTTCCTAGCATCATTTCAAGTGGCTTTCAATCTGAAACTTACTCTCATATTTCCCTACTTTCATTTGAGCCAAGAATTTTATGAATTGGATCAAAATCCATCAAGATATAGTTGTTCAAGTATGGCTATGTGGCCTTTATTTATGGGGTACCAAAACATTAGTTGATCAAGCCAAATACACTAATTACCTCATGCACCAATTTTAAATTTTTTCACCAAAGAAGGAAAAGAATATGAAATGTGCAAAAACTTGCTCACCACTCCTCCACTCATGTTGTACCTCTCATGACCAATTTTCATTCACAAAACCACAACAATACTCTCTCATGTGCAAGAACTCGTGCCTCCCTCATGCTCTCATTTCTCTTTTTCATTTTTTTCAAAACAAACTCTTAACCACTTTTACATTACTAACCTCACTCAAAACTATCATATAAAAGCTGAAAAACTATAGAGAATAAGGGAAAAACTTCATTTTGCAGCCAAATCAAAAATAAAAGCTCTCTCTTTCTCAAAAAATTTCTCTTCGAATCTCAACTCTCAAGGGTTCTTCCTCCATTTCTTGGCTCTATTCATCATCTCTGAAGGCTTGTGAATCATTTTGGTGGAGTTCTTGAAGCTTGTGCAAGTGTTTGAAGAAGCAACAAACATTCTCTGTTGGGCAACTTTCTCAAACCTTTGTCTACCATTTTAGGCATGTTCTAGGACCATTCTTGTTGCATTTGAAGCCTTACATCAATGCAGTCAATGTTTGATATCATGTTGTATTGTTTTAATGAGGTTCAGATTATATGTTGTTTTTTTCGTGCTCGCTTTTTAGGGCTTTAGAGTGCTTGTATGAGGAAAAGAATACCATATTTATGATCTACGTGGAAAATCGAACGAAAGGATGTTCTTGTTTTTCGTTTTGATTGTATTTCACAGTCGGCTTCGGCGAGCTCGTGCCGAAGAAAATGACCGGAGCCCTAGCTATGACATCTGTGTGTGC
Organism: Lathyrus sativus; assembly: GCA_963859935.3. Lineage (NCBI taxonomy): Eukaryota > Viridiplantae > Streptophyta > Magnoliopsida > Fabales > Fabaceae > Lathyrus > Lathyrus sativus. The sequence goes on from OZ012741.1 coordinate 80,400,553, forward strand.
TTGCCAGCGTGTCTTAGTTGACCGTTGGACCTGCCCGCGTGGATCCTTGTTGGATCTGACCTAGATAAATGAAGTTCATGCGTGCCTTTTTTATTTTATTTTCTGACCTATTGTTTTGATCCTGGGCCGTGCATCATTTTTTTCCACACCTCTTGTTTTTGGCTCATCATCACATTGAATTAGTATCTAGTTCATTTTGTTTTGCTTACACACCCCCTTCATTATTTCATTTTCTTTTTATTCTTATTTTCTTCTCTTTTGATTTTAATTCTATTTTTGTTGTTCCTATTATTTTAAAAATCACCAAAAATAATTTTTAAATACTTTTATGACTTGAGATATTTGTCATATTTTTTTTTATTTATTTTACTAATTAATTTTACTATTTTATTTGCATTTATTTTTAATAGATGTTTCCATATTTGCCCCTATATTAGGGTTTTGAGTTTTGATGCCTTGAACACTCTTTCTTGAGCCAATTTTTTGCAATGTTTTGACACATGACGTGAGGATGTTTAAGTATTCTTGCTGGCCTTTGGTGGTTCTTTTTGGTATTCTTTTCATTTGGTTATTTGTGACCCTCGATTATTGCACGACTAGTGAACTTGCTTGCCTAATTGGTTTGATTTGAGGATGCATCGTTGCTTTTATTTTGTGAATATTTTCTTCACATATCTTTGAATACTTTTCCTTTAGTTTTAGCTTTTAATTAGAATTTAGTTGATCATTTTTCTATTTTTTATGTTGCTTCAATTTGATGGATGTTTTGATCATATTGCTTGCATGCTTTGGCTTAGTTTGTGAGTTTATGTTCTTGTATGAATCCATTTGATATTTGATGATCTTAATTGAATTGAAAATATATGTTTAAGCTTCTGATTTCTTTTGATTCATTGTGTATTTCTTGCCTTTTGAACCCCTTTGCTTGCACGAGAATGATTGAATCTTTTTTGAGGTTGATGAGGAATGATGCATGCCTAGTTTTGATACATGCTTTGAGCATGATGATTGATGCTTCTTATTTGATATCATGAGTTTGATTTTGGATTGTTGATCATGTGTATGCTACTTCCCCCCATGGATTTAAACTCTCTTTCCACATGCTTGGTCATTGTTGCTTTGCTTTTATGAGATATTTATTGATAGATGCCTAGCCTTTGTGTTGGTTCATGATGTAAGCTCTTGTGTATCTTTTCTCATTTCTAAAATGTGTTGACCATGAGATGATTTAGGTTCTGATATTGATTGTTTTTCATCTTGCTTGACTCACTTCATCTTTTTTTGTCCATTATTGACATTTGATTAACTTTTCAAGGCATGTATGTTTGCACACCTTTGGTTTGTATTTGCTTAATTGGTTGAGTTTGTTGTGTGATTTCCTTGAGAATTTTTATTTTATTTGAATGTGTTTGAGTATTCATTTGTATGTCTCTTCTTTGTTTTGATTCAAGTTAGAAACATGTTTTGTCTTGCATACTTGCTTGTTTCTTCTTAATTGGCTTGATTGTTTCTTCTTGTTTTGCTTCTTTAAATGGATTCTTGATGATGCCTTCTTCCATATTTGATGCATTTATCTTACTTATTCATACTTTACATCTCATTTCCCCCATTGGTGGGAATTATGTATCCTTCTTGCCCATTACAATGTAATAGTCTTGTTCTTTTAACTTTATGCCTGCTTGCTTACTTGTTAAGAAATATAAAATGAATTAGGTTAGAACACCTTTTCAAAACAAGAACAAATAACACTTGATCCAACATCAAGTCATTTTTCAAAATCATTAACTTGATCCACCTTAGGGTTTATCTTCTCTTCTCTTTCTCATCTCTTATCCTTTCTCTTAAACCCCCACACTAACCTTGTATGTATTTCATCCTTGTAAGTCGATTTCCTTGTGCATCGTCATCAACCTACCTTGCTCTATTCATCACCCATTATTTTCAATACCTTCTCTCACTTTCTTTTGTCTCCTTGAATCTAAAAACCTTGGTCTTGTACCAATTGCATTTTCAACTTCTTTTTCTTAATAAACTTGAATGGTTGTGCAGTGGTTATGCGAATGCCTTCTCCTATCTCGAGTGCTTGACATTACCTTTAGGGTTCACTGTCATAAATCACTTACCATTCAAAATCAAAACACCTTAAATAAGACAATAAAGTTCACTTTGTATTGAACTAAAGAGAGAGGATTGGGTGAATACTTCTTCCTCTCCGATTATTAAGATATTCACTTTAGAGTGTGTGGTATTGATACTCGTCTTTCAATATGAAGACGTGACTATATTTTCCACGCCATTTTCAAAATAAATCTTTTGAGATAAAGAATTGGGTACTACCCGCAAGGGGTTACTATCTGAGGACTTATTTCACCCATAAAATTAATCTTCACAAATCAAATGTGACATCTTGTCTTTATGGAGAAAACTAAACATTTTCAAAAAGGGCATGTTATGTCCGTTCTACCGCAAATAGGTAACGCATAAGACTCCACGAGTGAGTTGCAAAACACCTAACTGTTAGAGCGTAAACGATAGAATCGTCCATAAAAACACCAACAAACCGTAGTTCGCAAACTACGGATGCTCTGATTTCTCATTCCCTAATGAGGATATGTAGGCACAAGGATCCCTATCCTTGGCGAGAACACTAACAACTAGCTCCCCTTTTCTCTCACCCCCGTGCGATCGAGACCAACTAACTGAACCTTTTCTATCGCCCCAGTGCGATTGAGACCTTTTTCATCATTGTCGTCTGAACTATGAACACTCTGATTCTTCACTTCTCTTAAGTGAATATACATAGGCACAAGGGCCCCAATCCTTGGCGAGCACCCTTCCATTTTCTTCACCTGTAGTCCTCCGAACCACGTTGACTCTGACTTCCCATTGCACGAGGGAGTACATAGGCATAAGACTGCAAAGTCCTATCGAGTCTTCTTTTCTTTTTCCACCTTTCCTTTTCCTTTTTCCTTTATTCTTTTCTTTATATTTGTTTCCAACCCTTCTCTCTCCCTCTTAGAACACTCTTTTTAGCAATATCCTTAGAAAACATCCTTATACATAAGACAAGAGAATGGTTCCCATCGAGTACGATGGATGTGGAGGGTGCTAATACCTTCCCTTCGCATAACCGGCTTCCGAACCCTTTCTCTTGGTTGCGAGACCATCTTATCCTTTTCTTCTTGGGGTTTTCTCGATGTTTTCCCTTCCCCTTTTGGGATAAATAAAGTTCGATGGCGACTCTCCTGTTTTCTTTTTTGCCTCTCCGTCGTTACTTTTCGAGTAACAACAACTTGGCGACTATGTTGGGGATTGGTTCACCCCAGCAAGCCAAACCTAGTTTGTTTGTCGCATGTGTGATTTGTTTGCTTATATTATTGCTTTATTATTTATGTGTTCTTCTTTTCTGTTGGGTTTATTAGGGATGGTTAGTGAGGAGAAAGGCTTTCTACCCGAGCTTTTCCAGAATACACTAAGCTAGGAGATGGTTGCTTTCTGATTTGCGAGACTTAGGACTCGTTGAGTTGGTTTGACTTCCACCGTTCAGATGAGGCCCTTTTGGGAATGATTATGTCTTACGAGCAGTCGTAATGGCGTATTTAGTTCCGACCTGGGAGTCAGTGATTCTGAGGACCTTTGTAAAACCTTACTCCAAAGGTTATTAAGACATAACTTTGTTCTCATCCTTTGAAGGGATTACCGTCTTACGAATCGTTGTTATGATAAAAAAAATGTTTGAGGTCTAGTGCATGTGACCTTGTTCGAAAGCCCTTGGAATGCCCTGATATGAATCAATAGATTACCCACCCGAGGTGAGAGATATCTTGTTGTGTTGGCCTGCAGGCTCTATGACCTTGATCCCTATGCTGTGAACCTGTTATGAAGTGTGCATTCATGACATTTCATGGCATACCTTTTTTGCATATCAAGGGACTTACGAGACTATGGTTATCTTAGGTATTTCTGAAAGAATGGCTAATCACAAGAAGAGAAGCACTAATTCCTTAAAGTTCAGAGAGTCAAAGCTGGATGTCATCCAAGACCTTCTGACTGACGTGCCAGAAGCTATCAAAATCAACTTCCAAGAGGAACATGGGAAGTTTCTTGACCTTCTTTATTCTGGTGTGGATACTTGGGCTCTATTTGTTATGACAAAATTTTATGATGCTCCGCACAGATGCTTCACCTTCCAGAATTATCAGTTGGCTCCCACTCTTGAGGAATATTCCCACCTGCTGAATATCAAGATTAAGGACCAACCCATCTACACCGGTTTGGAGGAATATCCAAAACCACCTGTCATTGCTCTTGCCTTCCACATGGGTTTCCTCTAAAAGGGCCTCATCTGAAGGTTGTTGTTGGTTTGACCAACAAAGGAGGTACTCATGGGTTTCCTCTAAAATTCTTGCTTGACAAGGTTGCTCAATACAAGGATAAAGAAGATTGGGAAAGATTTGGTATCTCTTTTTCTTTGATAATCTATGGGATTGTCCTTTTCTCGAATATAGAAAATTTCATAGACATTGCGGCTATCACTCTCTTCATTAAGAAGAATCATGTTCCCACCCTTCTTGACGACGCTTACCACTCCATTCATTAAAGGAGTGAGAAGAAAACAAGAATGGTTCAATGTTGTTCTCATCTATTATTCAAGTGTTATGTTTCTCATTTTCCCAAGGATGGAACATTTATGGAGAACAAGGAGAAACTGAAATGGTCTAGGCGCATCATGTCTTTGGTAGCATATGACATTGCTTGGTATTCCCACAAATACTATGACGTGGAAATCATTTTCAGTTGTGGGGAGTTTCACAATGTACCTCTGATTGGAAGAGCATATTGTATTAATTACAACCCGATCATAGAATTACGTTAATTGGGTTATGCTATGGAGGATGGGCTTGAGGCAGAGAAGATTCAAAGCTTTTTCTTAATCAACAAAATAGAGGACCCTAGATTTGTGAGAAGGATTGCTAAGGCGTGGACTAAGATCCACACAAGCGGAAGAAGGGAGTTAAGAGCAAGAATTGTGTGGTGAAAGAACAATACAATAGATGGTTGTTGGCTAGGATGGCAGAAAGCTTGTTACCATTTCCTCCCAATCCTCCCATGCAAGCAAAACCTATTGTATCGACTCATGTGCCCATAGAGGAGTATGACAAATTGAAGTTATTGGTGGCAAAATTGACCAAGGAAAAGGAAGAAATCTAAGCAGAAATTCACCAAGCTGGTATAAAAACTAGCAAGTTCAAGAGGAAGGTGGAGATTGAGCAAGATCAAGTGGCTGAGAGTAGCAAAAGGCTGAAGATAGAAACCGATCTGAGGGTCATGTATCAAAATCGCTTTGAAGGGGCTAACGCATCAGTGAAGGCTCTTTAACAACATCTGAAAAAGGATGAAGCTTCTTATAAAAGAGAATAGCATTTTTATGAAATGGTTTTTACTGCAAAAAAAAAGAACAGAGAAAAGCTCAAAGCCGACATTGATGATTTGGAGTCCCGACTAAGGGATGCATTGACTTTAGCTGAAGATGAGTGTTACCTTAAAGAGGAAGCCATAAGAACTGTCATACCCTAATTTTTGACCCTAATATACCCATATCATTTGCATCTCGTACATACACTTTTATGCATCACTAACCCATTTTAGAAAGTCAAGATTGTTGTTTGTTTCATTATGATCTCTAATTAGGGTTTTTAGACCCTAAAAAGGATTCAGGAAAAGGATCAATCAATAATTGCCATGATTTTCAACTTATCAAGTCCCACAATCATCCATAGAGATGAAGAGATCCCATTAACAAAGAATCAAGTACAAAATTACATCATTTCAAGTTGGTTAAGCCTCAAGATCATATGTGTCACCAAACTAGAGTTTTGACCTAATTCAACCCCTAATATGACTTATAGAGCAAGGCATGATCCAAGACCTCAAGATATGTTTCAAGGACCTTAAATACAACATATTAGTCCATTACATGATTGGATTGATCCAAATAACTTGATTCATAAACAATGCAAGAACTAAAATCCATCTGAGCCACAAACTAGGGTTTTGATGAAAAGTCAACCATATATTTGAATTTTGATCAAGACATGATCTCCAACTTTGGGATATGAGTCAAGACACTCAAATATACCCTTGAAGTCCATTCATAAGCTTAAAATCACCTTGGGGTACTCATTCATCAAAAATCAGAAATTAGGGTTTCCCTGCACAAAATTCATCTGATACATAAAGTCAAAGTTTGACTTTTTGAGCAAAATTGTTCATCTTAAGCCATTATACAAGAAAACATGATCCATTGTTGCATTTGAACATAGATTGATCAAGAAATCAAGGTTACTTGCAAAGGGGGCAAATTTGAAGAAATTGAAAATTTCACTAAGTTATGGAAAACATGACTTTTACCTAACTTTACAAGGCCATAACTTATGATCCAAGCAACCATTTTTGGCAATCCAAAGCTCAAATGATAGGTCTCATCACATACCACAATATTTCTAGGATGAAACATATCCAAAAACTTCATGGATTTCAAGTTATGAAGTGATCAAAATAAAAAAAAAAAATGAGTTTCAACACTTAGTGAAAATTCTGCCAAGTTTTTCAGCATGAAACATCAATATTCAAGGGCACTTTTCATTATGATCCAAGTAGAATCAATACAATCTGTGAACATGAATTTTGAAGAACATCATCTCAGCTTTATAAGAAGTACAAGAACATCCATTGATTCAACTTGAGCAAGAAGTTATAAACCTCACAACTCACCTTGCTGCAACTCTTTTTCAAAGACAGATTTTGGGACTTTCTTGCACCACGCGATTTTCACAACAAGTTTGTCATTTTGCAAGGTTTTTCATCTTCCAAGTGTCATACCCCAAATTTGTCCTACTTTTTCTTTAGGTGATTACTTGGCCTTTGGCCATGATCATCTAAAAATAGGCCATGAAAGTCTCTGGTGGTGCCCACTTTGACCATAAGTTGTGCTCATTGATTATGCTTGTATAATCTTTCATTATAAGTATATTAAGGTCAAGTGAAAATAAAGGAAGATGCTGACCCCATCCATGGTTGATACATCGTTAAAGGTGTTTAAAGTAGGGTGAAGAATAAGAGGCATAATGGAGGGAATAAGTCCATTTGATATCTTTCTTTGCAAAGAACTTGTGTAGCATGGCTTAAATATTCATGATTGGTGCAAAGACATGTGGTTCTAAAGAAAGGTGGTAAAAAAGCTTAATGTTGGCCAAACTTGTTTCAAGAAGTTCATGGCATAGCCAATGAGTAGTCAAGTGGTTTCAAGATCACAATTACATGGTCAAGTAGTTTTAGGTTATGAACCCTCATTTACAAGTTGTGGAAGATACATTATAAGTCGACATTCAAGCCGTGAGGTCACTACTAGTCAAACTATTTTGTTTTAAGACATCCTAGAGTTTTTGTTCAAGCCTTATAACAAGCTCATGACCGAATTAGTAATGAGAGGATTGTTTCAAGTCATGATTTAGGTCATTCTTTTTGGCGAAGTCGTGATGAATGAATAAGTTAGAGCCTCATGAAATAGTGATGCTTCTTCCAAGTCACATGCGACAAGCAGTTACGGATTACTCTTTCTCAAGCTTGCTACAAACCAAGAATGAGAATTGTTTTTAAAACATGAGTGAACTGCTCTAAGCACGTCTCAAACTAAGTGACAAATTTTATTTGGTGTAAAACATAAAGATAAATTAAATGCCAAGAATATATTATCAAATGAGTTCAAAGATTGCAAGTCTGTTACATTTTCTAATGACAACTGTCACACCCTCTTTTTCACCCTAACTTTTAACCTCCATATCATTATCATTTACATTGGCATTTGCACCTAGCATTGAGCTTAGACAGGTAATCAAGGAATCTTATCCAACAATTAAAAGAAGAGCTTCATCTTCAAAGCTCAAGCTCAACTTTGTGGAAATATCAAGTCACAAGGTCTCCATCATCATCAAGGTATGTCACTCAACCACTTGAATGAAGAACACAAGTGTTGATTCTCCACCTCCTATCTCATGGATAACTATCTAGGGTTTTGGTTCAAATGGATATGTGTAGATAGTTTTAGGGCAATACATGATTCTAAAGCTCAACACACACCTTGAGGGTTCCTTACATGGATTATGTGTCATCACAAGCCATCACAAGAGCCTCAGTCAGTGGAAATGATCCTAGGATTTCATATGGTCAACAAAAGTCAACTGTAATTCAATTGGGTCAAGATCTTGGATCTCAAGATCAATCAAGGGCATGATAGGTGTTTTCAAGTGATTTCGTATGTTTGGAACAAGAAGAATCAAGAAGGGATCATCAAAAAGATCAAGATATTTCTAAGTTAGGGTTTTAGAGTTTTTTTAAGTGCAAAATCCCCTCTTTTAGCACTTAGCTTTCTTGACAAGTTTCATCATGATACAAGCTCCATCTCATTTTTCATCAAACATGAGATTTGTCCCTTGTTCTTCAAGTTTTCTTTTGAGTACAAGAACTCCTCGATTGGATCTACACACCTCAAGTTATGATGTTTTCAATTTGGTTTTACCAAGGAAAAAGGTTTAGAGGGCATCAAAGGACCACCCTCTTCCATGACAATTTTCATGTGGATCCAGGATTTTCTTCAACTTTCTTCAAACATAAAGTTTGTTCTTCATCATCTAAGCTTTCCAAAATGTGTGAGAACTCATCATTTTTATGTATGGATCTCAATTTATAATCCTTCCTAGTCAAGATCATTTTGGATGACCTAGTTTTGGATCATTCACTTCAAGGTCAAAATTCATGAACTTCAAAGCTTCAAATCAAGTTACCTATAACATGAAACTTGTGCCTTAAGAGCTTGCCAACACCATGACCTCAAATTCCATGTCATTTTATGCTTTACAAGGCAAGCTAATGGATGATAAACATGAATACATGGATAGGCGACCTAGTTTGAACTTTCTTGCTTTTCAAGCCATAGTCTTGGTTGTTTTTGCCTCTCTTTTGTACCATATCATCATCATGTCATAACAACACAATCCTTACCCAAAATGAACAAACATTTCTTCATATTTTATACCATTTTCAAACTTTTACACCATATGTGGAAAATCACCAAATCATCTCACAAGTCCATGTTCTTTCCTCTAAAACATGATAATTCATTTTCTTACCCTCCTTGGTACAAAATGCTGACCCCAAATAGCATGAGAAGGGAGAGAAAACCTGTGTGCACACTCACTTTTGTATTTTTGGCAAGTTTGTGAAACAACCTATACAAGCATCATGGGACTTCGAAAACTCTCCTAAACTCTCATATATAAAGGACACATAAACCCTAATGTAGGGAGAGGGTCATTCTACAGAGGAAAAGATCAAAACCACTTCAAAAAACTCATACTTTTTCTCTCTTTGAATTGGAATTTTCTTTGAAGATTCTGCCTCCATCTTGATTGATTCTTCATCACTAGGATACAAGGAGTAAATTGGAGGTTTCCCTTTGAAGCTTAGAGGCAGTTTGAAGGGCCAACGGATTTACTCCGTTGAGGTAGCAGTTTAAAGATTCTGCCTCTCATTCTGAACCTCTCCTTTCTAATTCCCCACTGAGTTTATGCCTTGTGGAAGATGTTTGTTTTAGCTTTCTTCCCCATCTTTTATCTGGATGGAATGACTCCCCAGTTGAGTTATTTCTTCATTGGGTCGAGTCTTGTTTGACTGTTTCTCTCTAGTTTGTTCCTGGATTGAACTTTGGTCTCTTGCAGCGGTTATTTTGAATTCCTCTGGACTGTGAAACCTGGATGATGAGAAGGCATTTAATTCTCCCTTTGAGGATTTATTTTCCTCGGTAGAAATATGTTTATTGATCCCCATCAGAAGATGAAGATTTGAATTTCCTCAACGGTGGTATGATAACTGTTGTGGTGAGAATTGGATGTCAAACTATTGATTAACTTGAATCTTAATTCATTAAATTCACAACTGGACTTTGATTTATCCAAAGGAAAGGTTAAAGAAAGAAATACCTTTTGCGCGATATAACAACAATGCTAAGTGATTTTGGGATCGAGGGTTAGTTATGCTTAGGGTGGGTATTTCACATCCTAAACATTTTTAGTACTCTATAGGAACCTTTTGTATGTTTGTATGTTATACTACTTGCTATGGTTTGGGATCAAGGTTGGGGTTTTGAGTTAAAGACCTAGAGTTGATGTTTCTAAGTTTTCTCGTAAAGATATCGCATCTTCTTCTTGCGTATCCTAACTAGGATAGAATCAGAGCAACCGTAGTTCACCTCAATGAGGGTAGATGAACACTTGATTATGATCAAGTTTCAAAGGGGAACAAGCATAACAATGCTTGCATAGAGTTTAACAAAACACTCTATTCTAAGTTGTACACTCAAGGGGGTTGACTTTGACAAAAGCTAGGAGGGGAATAAGTAACTATGACAATGATCCTTACATAGAGTTGACAAACTCTAACCTAGGGTTCTAGTTGAAGAACACTCCTAGTAAAGGTGGGTCTTTTAGACTTAAGCAAAGTATAATGGCTAGTAGGTTCTTTGTTAACTAATTTAGGGTTCAAAATGACTTAACAAAGTCAAAAGGAGGGTAAAGATCTACCTATGACCCTGGGGGTCAATGGAGAAACTTTCCTTTGGAATAGGAGGATGATGAGGCAACTGGATGAGAACTAACAAGTTTCATCACTTGGGGAAACTTAACAAAGTTAAAGAAATAAGCAAGAACATGTAACAACATATGAACAATGGTCAAGATCAACATAAAGACAACAGAGGTAACAACCATCAATGCAAGCAAAGAACATGTGTAACAAGTTCATTTGTAACATTCAAACAAGATTGATGCAAACAAGTTACAACTTGAAGCAAGCATTTTATAAGGATCAAATTAGATCAAATGTAACAACATAAGACCATCTAAACATGTATTGAACAATCAAACAAGCAAAAATATAAGAAATGTTACAACAATTCAAGTATTTGTTCATGACTTCATGGGGAAAAGTAAGAAAGTTTCATGGTAACAACCAAGTCAACAATTAAACCCTAGAATGTTATGGCTATAACAAGACACATAAACAAGTAGAAAAAGTCATGAAATACATACTCAAGAGGTTACAACATCAAAAATCATGTTATGAATCACAAAGAAGTTCAAGGTATGCCATTCACATTCAAGCATTCAAAAAGGCAAGAAACAAACCCTAAACATGTTATGGTTCTAACAATACACATAGACAAGTGGAATGAGGCATGATAAACATATTCAAGGGGTTAAAACATAAAAAAACCATGGTATAAGTCACAGATGAAGTTCAACGGGCCATTCTCACATGTATGCATTCATAAAAGCAAGTATAAACATAGAAAGGCAATGAATCAAACAAATTTGAACATTTAAACTTGCTAACAAACATATATGAATCATAGAAGACAATTATCACAAGAAAAATCAAGTTACAAGTTGAAAAAGTTTAAGAACACCATGGAAAAAACCCTAAAAACACATGTTGTTCAAGTGGACCAAAGTATTTCTAGGATAACAATCCTTGAATTATTTATTTACTCAATGAAAATGGACATGTTAAGGAGTAGTTTTCAAAAATAATGGCATCAATAGCATAAAAAGTTAGCAAGTTAAGATCATGGGAAGTTGGTGCACCAAAGGGGCAAAACTAGGTCAAGGCAAGGTAAGGCAATCTAAGGCCAATTGCATGAAGAATTGGAACTCAGTCAAAACTTAACCAAATAAGGTGAAACAAAATTGAAAATTGTGTGTTTTTGAACAAAGAATTAAATGGTACAATTTGTTTTTCCATACCATGAACCCACAAGAAAAACCGATAGCATCATTGGTAGGGCAAGTTTGGTGACAACCAAATACAAGAACATGTGAACAACATTGTGTAGTGGTGTGCTTTGTGAAACAAGTGTACAAAAATCACATATACATCATATATAGAGATTAGCACAAGAGAAAACAAGAAATGCATAAGTGGATTGGCAGATTGGAATCATCATGCAAAATGTGATAAGGTTGGACCTAGTTTGTGACCTGAATTTTGACAGTCTAAAAACAACATATTTTGCTGCAAGAAATGGTTCATACATGACACATAACATACATAAAACATGTCTAAGAAATGTTTAACTCAAAATCATGACTAGAATTCAAAGTGGCATGAGAAATGCAAGTTGTAGGCTTACCTCTTGTAGCCTTATGATTCAAGCTTGAGAAATAAGAAAGCCAGAGATCCTACAAGCTCCTTAGTGGTCTACAAATGCTCCAATGGTTATGAGAAGATGCTCAATGTAGCCTCCAAGTGAGCTAGTGGTCAGAATGCCTTGATAATGAAGATAACACAAAAAAAAATCAAAGATTTCAAAAGCAAACTTGCTCAAATCTTGTTACAGAAGTGTGAATCACTTATGGATAGTTTGTATATGTCAAATATGAGTTGTGAGTGGTCTTATAACTCAAGGAAATGAAGTGGTTTGATGGTTGCTCTCCAAAATGCAAAAAAGTCAATAAATGAGGCTTTGAAGGTTGACTTTTAGTTTGGATGGTTTTCTAGCCAAAGTGAGGTCTTGGACAGCTCTAGCACATCATTTGGGATGTGTTTGAAGTGTTGTTTGAGTTGGAAAATATTTGGAAATCGTTTTGGAAGTGAAATTGCAAGGCAGATTTAGAAATGGTTTGAAACTTAGTGCAAACTTGCAAGAACTTGGTGATTGAGTGAGTGAGAGAGTTCTAGTTGGTGTCTAGCAAGGAACTGGTGTATTTTGATGTGATAATGAGGTTCTATTTATAGCCAACGGTCTTGAGGGAGAGGCATGGGAGGATTGATTCAAAATGCCAATTTTGGCCTTCCAACTTGGAAATCTTTGGAGGAACCAATGCAAATCTCCATCTCTGACTTCAAGCCACTCTACCATGAGCTTCTCCATACTCTATAGTTCACTTTCATCATTCTTGAGGGGGTAGGAAGTGACTGGCTGCAGTATAGTTGGTTGTTAGATGAAGGGCATCCACCATTTTTCTCTTTCTTCACTATTCACTTTTGCAACTTGCATTAAACAATGATTTTCTTCAATTCTTATGCCAAATTTGTGGGAGGTGGTGCAAAACACTTCCATTAGAAATGTGAAGATCATAAATGAGGCTTAAACCTTGATTAGAATTGATTTGAGAAGCTTTGGAATCAAGACATCCATGCTGATTGGTTTTGTAGCAGTGAATTTTTGCCAACTTGTGTGCTTTGGTTCTCCCTAACTATGATGATTTAAGGAACCCACTTGTAATTTTTAGAAATACCTCATTAGGTACTACAACATTTATGTTTGAGTTAGGAACCCATTCCACTTGAAACTAGGTCAAAACCCCTTGTGAAAATGTTGAATTCTTGACTTACAAGTCAAGAAACCTTGAAATATTTAAGTGTTTAAAATCCTTCACAACTTAATGAGATCATAACTCCAAATACATTCATTTTTTTCTCATGGGACAGTATGACACTTTTGTAAGGCTCCTTAAGACCTTTCCAACAAGCTTTGAACCACTCCATTTGGATGTGTGGTTAGGAAGTTATGACCATTTGAAGTTTGGTCAAAATTAGGGTTTTTTCACTTACCCTTGTTCATTGATCTCCACCAAACTTCATAATTAGATGTGAAATGATGTTTGAAACTAAGTTGGCTTCAATTTGGGGTAAAAACCCTGTTGGTTAATGAGTTAACTTTTTTGATAGACGAACCAAACAATTGAAAATCTCGGAATCGACTATTGATGTTCTGGGTTCCCCGAGGCCTTGAAACTTCTTGGATATACTTCATTGGGTCATATGAGCCTCATGGACCATAATTCCATCATTGGAAAACCTTCTAGACTAAAAGTCAAACTATAGTTGACTTTTCCAACAAGAAACCCTGATTAGGGTTCTTGCACTGCACTGCTTCCATTCTCTTGGTGACAACCTCAAATTGGTCTCATTCTTGATCACATAGGATATCCTTGATGATATAGAGAATTTTTATATGGAGGATCAATCCAAAATCTTGACTGATCAATCCCTAGAAACCCTGATTTCTTGATTGTATGAAACCCTAGTTCATCTGCATCTTGACAAAAACAAACTTGAAATAGGTTAAGGTTAGATAATCAATGTTGATGCTCCTAGAATGATGATGAGATCTATGGGTCAAATTTTGGGGTATGACAATAACATTCTCTTGAAAAAATTTCCTGACAACAAGAGATGTTCTCTTTATTTGAGCAGCTTGTGTGTCCCCAGCAAGGTAAACCTCACCTAGTAATAAGTGGCAACCTCTTTATTTAAGTAGCTTGTGTAATCTACAGGAATTTATTTGTATCTTCGCAATAAATAGAAGTTCTCTAATTCATCCTCAACAGAGAAGTTTATTGTGAAATGTTGGATTTTTATCCGACCATCTTTTCCATCAAATGGCATCTCTGTGGAAGAAGTCCTGGTGATAAGTTTGTTGTGAAATCCCCAACAGATGGTTGTCTCTTTATTTGAGAAGTTTTTTGTATGATCTAACCTGCCCGTATCTCTTTTGAAGATCTCCAACAGATGATTGTCTCTTTATTTGAGAAGTTTTTTGTGTGATTTGAGTTCCCCATGACAGATACTCGAGTATGTTTGTCCTATCCAGTGACAGGTAGTCGACCTTTATTTCCTTCTTCTACCCAGTGACAGGTAGTTGAATTATGTTTGTCGTACCCAATGACAGGTAGTTGACCTTTATTTCTTTCTCCTACCCAGTTACAGGTAGTCGTGTTTTGTTTACCCTACCCAGTGACAAGTAGTTGGTAATCTTTTAGTGTGAGTCCATTTCCTTCATTTTTCTACCCATTAAACGATAGTCGGTAATGTTTCTTCACCTTTTGAGTATATCTCCTCTATTTTCTACCCAATAGCTGGTAGCAAGTGATTTTTCTCATTATTTGTTGGTTGGTTATCCTTGTTTTTACCCAATAGCCGTAAAAGGTAATCCTTCCTCCAGAGCTTGTTCCCTTTATTTTTTGACCCAGTAAATGCTAGTAGGTAGTAGGTAGCATTTGTCTCTCATTTGGTTAGTTATCGTTGTTTTCTACCCAGTAACTGGTAGTCGGTAATCTTTCCTTTTAGTAATATTCCTTTTCCTACCCAGTAACACGTAGTTGATATTTTGTTTACCCTATCCAGTAATCGATAGTTGGTCATCTTTCCCTTCAGGTTTATTACTCTCGCTAAACTACTCATTAACTAGTAGTTGGCAATATTTCTTTTCCTACCCAGTAACAGGTAGTTGATTATCTCTCGACAAGTGGATTACTTTTTACCCAGTAATCGGTAATAAGTAATACGTCTCTTTGTTTTTCTACCCAATAACCGGTAGATGATAATTCTTTTGTGTTTATTGCCCTTATTTTCTACTTATTAACCAGTAGAAAGTATTTTACCTCTTCTCTTCGATTTGAGTATTTTCGCCCAGTAACCGGCTATTGGTATCTCTTCTCCGATTGAGTTGATTCCTTTCCTTTATCGAGATAGAATCTTACTCTTTAGTTTTCCCTTCTCGAGTCTCTTTTCCTTTCTTTTGTTCTCCAGCAGTTTGTTTGTCTCTTGTGCCTTATTTTCCCCACAGAGGTCTTGTGTCTGCATACCATTAGCACAATCATATCATTTCGTGGCCTCTTAGGGCCAAAAATTGGGTTTATTGTTATATTTAAGTCTCTTCTATCTAGTCGAGACAAAGATGTCAATCTTCATATCTCCGGATAGAAGAAACTTAAATAGGGACAACTGTAATACCCTAATTTTTACCCTTAAGGTCCCACATATCATTTCCATCTCATTCCGCAAACAAGATCGCGAGCTTTGGTTCTCTTGCCTTCCTTTGTGTGTTTGTTCTTGAGAGATTACCGGGCACCCTTGTTTTCTTGTTGTTTGATATTTGTTTATGTTTATGTTTACTAACCATTAATTAAAATCCAAAAATTTGTTTGTTTTTCCTTTACTAACTTTTTCAGAAAGAATTTGGATTAAGGATACCAAATACTAGTCCCTCAGCTCGAGTGAATTTCATCTGAAAAAAGTCAAAGTTGATCTGCAAACAATTCAAATTCATCTGATCAAGAGTTCTAAAGTATTGATTGATTATTTTCAAGAGACTCCAAGGTTCATGTGTTTATTTCTATGCCTTCTTTAACAAGCAAAAAGAATAGAGCCAGAGCCAAGAAAACATATTAAAAAGCAATTTTTCACAATTTTTGCTTGTGGTAATCGATTACCAGTATTAGGGTAATCGATTACCCTGTGCATTTTTTGTGAAAATTTGCCAAATTCAAATTCTACATCATTTTCGGCACCAAATTCAAATGTTTCATCATGAGAATATTCTAGATCACTTCATTTTAATTCCCCTACCTCATCATAATTAATTCCCACCATACACCTTCACTAATCACCATTTGATCTTGATTTTGCCTCCAAATTCAAATTTCAAGCCTGATTTTGGTTTCAAACCAAACTCCAATCCACCAAAACTTCCAAGCCTAAATCCTATAAATAGAGGTCTCATTTCATTCATTTCATAAGCTTTTGATAGCCAAGTTTGTAACACCCCCCTTATTCCTACCCCAAAATAATTCAATTAATCATTTAGGCATAAGTCAAAATTTTATCAGAGTACATGTAAGTCATAGCACAAAAGGGGTATGTCACATTATCATAAAAATTCCAATGCAATACAACACCTGCTCTACAGATATGCAACAACGGGTCAGCGCCCACGAGAAAATATTTAGAACAAGGCGGAAACATCTAAATATTTCATATCTCCAATACATGTATTCACATATACAATTATCATCCCACATGTCAACAAAACATAACATCGGCAGATACATGCACAGATGTATCGCAAAAGAATCGAAATAACTCCTATCTACCCGGTGCTACATATCAGAGCCGACCGACCAAAAGGGAAATGAAGTCATGCTTCACAAAATATCTCCAGCCATCTAATCTGCAATGCCTCATAGAGCATTATAAAACAGCAGAAGGGTGAGAAACAATATCATAATAAATAATGCATAAAGACATATATAAATATCTCATATCAACAATTATGCATTCTACGCATTCTCACCACAACTCACCTTGTACAATATAATATATCTATATACAACTATAACACCAAGCATACTCAATATGCATCATCAATGTTTATATCTTTTCATAAACATGCAACCACATATATATATATATCTATATCTATCTATATATATATATATATATATATATCCTCCAGTATCTACATTATGCCAAAACATACATTTCACGTTAATTCAATAAACATACACAACATGTTTATTTCACTATACATCATATACAGATGACAAATGCAAATCATAGAGGACAACTCGCTACTCTATGTAAATGCAACACAACATCGATCTAGTCGATCGTCAGATCCTCCTAAGGATCAATCTACGCTCACCCCTCATGGGTATTCTATCACTTGTCAGATTCTCCTAGGAATCACAACACTCATCAGACTCTCCTAGGAATCACACCATTCATCAGATTCTCCAAGGAATCACGCCACTCGTCAGATTCTCCGAGGAATCACACTGTTCATCAGATTCTCCAAGGAATCAGGTTAATCAGCAGACTCTCCAAGGAATCACATATCTCGTCAGATTCTCCAAGGAATCAATTCATTCAGCAGATTCTCCGAGGAATCACACCATCCATCAGATTCTCCGAGGAATCAGGTCATACAGCAGACTCTCCAAGGAATCACACCTCTCATCAGACTCTCCTAAGAGTCATGTCTCTCCTCAGGCTCTCCTAAGAGTCCTATCACTCATCAGATTCTCCTAGGAATCAACAACACAAGAATGTATTCTATACAATTCTTGAAATGCACACACATACACATAATATGTTCATGCATCTTCACCTCATTCAATTTCATACAATAATCATACATCGCAATGTATATTACACGACACATTAGTCATTCACCTCATTATCATGCATTTTAAATCAATTTAAACAATGCACATATTTGCCCAAACGGCCACAATTCACAATCGAGGATTTACGCACGAAGGCTACCCACAGCACATGTTATCACAATAGATCACATACTTATTCATATCATAGAGGTATTAACCTATGTGAATCAACCAAACAATCACCACATGTGCAACACAACACAAGAAAAATGCTGTCACGTTCGCCTTTATTCGCCTGGCGAACCCCCGCAGCGAACCTTCGCTAGGCTTCGCCTGGCGAACTCGCCAGCGAGCCCAAGTCAGTAGCTACTGACTTCATTCGCCACCATTCGCCAGCACCTTTGCTGGGCGAACCTTCGCTATCCACCTTCGCCTGGCGAACTCACCAGCGAAGTCCACTGGGACTTAAACATAATTACTCGCCAGCATTCGCTGGGCTTCGCCTGGCGAAGCTTCGCCTTCGCTCGCCTGGCGAGAGCCAGCGAACCTGCGCAGAACAGCATTCTGTTCTGTCTCTCCTTCACCAATCCATCATCAACCATCTCTTAAACATCTAAATCAGTACAAATAGCATCAATACATGTTACCCGACTATTCTACGGCGTTATTACTCAGTTTCAACCGATTAAATCTTCAATCTACCGATTATTCCAACTTTTGCCCTAGAAATGGATAGTGCAGAAAAACTACCAACAAGCCCAAACTAATACATATATGATGCTATACATTATTAAGATGATAAAACTTCTCACCCTTACCTGATTAATCGCAAGTTTTGATCGATTCTTGATGATTCTAGGTTTTCCTCTTTCTCTTCTCTTTCTCTTCCTCTTCTTTCTTTCTCCTTTCTTTCTCTTCTTTCTTACTATCCTTTCTTTCCCTTCTATTTCCTCTTTAATATCCTTTCCATTATTTTTCCAAAACATCTATTAATTCAATATCTCACAAATATCTCACTTAATATTAAATAGGAAATGTCCAAAATACCCTTCCAAACTATTTCCTCCGAAACCTCCCAATACCGGTTAAAAATATGATAATATGTAAATATAACATATTTCCACACAAATTCTACATCCAAATATTATTCACCCAATTTAATTAAATTGGGGCCCAATAAAAGTGAAAATCGAAATCGGGGCGTTACAACTCTCCCCCACTTTAGAAATTTTCGTCCTCGAAAATATCACTTGATTCAAAACACACCGGACACGATTTCTGCGTCCTTTCCTGAATTCCCAAGTTACACACAATCGTCCACATGCATACTTCCTTATCACAATCACAGCCATGCCACGTGGCTCATAAAAGACTGTCACCCTCATCAACTCCCATTGGAGATTACGGGTACATCACTCGTACTTCACCAGGAACAACATCTAGGTCATTCTACCCCGGTGATTCTTTCCACTAGGAACGACACATAGCCATTCTACCCTAGCGAATACAACCATGATACTTATACCTCATCAGGAATAACATACTAGTCATTCTACCCCAATGAGCTCAAATCTCTAACACGTACGTTGTCCAACGTCACCATCTTAAAGTCTTCACTCTCAATTACCATCGCATCAACGGAAAATCAAAACCAAACACTAAGCGTACTCAAAAGAAACGAACAAATGAGTCGCTCCGATATCAAACATAACAACTAAAGGTGCAACATAATTAAAGCACATACCTCAAATCAAACGATCCGCATTGGTAGTGTCTGACCCTGCCAATGCAAACACTTTCCCACTTACTGAAGCTTGCTTCGGTTTAGGACACTTCGCACTGATGTGACCCACTTCTCCACAATTGTAGCACTTCACTGCACCCATTCTACAATCCTTAACATCATGTCCAAGAACTCCACAATTAGAGCATTTGATCTTGGGCTTTCCACACATAAAAGACTTATGACCCATCTCGCCACACTTGTAGCATTTAATGGATCCAGAACTCCCTCCTCCAGATCCCTTAACAAAGTTTCCCTTAAGCTTGCCCTTATCAGCTGGCGTCTCATAAGGTTCACTCCTTACTTGTCGCTTTTCTTTCTCCTCCTTCAAACTCTTGTAGTGAGTAGAACGAGCTTTGTGATCTTCTTCAAAAATTCGACAACATTCGGTCAAGTCCGAAAATCTCCTTATCCTCTGATAGCCCACCGCTTGCTTGATCTCGGGACGCAAGCCGTTCTCATACTTAACACACTTAGAAAATTCTGCCGTCACCGCATCATAGTGAGGATGAAATTTTACTAACTCCATAAACTTAGCCGTGTAATCCACCACAGACATATTGCCTTGTTTCAACTCAAGAAATTCCATTTCCTTCCTTCCTTTCACACTCTCAGGATAATACTTCCTCAAGAATTCAGCACGAAATAAATCCCAAGTTATTTCCTCGTCATCTACTTCAAGCACTTGCCTCATGCCGATCCACCAGTCATCGGCTTCTTCCCGCAACATGTGAGATCCAAGCCTCACCTTATTGCCCTCAGCACAGTTCATAACTCTGAAGATCCTCTCGATCTCTTTCAACCAATTCTGGGCACCGTCCGGATTAAACCTTCCTTTGAACACCGGTGGCTTATTCTTTCTAAACTCATCATTTGCGTTCACATTCGGCGCACCCTGCACCGCTCTAGCCATCGCCTCCAATGCCGCAGCCATAGCACTGTCATTACGACCTGCCATAATCTTCTTAATCGCAAAAACAGCAACAAGGTTAAACAACCGCTCAACCAACAAAACAATAAGACAAACACAACTGACTCAACACTGGCTCTGATACCACTTGTAACACCCCCCTTATTCCTACCCCAAAATAATTCAATTAATCATTTAGGCATAAGTCAAAATTTTATCAGAGTACATGTAAGTCATAGCACAAAAGGGGTATGTCACATTATCATAAAAATTCCAATGCAATACAACACCTGCTCTACAGATATGCAACAACGGGTCAGCGCCCACGAGAAAATATTTAGAACAAGGCGGAAACATCTAAATATTTCATATCTCCAATACATGTATTCACATATACAATTATCATCCCACATGTCAACAAAACATAACATCGGCAGATACATGCACAGATGTATCGCAAAAGAATCGAAATAACTCCTATCTACCCGGTGCTACATATCAGAGCCGACCGACCAAAAGGGAAATGAAGTCATGCTTCACAAAATATCTCCAGCCATCTAATCTGCAATGCCTCATAGAGCATTATAAAACAGCAGAAGGGTGAGAAACAATATCATAATAAATAATGCATAAAGACATATATAAATATCTCATATCAACAATTATGCATTCTACGCATTCTCACCACAACTCACCTTGTACAATATAATATATCTATATACAACTATAACACCAAGCATACTCAATATGCATCATCAATGTTTATATCTTTTCATAAACATGCAACCACATATATATATCTATATATATATATATATATATATATCCTCCAGTATCTACATTATGCCAAAACATACATTTCACGTTAATTCAATAAACATACACAACATGTTTATTTCACTATACATCATATACAGATGACAAATGCAAATCATAGAGGACAACTCGCTACTCTATGTAAATGCAACACAACATCGATCTAGTCGATCGTCAGATCCTCCTAAGGATCAATCTACGCTCACCCCTCATGGGTATTCTATCACTTGTCAGATTCTCCTAGGAATCACAACACTCATCAGACTCTCCTAGGAATCACACCATTCATCAGATTCTCCAAGGAATCACGCCACTCGTCAGATTCTCCGAGGAATCACACTGTTCATCAGATTCTCCAAGGAATCAGGTTAATCAGCAGACTCTCCAAGGAATCACATATCTCGTCAGATTCTCCGAGGAATCAATTCATTCAGCAGATTCTCCGAGGAATCACACCATCCATCAGATTCTCCGAGGAATCAGGTCATACAGCAGACTCTCCAAGGAATCACACCTCTCATCAGACTCTCCTAAGAGTCATGTCTCTCCTCAGGCTCTCCTAAGAGTCCTATCACTCATCAGATTCTCCTAGGAATCAACAACACAAGAATGTATTCTATACAATTCTTGAAATGCACACACATACACATAATATGTTCATGCATCTTCACCTCATTCAATTTCATACAATAATCATACATCGCAATGTATATTACACGACACATTAGTCATTCACCTCATTATCATGCATTTTAAATTAATTTAAACAATGCACATATTTGCCCAAACGGCCACAATTCACAATCGAGGATTTACGCACGAAGGCTACCCACAGCACATGTTATCACAATAGATCACATACTTATTCATATCATAGAGGTATTAACCTATGTGAATCAACCAAACAATCACCACATGTGCAACACAACACAAGAAAAATGCTGTCACGTTCGCCTTTATTCGCCTGGCGAACCCCCGCAGCGAACCTTCGCTAGGCTTCGCCTGGCGAACTCGCCAGCGAGCCCAAGTCAGTAGCTACTGACTTCATTCGCCACCATTCGCCAGCACCTTTGCTGGGCGAACCTTCGCTATCCACCTTCGCCTGGCGAACTCACCAGCGAAGTCCACTGGGACTTAAACATAATTACTCGCCAGCATTCGCTGGGCTTCGCCTGGCGAAGCTTCGCCTTCGCTCGCCTGGCGAGAGCCAACGAACCTGCGCAGAACAGCATTCTGTTCTGTCTCTCCTTCACCAATCCATCATCAACCATCTCTTAAACATCTAAATCAGTACAAATAGCATCAATACATGTTACCCGACTATTCTACGGCGTTATTACTCAGTTTCAACCGATTAAATCTTCAATCTACCGATTATTCCAACTTTTGCCCTAGAAATGGATAGTGCAGAAAAAACTACCAACAAGCCCAAACTAATACATATATGATGCTATACATTATTAAGATGATAAAACTTCTCACCCTTACCTGATTAATCGCAAGCTTTGATCGATTCTTGATGATTCTAGGTTTTCCTCTTTCTCTTCTCTTTCTCTTCCTCTTCTTTCTTTCTCCTTTCTTTCTCTTCTTTCTTACTATCCTTTCTTTCCCTTCTATTTCCTCTTTAATATCCTTTCCATTATTTTTCCAAAACATCTATTAATTCAATATCTCACAAATATCTCACTTAATATTAAATAGGAAATGTCCAAAATACCCTTCCAAACTATTTCCTCCGAAACCTCCCAATACCGGTTAAAAATATGATAATATGTAAATATAACATATTTCCACACAAATTCTACATCCAAATATTATTCACCCCAATTTAATTAAATTGGGGGCCCCAATAAAAGTGAAAATCGAAATCGGGGCGTTACAAAGTTCACCTTGTCAAATTCCTTCTTGACTCTCTCAATTTTCTCCAACTACCAAATTCACCACAGCTCTTTCTTCCTCTGAAAGTTAGTAAGTTCATCATTAGAACTTACTAATCTTTGAATTAGAACTTCATTCATTCACTTTTTCATCTTCAATTTATGTAGACCAAGGCTTTGGGGTGTGGTTTTTGGAGTTGATTTGAAGAATTTTAGATTTGAAGTGGTAATCTCTTGATCCACTATTGTTGTTCTTGATACATCCTTTACAATATGATCTACTGTTGATTCTTGTTGCTTGATCTTTGGATCTTGCAAATTATGTTCCATTGGTGTTATTTGTTGTTATTTCACTTGAATTTTCATGCTAAATTGCATACTTGATCATGAGATGTTTGAATAAATGATTGATCAATTTTTGCACATTTTCAAAGTGGATTTGTTGTTTTTTTAGCAATGGTAATCGATTACCAGCAGAGGGTAATCGATTACACAGTGTCTTTTTTTTCCTTTTTTTCTTTGTTTTGGTACTTTTTTAGTTATTTCTTCTTCTTCTTCCATTTCCATTTGGTTTTTGCTTTGGATTGCACTTTTAGAGGTCCTTTTCCTCTTAGGGTGTAGATGAAGTTGGATAAACATTCACTAATTCAAATCTATCTTTAAAGTGAATTGTTCAATTCATTTTAGGTGCTTTGAGTTAATGATATGTTTAGGTTTTAATCCACCAAGATGAGTGGATAAACTTAAAGATGGAATGACCTTGAAATTGTAATTCAATTTGGCTTTCCCTTTCCTCTTCTCCTTTTTCTTTTGATCGATGAAAATCTTCGATATCATTGGACCTTATTCTATGTTCTTTATGAAGATGAGATTGATACCTATTTTCTTTTCGTGCGGTAAGTCTTTCGGAGAGTGATCTACATATAACTTCTCTAGCATACATTAGTACAAAAACATTTACTGACCAGCCTCAGATAGTCGTGATTTCTACATAAACCCGATTATGATTGCTTAACGTAACGCTAAATTGTCCTGTAATTGGAAATGATCATTTGTGGCTCAAACTTATGTTTCAAAGTTCAAGTATGGTTGATTATTTTTCTTAGGTACCTTACTTATTAAACTTATAGTTAGGAGGCTTTGATTTTATCAATCCTCTAATGAGTCTTCTTTGACTTTGGCCTAAGTGCATGAGTTAATCATCGTTGATCATTTGCTCTAATAACTAATCACTAACTCACTAACAATATTATTGTACTAATTTTGTTTATGTTTCCTTCTCGCTTCCTATCTCTCTTTTATTTTTATGCTCCATTATTATCATCTCATATCATATTATTGCTTGTGCTTCCACTCTCTTTTTCTTTTGTCCATTTGGACCATATCTTGTTCAAAACACTAATAAAGGATTAAACCTCTAAAAAAAATTGGTGCTCTTAATTTTGTGGTTATGCACATGGATGGACTTAGACCTTGGACCTCTTGGACTATTCTTGGACCCTTGGACTTAGAATTAGGTCTCTTTCCATATGCTTGGAGTATCATGAATCTTTGCCTTTATTTGGCTTTCTTATTTTCTTATGCTCAAGGTGGAACGAATTCTTATTTGGCTTGCTATGAAGTGTGCTATAATTTGGTTAGATCCTTCTTATCTCTATCTTTTATTTTTCTTCCTAGGATAGTCACTTCATTTCCTCCCCTTCTTAAATTTTCAAAATCTTCTCCCTTTTTCAAAAACCTCCTTGTTTTTAAACTTAAAACCACTTTCTTAATAAAACCTTGACTTTGGTCAAGTGATTTTCAAACTTTATTTTCTTTAATAAATATCAATCAATATTAATCATACTTTGACTAATATCAAAATGATATAAAAATATATATTTCACCTCATTCAAACTTTTTGTGCCTTTGTGCACTATTTCTTTTAAAACTTTTCATAAAGTTTACACATGAGTCATTTTCATAGTTGAGATGTAATTATCCTATTCCCCGTAGTATTTAAGATGTTGACATTTTCCACTTAGATGTTGAGTGATAGACTTGTTGATTTTAATCCAGGCAAGATCCTCCATCCTTAGGTGATGCAAATGTTGTCTTATACTTGTGGGCGACTAGTTGTATTTTTCTCCTTAAAATGACGACTCGTCTTTACATTTAAAAATGAATCATAACCAACAATTTTTTGTTATTTGTACCACAAACTACAGGGTTTTTGATCTTATATTGCACTTTGTGGGTACGTAGACATGAGGCGATAAGTCTCTCCAAACACAAAAATCTTAAAAATATTTCTCTTCTCACCTCCCCAATCTCCTTTCAAGCAAACATTTCCGAACCAAAAAATGTAGATATTTCAAAGGGCTCCTATAGAGTACTATATACATTTTGGGTGCTAACACATTCCTATCGCGTAAACAACCCCCTTACTCATTCTCTGTTTGTTCTTGTTTTAGAACTTGTTTAGGTTTTGTTCTCTCTTTTTCCTTTCCTTTTGGATAAAATAAAAGTGTGGTGGCGACTCTTGCATTTTTGAGTTAAGTTAATCAATAGCTTACACTCACAAATTTCCCCACTACAACTCATACTCAACCATTCTTTCCAGTTTATAGGGAACTTCATAATCTTTCTCACCCTCATCTTTAGCTTGGTAGATGGGTGAATCAAAGTTAGGAGTGAAAGCAGGGTCATTGGATTCAACATGGTTTTGGATTATTCTGCATGTTTGGATGATTTGATTTTAATAAAAGGAAAATGAGAAATACAAAAGGAAAATGTTTTTTTTGTAGTTTTTAGAGATTGCCACTTTCTTTAAAAGTAAAAGCAACAAAATAGTAAATGAAACAATAAGAATATAACAAAATGCCTTCATTGATGATCATTTGAAAGTTCAAAGAGAGCTCCTACCAAATAGTCCAATAGCCTTGGGCAAAGCTATGAAATTTTTTTGAAAATAACAAAAAACACAGCAAATTACTTTGACGAGGGCGTCCAAGCAGAATCACACTGGAACACAAATTGCTCAAATATTCATTTTCATTATCTTCATCAATAGCATTGACTTGAAATCCTCCACTGACAAACACTTCTTGAATAATCTTCGGACGTCCTTTAGCAGAAGCAGATGCTCCATTATTAGTTGGTTTATAACCCAACCCATAGCGGTCCATCTTTGTCTTGGACATCTATGACTTCTCCCCAACCTTCGGAAATGCCTTCTTCAATAGTTGATCTTGTACTCTTGACAAATGCGAAAGATGGATTACCTTTATCCACTAGTTCCTCAACTTCCAACAGGACATCGTTGGCTATTGAAAGTCCGAGTTGCACCTAAGAGGGGGATGAATTAGGTTCTTTGAAATTTTATGGTTTTAGAGACTAATTTATTACTTTCTTGAGATATGATGATGGTATGAAAGCAGTAAAGTGCAGAAAGTAAAGAACACCAAGAAATATCCTGGTTCCCTTCACACTCTGAAGGTACTCCAGTCCCTTTTCAACATAAAAGAGATTTCACTATAGTTAGGATCAGTGTACAATACTTTCTAACCTATAGGTAGATCAAAAGCTCTTAAACACCTTTAAGATCTAAAACACTAAGTGCAGGAAGAACAATCCTCTTCAATGCACACACTTGCTTTCAACAATCCTGAACAACAGGGGGAATTAAATACAATCTGATTTTGTAATGAGTTTGTAACAATGTATATAATGTTTATCAATGTTGAAGATTGAAATTCTCTTTCAATGAGAGTTTCCACAAATGTCTAAGACTTATTGCTCAAGAATTTTCTTTCAAAGGATATAAAACTTATGCAGAAAATTCTTTATGTAAAGTGATTTTACTTAGATGTGGAAAGATGAAATTGTGATAAAGATTTTGAAATAGAATTGAAAGAGGTTTTTTTAAATTTTTGAATGATTTAGGTATTTATATTACACAAACACCTCTTGAGAAAATCATGCAAATCTCCAGAAAAAATTGATGAACAATTGCCATGTTTCAAAGGAAACATTTCATGGAGATTGGTTGAAGAGATGCAATTTTTGAAAATGATTTTTCACAAACGTTCAGTGAGCAATCGATTGCATATATAGACCAATCGATTGCACCTTCACAAAAACACTTGAAAATTCAAATTTTCAACAGAGCAATCGATTGCACCAAAAGGACCAATCGATTTCACATTAAAACAGAAGCGAAAAAACAGAGATTTTCAAGCATACAATCGATTGCACCAAGGCACCAATCGATTGCTTACTGAAACAGAAGCAAAAATGATTTAAAATTTTGATCATGCAATCGATTGCTCTAAGAGTGCAATCGATTGCACTTACAAAAACTTAGAGAAATTTGTTTTAAAAAGCTTGTGTTAGTGTGAAAAGTAATGTAAAAGATTTTTAATGTTTTGAGTAATCAGGACTTAAACACTTGATGGAAATTCTCATTATACCTTCTGAGGGAAATATTCTTCATGTCAAGTCTTTGTCCTGATTTGATATCTTGAAATGGTTGATCATCTTTGCCTCTTAGTCAAGTGATTTGTCTTCATCAAAACATAGGTTGATCTCTGACAATCTTAATTTCACATTCTCCCCCTTTTTGATGATGACAAAGTACTCTCCTTTTGTTGCGATGTTCTTTCCAGCAAGTTTTTCTCCCCCTCAATATATGGAGTGTTGAGAAGTTATGAATTTGTATTGAAGTTCAAAGTAGCCTTGTATTTGTACCTTAAGGATCAAGGAAAGATAACAAGCAAGAAAAGGGTAACATCCTTCTCCCCCTTTTGACATTATCAAAAAGAAGGGAAAGATTGATAAAAAACATATATATATAGACAAGAGGCATAGATAATAATTTGAAAATAACATACCAACTAGTCATAAATTAAAATTACAAATTTAAAGAGTACATAGAAAATAGAAAGTACAAAATTTAAACAACATAAATAACTTTAAGAAACATAAAGAAACATGTTTAACAATTTATGACAGATCCATGTTTGGTTCAAAGGGTTGTTGGTTTGGAAATGTTTGCTGGAG
>OZ012741.1:80429483-80597553 GCA_963859935.3 Lathyrus sativus
TAAACCTGGTCATCTGCATGTTACCCACGTGGAGGCAACATTCAAACAGGCAGGGTGAGTAAAACGATTAATAATAACCAATGTAGGAAATTAATATATAAAATGGTGTCATTTTTGTATTCAACATCATCTTATTCATCAATGGACATCAAAGGCCACAACATCATAAATTACTCAAGATCATCTCATAAATGCAAATGCAACAAGACTCAACGCATGTGGTACCAATCATCACAGCTAGATGGGCATTAGGCCTTCAACCCTCCATAGATCTCCATCAATAGGATTGGTTCTACTAGAGAACCAGAGCACATCAAAATACCTCACATCCGCACAATGGGACTGAAGCCAAAGAAATCAAGGTCCTGAACCGAAGTCCGGAGGCACATGAATGCATGATGCACACGTCAATAATCATCCTCATAATAACATCACAGGTGCATCATCATTCACCAAAATCATCATCATCACAATCATCATCATATATCATGTCATCATAGAATCATCAAAATTCATGGAAATATCATCATAGCTCATCATCATTACATCATAAGAATCATCATATAATCATGTACTAATCACATAGAATCACAGTCATACTCATGGTAATTCATAATACTATCACATATTAATCACATAGAATTCATAATTATACTCATGGTAATCATCATACTATCATGTATTAATCACGTAGAAATCCTAGTCATACTCATATTAATTCGTCAAGGAAATCACAGCATCAAAACATTGAGGCATCGCTGCACAAAATCAGAATTCACGAAACTCTGCTACGTTTGCTAGCAAGTTCGGTGTGCGAGTATGGGGCGAGTTTCTATGATGTGCAAAGGATTCTTTGCAATGCGAGTCTGGGAAGAGCTCTATTCGCTGTGCGAACTCGCAATGACAGCAAAACGATGTTACGCACCAGAACCTAAAATCAACCCAAAAGTCCCACAATTCACTCCCCCAATAACCTAAAAACATCCCTAAATCATCCCTAAGGTCTTACGGCAATGAAGGCATAAAATCTACGACTTATTGGCCAATCCCGTATCATATTCACGCTCTAAATCCCATAAACCCTTACCACTACACCATAATCATTAGAGTTTCTCACTATCAAATTTCCCTACATGGTTAGACAAATGTAAGATTAGAGTTCTGGCCACGAAGGC
Source organism: Lathyrus sativus (assembly GCA_963859935.3). NCBI lineage: Eukaryota > Viridiplantae > Streptophyta > Magnoliopsida > Fabales > Fabaceae > Lathyrus > Lathyrus sativus. Next base: position 80,430,659 of record OZ012741.1, read on the forward strand.
CTAATTTCCCTTTCACCTAAATAAATCCCTACGGTTAAAATCTCAATAATAGATTTAGGCTACGAAGGCCAAATTCCCTTTTTTTCTCATAATCAGCCTCAAACCCTTTAAACCCTTAAATCAGCCTTAAATACATTGAAATTATACATTGAAAACAATGAAGGTAATACTCCCCATACTTTAATTGCCGACTCTAAGCCTTATCTTTGACTTTCAGAAAACATTTCGAAGCTTTTGCCTCAAACATCTTCCTCAGAGCTTTGGCCTCAATTCTTTTCACGGTCTAACAAAATGAACCATACTCCCATCACAATTCCTTTTCGTTAAACCTAACCTTGGGCCTTAAAATTGGGCTTTCCAATATTACCCTCACTAACTCCTCCCTAATTGTCCAATTTACCCTTAGTTAACTTATATTTATTTAAATTAATAATAATACCAATATATTCATATTATATACTATTATTTAAATAAATAACCCAAAATCCATAATTCTTAATATTTCACACCAACCACCGAAAATCACCAAAAGTGCGAATATTCATATTTAAATAAATTAAATAAATGTTCCAAGAATTTGGGGTGTTATAATATACATTCCTGAGAGAGAAAGTTAAATTTAGTTGATGTATAAGGCTTGAGATGAGGGTAACAGGTACAACCAAAAGCTTTTAGCAACTTATAATCAGGAATATTACCATAGAGCATGAAGTATGGCGACTTCATGTCCAATATAGGGGTTGGCATTCTATTGATTAAGTAGGTTGATGTAAGGAAAGCATCATCCTAAAATTTCAAAGGGATACTTTCTTGAACAAGCGAGGTTAGGCTTGTTTCAACCACATGTTTATGCTTCCTTTCCAAATGCTTGTTATGGTGATGTGTGTGAGGACATGCCAACCTATGAGCAATGCCTTTTGTGAGAAACAATGAGATAAGAGGAAAGAACTCTCTTCCACCATCAATTTGATTTGACTTGATTCTAGTTACAAATTATACCTCAATATCAATAATAAAGTGTGTGAAGGTGAGAATAACATCAAATTTTAATTTGAGAGGAAACACCAAAGTGTATTTTGAGAAGGCGTCAACACATGTCTTTAAATATTTATAACCACAAGTAGAATTTATAGGAGTTAGGACACATACAAGAATGTTTCATAATTGTAGCATAGTCCTAAGGCCTCATGGTGAGGATGCTCAAGTCTATTATGCCATAAGTTATAGGAAGAGGAACCTATAGTGTTAGCATCAGCGGGAGGCTCTCTTGTGATGTTCTTTATTGATGCAGTAGACACACTAGGCAGGAGATAATTGAAAGAATATAGACCATCTTTGTTCAGCACACCATGGAGAACAACCTCAGAATTGTCCTATGTTTTAACAAAACACCTATTAGCGTGAAATTCAAAATACACCTTGTTGTCTCTAGAAAACTTGCTCACAGACATAATATTTTTAGTGATAGCAGACACCAGTAGAAGATTATTGAGTGTGAGAATGGTGTGTGTGTGTGTGTGTGTGCGCGTGTGTCTGTGTCTGTGTCTGTTACCTAGTAACACTTGATCAGTTCCAGATAGAGTCATGCTTTCTGAATAAAAATCTGCATTATTAGTAACATGATATGTAGCTTCTGAGTCAGCGGAACCAGGCCTGAAAAATTGACTGGTAGAATTAGTGACATTTGTTCCAGCACCAGTGAGATAAGCTTGTGGTTGATGAGTAAGTTTCTGAGGAAAGCCTGATGGTGGACCTCTCAAAGATGGAGCTAGCCACTTATTAGGATTAGGAGCAAGCCACTGATTGGGATTGGAAGGTGGCATAGCAAGGGCAACATATTATCCCATTGTTTCCAGTTTGTGTAAAGAGACTTTTTCAACTAATCTTGTTGAGCATTTTGCCACATGTTAGGCATCATAAATTTATGTATATGATAGCATATACTTGAATCATGACCTATCTTGAAGAAGATTCGACATTGTACTATATGAATCGGCCGCCAAATTTACTACCTATGTCTTTTGAACAAAAACCTCCATGTGGCTCACTAAAGTTAGACATAACACCAAATTGAGCCACGATAGAAGATCATGACTTACTTGACCAGAAGTAGGAGGTGCAGTGGGAGTATCTTGAGCAACATTTACAAAGATAGGTTCAGCATGAACATTCTTCTTTGCTTTCTTCTATTTAGCTTCATGACATAGAAGCAAAGATTCTGCTTCTGTGATAGTGCACAGATTGGGATGATACTTAATGATTGATGTTATGGCATTGTATTCTTCTGATAATCCTTCAAGAATTTCCTCAATTTGATTGCAATGCAAAATCGAATCATCAATTGATTCAAGAACATTAATGATTCATTGAATACGAGCAAGATACTTCATAACTGTCTTATTCCCTTTCGTAATCGACTTCAGCTTCTATTACAACTGTCATGAGTTCCCATTTGTGTGAGCAAACACATATTTGTGAATTTCATCCCATAGATGGTGTGAATGAATATAGTGAGTCACACGAGGAAGAACTGAGTCAGATAACATCGTAAGAAACCACAAAAAGAGCAACGAATCTTGTTGCTCCCGCATCATGTATGCATGGTTCTCTACATCGTTCGTACGATCAGCTTCTGTCAAATAATCACTCCTACAAATAAAGCTTCTAATGTCGGCCATGAAATGGATTTAACCTCGGCCACAGAGCTGAGGTAATGAATGGCGACATGAAAAGAAATCACTTTTCAACTTAATTTTTTAAAAATCGAGGTTAGAAAATAATGAGTCGTGGGTTCGATTCCCCAGCATCAGCATTTTTATAATTTTTCAGAACTGGATGGCGCGCCCAATTATAAAACTCGGTGTTATGTAGAACCGAGGTATTATCTCAATGTTATTACCTCGATTTTCACTTGTAATACAAAACCATATTCCTGAATATATAAAACCATATTTCACCTATAATACAGAACCATATTGTTGAATATATGGACCAATATTTGAAACTAATTAGGTCAATCAACAACAACTTTAAATATATGGTAAAATTATTTAAAAAGATTAAAATGATTAATTATAAATTTCAAAGGTGTATAAAATATGTGCTTACTAGTTTTCCCATATTCCCTCTTCATGATCATGACGAATAGCATGCGCGACATCTGAATCATTTTCTTCAAATGCTTGATTTTCATCAGTACTATTGGGAAGATTTTTACCTTGAAGAACAATTGACCATCTAGTGTTAGAAGGATCAGTGACATTAAAAAATTGTTTATAAATTAAAAATTACATTAGAAAAATATGCACTCCAATTAATTACATTAAACTTAAGCATACATGACAACTATTTGCAAAGATCCATCATTTAAGAAACAACAATTCTGATTAAAAAAAAACAAGAACAACCTTTGCTCTTCCCAAAAGAGAGAAACGATTATAATGATTGAAATTTTTCTTCATTTCTCAAGACAGTCACAAGTCATTCAAGAATATCAACCATTAAAAGTAATCATTGCAAGCATTAAATCATCATATGTTTCATCTTCAACCTCTTCTATAAATGCACACTTTCATATAATAAATTTCCTCATCTTCAAACTATTCTTCTTAACCTCCTATAGCAACATGAGTTCTCCATCTGAAAATGCTAAAAGAATTATCTCAACAGAAGTCATTGTTGAGAACAAGATCATCACCACAGTACAACACCATCAGCAGTCAACTGAGGAGGTCTATCCATCTGAGTCGACTGTTGTAGGGACGCGCTAAGGGTGAGTAAGGCCAAGAAGAAGAAAAGATGCTGAAGAAGAAGAAGAGAAAGGTGCCAAGGAGGATTGTTTACTATAACTCAGATGAGGGCAGTGTGGAGTAGGTCGTAGATTGGGAAGATTCCTGTAGTTCTAGAGGATATTGTTTTGATCTAGAAAAAAATTATGTAATGAAAAAATTATGTTTTATGTACTATTTCCTTGTGTGATTCTTTATAGAACTTCTTTATTATTGTTTTATGTACTTTTTCCTTTTGATCAATGAAAAAATGAAAACAAAAAAATAGTATACATCCAATAAAAATAAAGCTTCTCAAAATAATAACAACAACAACAACAACAATAACGACAACAATAGTAATGAAGAATAGCAATAACAACATTAATGAACCAAAGCAACAACAAGAACAAAAACAATAATAACATACTGGAGAATAATGGTGAGAGAGTTTTTTCGTTCACTATGACTCCTTGGAGAATAAGTGTTCTTTCATTTGCTAGAGAAGAAGTGTTCTTTGCTAGGGCTCAAGAAGTTAATGAGGTAGACACTGAGTGATAAAAAATATAAAGAGAATAACAAGAACAATATTAATGGACCAAAGCAACAACAAGAACAATAAGAGCAACAATAATAATGTACTGGAGAATAATGGTTAAAGAGTTTTTTCGTTCGCTAGGGCTCCTTCGAGAATAAGTGTTCTTTCGTTGGCTGGAGAAGAAGTTTTCTTTTGCTAGGGCTTGAGAAGTGAATGAGGTAGACACTGAGAGAATAAAGGCACCTTTTTTTGTTTCAAAAAGAATTAAAAAAAAAAGAATTTTTATCTCTGTTTTCATGAAAATCGAGGTAACATATTCGACATAAAAACTATGAAAACTAAAGGCGTCTTTTTGGTTCCATATAAAATATAAAACAGCAGGAGTTGGGACTCAAATCTCAAACCCTGAAGATATAATTATGTCGGTTTTACATAAAACCTAGGTAACAGATTGGTTTTATTTTATTTATAAAAAAAACAGGCGCTCCCGTTATATACACCCTCGGTTTCATATTGTTCATGGTGAAAGCTTGTCGTAAAAAGCATTATTTTTTGTAGTGAATATTGAGGAATAACAAGATTCACCAATAGATGATGCAACTTGTATATTCTGATGATGCCTTCGATTTGTTGTTTCCATGAATGAAAATTGTTTTCATCAAGCTTTAAAGTAACCTATTGCGCGAACATTTTGAAAGTGTTTTTCGAGTTGATAGGTAAATTCATCGTTGATTCTCTGGTCGTGTTGTCGGAATCAACGTTGAAAGCCATAGCCATGGATTAAGTTAAGCTCTATATACCATGTTAGAAGTTGAATTGATATTGAAGATGAGAAAAGAAGAAAGAGTAGAAAGTTTTGTAACAAACTTCTTTCATTTCATAATATAAAAGAAAAGTTAGTTTTGAGTAATAGTTAGAGCTATATTATATAGAGAGAACTCAATTATTCTAACTCAGCATAATTGTTTTACATTTACACTCTTACACTCTATTTCACAGTTATTCTAATATACGCCCCCCACTGCCCCATGGTATGGTTTCAAATCTAATTTGTACCAAAATTTTGTTATGATTTTTAATTATTTTAGTTTTTTATAGTTTTATAAGATTAAAATAATTGAAGAAAATGAATATTACGTATAACTTTAAGTAATTAAAATTAAATAAAAAATTCACGTCAGCATAACTATCATTAAAAATATATAATAAAATAAAAACAAAAAAATGATTATTTAGTGTGTCACATAGGCATTTTGTTTAGTCAAATCTAAAACAACGTAAGCTTCATATGGAGGTTGGAATCTAAATTTTCTTTACTTGAATAAAGATGAGGTCGTCTATATGACAATGGACAAAAATTGTATTAACCCTTTCATTAATATAGTTAAAAGTAGATAACAAATCATATTTATTCTTAATAAAAAATTTCATTTCTTAACAAACACAATTAAAACATCGCAAATAATTTCTTAAAAACTTAAATTAAACAACCCTATATATTAGGGTTTTTTTACTGAATATCACTTGGTAAATATATATCACGTTATTATTAGTAGATGCAACACCTTCAGAGTAAGAATCATTTTCATTTTGTAAAACAAATGAAACTTTCATTGTATACCTAATTAAAAAGCATTACCTTTTTCATATTTAGTAGTGCTCTCGCATTCATGTGAAAATCCCAAAATTCCCCTCAAATACAGAAATATATTTCAAGATGCACCAGTACCTCGAAAAAATTTGGGACTGTATTTTCAAAATTTGTTGAGTTTGTTAAAGCAAAAACATAAGAAGAAACAAATGCACAAAACTAACATAAGTTAACATCAATTATTGTTATGACATATATTAAAACGTAACATTACATAGATAGCCGTTAATATAAATTTAACATTTTACTTCATTTCAGCATTTATCAACAACTTCTTCATCTCATTAGCAGGGTGGATTCTAGGTAGATACTATGTTGTAGAAGTTAGGGTTGTAGATTATGAGAGAGAATTTGATGATATTTGGTTGTTGATGCATTTTTCCATTACCATGAGAAATTCTATGATTTGTTGTTGTTCATGCCTATTATGGTCAAATGTTGTGATTGTAAGATATATTATCATTATGGAAGAATCATGTGAGGATTTAATGGGAAAAAAACCCTTTCTTGCCATCAAACCCCTACTGAATTTCTGCAAAAAAAAACTACGCTCTCGTCGGGAGAGCTTTGGCGAACTCGAGGCGAGCTATTTTCTGTCAGCATCGTTGAGCGAGCTTTGGTGAACTAAAAGCGAGCTAGCTCATTGGTTGCTCGTCAGGCGACCATGATGCATTTTTCCACTGCCTGGGCCTCACCCGGGGTTCACCAGGCAAACCAAAAGCGAGCCAGCCTCACAGTGTGCTCACCGGGCGACCGTTACAGAGGTTGGGGAAATGCTTTGTCTCTTGTTTGAGGTGTTTCATATGTTTAGCCTTGTTATAAGTAAACTTATGTTAACTATGATGATTTATGGGTATTATGCATGTTTTCCATCTATGAATTATAGCTTGTGATTAAATGATAACATGACTTAGAAATTCATAAGGATTGTTGAGGAAGCCCTAATAGTAATTAATTGAATGAATTAGAAAGATAATTAGGGTATGATGGAGAACTTAGATACAAATGCTTGTACATATGATATGAAAATTCTGGCCAGCACACGCTGGATGTTATTTCCAAGGTTATAACATTCGCTGTGACATCTGCTACTTAACAGTTAATACTCAGTAATAATAAAAGCAGTAAATAACACAACAATTGTTTACCCAGTTCAGTGTCAACAACACTTACATCTGGGGGCTACCAAGCCAGGGAGGAAATCCACTATCAGTAGTATCAATTCAGATTTAACCTCCAGTTTACACTCCTCACTTAATCCCTACCCAATGACACTTCAACCTAGAGACACTCTAGACCTGAGTATACCCACTCATTCCCCCTCAATCACACAACAGTGATATTAAACAATTACAGTAGACAATATGAAGAGACACTTCATACACACCTTGATCTTGCTTCACAGCTTTGATCAAGGAACACACACACTCTTACTTCAAAGCTTCGAGTGAGACACAACCTAGAATCTACCTATCCAATACTAATCATCCACCAGACGATTGCTTGGATTACAAGTATTCCTAGACAGAATTCACACGTGAAGACTAGCCTTCTTCACACACAAGGACTCTCTAATTAGTACTCTCTAATCTTCTATCAAGAGCTGCCCTTTAGAATTGCTCCTTATGATACTTATAGCCGCTTTAGTCCTTTGGGCCTTGGTGCATAAATTTGGTTTTATCCATAATAAAACCTCTCTTCAGTATTCTGTACGCTTGCCACTTTAATCAGGTACATATTAGTTCCTTAGGGCTTCTAAAATGTCTCCTGCATTCCAGCTTGAGCTTCTGATTTGTTTCCTGAGTTCTAGCTACCAGAATAACCAACCTGCGCTTGATGTCATACGACCTATGTTATAACATTGAGTATGACATCCAGCTTAACTTATAGTTAGTTGAGTTAACTTACCCTGCACAATCCATATTATGAATGTATCAACATCAGACATGACATTCATACATACACTAATGTTTTTGCCACAAAATGCAGCCAATCAAGAGCACTTACAAACTCCCCCTTTGGCTAATTTTTAGCTAAAACACTTTGTACTTTCACCAGAGATTTACACACAGCAGAAGGCTTAACATATGTCCTGTCATGCAGGTAAGTCACTTGCTGCTCAAGCTCTCAGAGTCCTCACAGTTGGATTTTCAGCCCTGTTAACACTCACCAGGTTAGCCATCTGTTTGTTATCACTACAAATGTCACTTTTTGCTAAGTGAGTAACACACAGAGTTACTCCCCCTCAACTGATGCAACTTACCAGCTGAACACTTTACCTGCAGATCATTCTGCAGTCTCACAGCATACACATCCAGCCTGTATTGGATGTTGTCGCTACCGCGAAAATAAGGTGCCGGCAAAACAGAAGAGTCGCCACCTTTCGTTATTTATCCCTCAGAGCGGGAAAGGAAACGATCGGAAAAACCTGACGAAAAGGTATAAGACAAGGTCGTCGCAACCGTTGTCTGGGTTCAGGAGTCGGTTACGCAAGGGAAGGTATTAGCACCCCTCACGTCCATCGTACTCGATGGAATACATGCTTATTGTTTTTATCTAACGGGTTGGTTTTACTATCTACCTATCAAGGCTGGCTTAAAAAGAAAAGAAAATGACTCGGCAAAGCGTCGCACTTTATGCCTACGTATTCTCATCAGAGAATGAGAAATCAGAGTCAACGTAGTTCGGGATAATACGAATTACGGGAATTCAGATTCATCTATTTTTTCTGAGTAAGGTTAACAAACAGTTCCAGCAGTTTGGCGTACGCAACTCGACCCTTGGAGACTTAAGCGTTACCGTTTGCGGTAGAACTGGGAGTTAACGACACTCTTTTCTTCAGAAAAGCTTCCTTTGAATTATGGGCCCACGGGGCAAAAAGTTTGAAGTTTGTTTTCTGTCTTTTACGGAAGAACTGTTTTTTATGGATGTTTGCAACCAATATCGTACTAGAGACTATGACCTGAGAGTGAATGCGTCGCATGTCACCCAAAGGGTGTCATACTAAACATCCAGACTGTTGAAAAGAAACTCTCCAACAATCCTTTCTCAGATAGCTTAAGGCTCGTAACGTACGACGTCAGTTAACCTTTGTTACTGTATTTTTATTTGTTTTGAGATGAGAAGAGAGAACAAACAGGTTCAACTAAGGGGAGACTATCAAGTCCTACTGTTGTCATGCCAAGGATTCATCCTATGGTTGAGGTTTGAAACAGGGAACTCCTAGAAGTTATCATGCATAGGTTTCAACCTAAAGTTCTATCATCACTTCCTTATCAAAGGAAGTGAGATTCCTAGGGGATCATGTCAATGATAAACAGAAACAGATAAAGCATCAGCTTAAATAGTAAACAGATATACAGTAAAATGCATGCAATGCAAGTGAGGGAGGAAATGTGTGTGGGACATCAGCCTCCACAAGCTCATCTCAACCTCAAGCCAGATATGAATAACTGTAATCATACAGAAGAAATAACATGCCATCAAGCCAACACAATAACTGCAATCATACAGAAGAAATGAAATGATAGGCCATCAAGCAAGTAACAAACCACATAGGCAAGGGAGCTGGGCTCTACCGAATGCCCGCAAGCAAAGCCATACAGTAAAAATACAAGCAGAGGGAGCAACTCAACCTCTAGTGCAATCATGCTCCTAGCTTAACAAAATTTAAACATGAACTTATTCTAATGCATCAAGCAAATCAAACAAGTCACATCAATACAATTGCACAGAAAGCAAACAGACAGACAAGCAGATCAACAGCTTCCACAGCTTCACAACAAAGCTCTCCTCTGACAGCAATTCAGTCCTCAGTCTTCAACTGCTCTTCAAGGCTATCATCTTCAATAGAAAGTGTCAACTTGATTCTTCAAGCTCTCAATGCATCCAACACACAAGTATCAACTTGTTCTCCAACTTCAAGCTTCAGCTCCTTAGTTGATCTCAACTGGATTCCCTTCACAAGTGTCAACTTGCTCTTCTTGGTTTTCAAGCTTCAGCTCCCATGGCAGTCTTCAGACAAAGGGGAAGTAACAACTTCTAGCATCTTCAATTTTCTAGCAAGGAACTCCATCCTCTAGCAAGGGAGAAAGATTCATCTAGCAAGAGCAGGGTTTGGATAATAGACAGCAGAGTGAAGACCAAAGGTCACCACTAAGCACTCCATCATCAAAGAAAGGAACCCTCAAAGGTTCTACCAACTTGGGAAGGGCCACACATCCTACCAAAGGAGGGATGAGGCCTTCACAATGGGACCTTACATCATAGGGAAGAATGGAAGTGATCAACACCTTCCATGTTTATGAAAGAAGAGAATCTATCTAGAAGCTCTACTTACAAACCCTAATCTTAACACCTAAGCAACACTCAAACCAAAAGAAGGGAAATATTCACATCCAAGCTTCTTCAAGCACTCCATAGTAGCCCAAGCTTGTCTTCAACACTAGCCAAGAGCAAGAGAGGAAAAACCCTAATCTAAGGGAACTAAAGAAGTCATTCTAGTTGAACTAGCAAGTTAGGATCACCTAAAACCTAATACTAAAGTTAATCTTACCTAAAATACTAAAACCAATTGTAAATTCCTACCAAAATAACTATGGGAACCTAATTCAATCATGAATCTACCATACAAAATCCAGGGGTTGAATCATCCACAAAGTCCTAAAAATAAATCCTAAATCATGAAGTACTAAGGCTAAACCCTAAAACTAGAGCACCTAAAGCTTCAACTTAAAACTACCACCTAATTTCATCACAAAAATGTGAGAAAATTACTAGGGGAACATGCATATCTATGCTACCTACACACAAAAAATCAAGGCAAGAATCATCACCAAATGCTCAAACAAAATTCAGCAAGACAAGGTATCAACCATGGCCATTTTAATATCAATTAATATTCAAAAAATGCAAATAAAATCACAAATGCATGAATTCCTAATATTTTTAATCTACAAAATTATAGATTCAATCATGAATCAGGGAAAAAAATTTTGGAATTAATTGAATTAATTTCCTATTTTTTATGAATTATTCTTTAACTAACATGAAATGAAGAAATTAAAAGAAATTAAATGGAAATTGGTAAACATGTGTGGCAGATAGCAACCCAATGCAGTTCAATTCTCAGAGTGGGCCAAAAGGGGGGGGGTGTGGATAACAATCTGAGCCCTAAGCCCAAAACACCAATTAAATGAAACAGTGCGTTTCATCTGGATATCTCTCTTCAGAGTTGAGATGCAATCGTGGCCTTCCATTGCTCGCCTGAGTCCAAGGTCAAACCCTAATCCAACGCTTGCAGTGCATCGTCCCCAATTTCAAACTAATGGAGGGAAATAACCAGACGGTGGCCTGAGCTGCAGCGCCACCGTCTTCTCCAGTGAGGTGCTTGTCTCAGGTCATCAAAAATCACAAAACAAATCATCATTTCACTCCAAATTTGATGTTGATCAAGAATATCAACTCCAAATCATCTAAATCCTTCTCTAACTCAAAACACGCTAACATTTTCAGAATTCATCCAAATCTTGAATCTCACCATTCTCCAAATTAAAGGTACTAATGTAACCCTCACCCTTCACTGATCAATTTCCACTATCCCATCGTGATTATTCCTTCAAGAATCTTGAGATATCAGCCTCAACAGAAAATGATCACACACCTATTTTGTCTCTAATTCACCAATTTCTGATCCTAAATCCAACTACATGTTGCAAGGATCTTAACCACATATAGAATGCTAACTATCTCTACCTAGATTGAGCACAAAAACGAAAGGTACCAACCTGCGTTCAGAGGGGTAACAGAAGAGGTTTTTGATCACTTCAACTTCCAAAACAATGCAGACACACTCCAAATTCACTCCCAAAGCCTTTGCACACCTTGATTTAGCTTGATTCTTCCTTGAACTCAAAAACCGATTTCAACTTTCAAGGGTGAATCTTCAATCTCACTCTTTGCTTCCAGCACCAATCTCTTCCAAAAAATGAACTGAATTCACTCAATGACTTATATAGAAGTGTTTAGACTCATCTAGAAACTTCTGGAATCATCCAAATGAGATTTTGGATTTTCAATTTCTCCTCCAAATATCATTCATGGCATATGCGATATCTCCTTTGTGTGGGCCTCAGCAAGCTTGGTTTACACTCCTCATGAGCTAAGGAATTGAATGGTAATGATTGTTTCCTTGTTTGCAAGCCAAAGGTGGGAGTTTGATTATGTTGCTTCATCATGAAGAAATGAAATGGAATGGTATGGAAATGACCTTAAATCAAAATTCTAACATTGCCATTATTTTGCTTCATTTGGTCACAAAATGAATTATTTGAATTTTTGGTCATTTAATCCTTTTAATTCTTCCTTTTTTCAAAATTTCTTGAACCAAACCTCTCCTTGAGCCATTTTCAATGCCTCCTTGATGCATGGCCAAGGTTAAAACCCCATTTTGAGCAACTTTCTAGTTGAACAAAATTTCATTTGAGACATCTAAGTTGGTGAAAATAGCCTATGATCATAAATGACCTATAATCACCAAATGTCCAAAATACCCTTGACTTGTCCAAGCCATAAGTTGAGTTCTACAAATCCTATCAAGGATTTATAGTACTCTCTAGAAAGCTAAGAGGATAAGGAACAACATTCATGTTGACCAAAAGTTCATAGGAATCATCCTTCTAGGGAAAAGTGTCATGCAAGTTGGGTAACTTTCAAGCTCCAAATTCACATTCCTCAGATGACTTGTAACTTGTCAAAGTCATAACTTGAGTTCTATAAACCCTATCAAGGACTTCTAGTACTCAAATTAAAGATAAGATCATGCCCTAAAACAATCATGTTTGGGTCAAGATGAGATGACAGTCATATCTTGAGTTAAATAGTCTTGAAGTCAGGGGTCAAACTAGGGGATTTTACACTGTCAAGTCTTAGAAACCCTAGCCTGAAACTTCTCAAACTCTTCAATCATGATGAGTTAACCTTGGAATCACCCTTATAACATCTCAATGCATCATTCCATGATCACATGGCTCTTGAATTAGGTCTCAACCTCCTTCAAATCCTCAGTTGACTTAGGATTGGCCCAGTCAAACCCTAATTGCATCAATCATGGCTGAGCCTTCTTAATCTTGCACAATGACCTGTCTAGGCCTCAAAGTGATCTTCAACACTTCACGTGAGCTCTCTCAATACCTCAAGTCCATCTCCATGACCTCAGAATCATCTGATGGCTTCCCACATCTCTCAAGTTAGGAGACCTACACACTTGGCTTCAATCACTCTCTCTGAGGATCTTTTAACTTCTCTGACAAGGATATCAACCCTTGAGCACCTAAATAACCTTCTTAGCTAGCTTCATAGTCTTGTATAGCTCTTAATTGGTAATCATACCTCTTGATCTCATGCATACATGTCAATGAAATGCAAATGATAATGCTAATGTGAATAAAATGAAACATAAGCTAGGTAAAGAAATGTTGGGCAAATTTTGGGGTGCAACAGCTGCCCCTATTCAAACGGCTTGGACCTGACTGGGTGAGAAGCGAACGACTCTCAAACAATCAAGGTAAAAGACGGTTGAATACCAACAAACCCGGAAATTTTCCAACTGTCTAAGTACACGGTACTCTGATGGGGACAAATCTTCGGAAACTGAAATAATAGCTGCACGGCAACCAGCTGGGGAATTGGTCACACGGTAACCGATGAAATGTCTAATCTCAAATCTCCGTCAGGATGATCATCTTATTTTGCTGTAGATCTTCGTCCTCAAGTCATCAAGGGATCACCAGTTACACGGTAACTGGTAATGGATGGTCGATTATGCCGGCAGGCATTCTGCGTCATAGCAAAAGAATTCCTTATCGTCGCCTATGGACTCATCGGGTCGCTAGGCACGTCGACAACATCTTTGTCGGACTTCATCAGTAAGTCAATAAGGGATCACCGGTTGCACGGTAACTGGTGAAGGGCTACTCTCAAATCTCCGTCGGGATGATTATCAGATTTCGCTGCAGCTTCTTCCTCAAGTCATCAAGGGATCACTGGTCACTCGGTAACCAGCGATACATAGCTGATATTGTCATTAGGCATTCTACGACACTGCGGCAGAAGGATTCCTCGGGACTCATCAGGTCATTAGGAACTTTTGACAATCTCTATAATTATGCCATCGGGCATTCAAAGAACATCTCGGGCGTCAACCGGACTTCGTTAGCAAGTATGAAATATAATCCTCGGTCAATCATGAACCAATAGGGATACCTAAACCATTGCCATCAGGCACTCCACGTCAGCTGGGATTACTGCTTCGACATCGCGGTTGGACTTCAGCAGTAAGTCTTGGGTTTTGGCATCGCTGCCGGACTTCAATCATCAAGTCTTCAAGGAAATTTTAACTTCTCTGCATAGAACCTGCTAGGGATGACACATCTCCGTTGGGGATTCTGGAGAACTATCAAGTAACTCTGCTTCGGGGATCCAGAAATCATTCTGAATGAATCAACTCTGCTGAGGACTTCAAGAATCATGTTGGACAAATAACTCCGCCGGAGACTTCAAGAATCATCCTGAACCAATAACTCTGCTGGAGATTTTAGGAATCGTCCTGAGCAAATACTCTGCCGGGGACTCTAAGCATCAACTTGAGCAACCCTCTCTGGCGACTTCACTGGGGATTTTAAGAATCATCTTAAACAATCCACTTCGCTGGGGAATTCAAGAATCATCTTGAGCAAACCATTCTACGGAGGAACATCTGCAAAACAAGAACGGTAGCGACCTAGCTCATGTTTCGTATGCATATGCTTTGACAATGGCGTAATGCTCGACACGGTGGAAATGCTACGCGTTTAGGGTAAATGCTATGCAATCATGCAAAATGCTACGACCCCATCAGCAAAATAAATGTTGAAGGGAAAAGCCTCCTGTAAAGGAGAAAGAACCACTCTGGTGGAGGAAGGACTCATCCTGCCGAAGAAAAGAAGTCACGCCAATCTCAACTGGATTCAGCCTGGGGAAATGAACCTCAGTCGACTACTGTAGGGGAACAAAGTTCTACGAGAACCTGGACCTGCTCATCTAGGTATTCAAACCACAAACTGTCGAGGACGCGATATCAATTGCAGAAATAAACTGCACGGCATTCGCAGCAAAAACTTTCCGGGAGATAACGACTCCGGTGGAGAAATACAGCATCAGCTGCTCAGCACTCTACTGGGGGAAAACCAATCATGGCATGAACGGCCTCCAAGGATTGGCTCTCTTGGGGATCTGCAAACTCGGCTGGGGAAGGCAACCAGACGATGGAATCAATCCTACCTGCCATGGAGAGTACAACTCTGTGGGGAATCTCAATCCTCCTAGAGACTTCAGTCTGTACTATCGAGTGCAGCACACTTCAGTATATGACTCAGCTGGGGAGACGACGATCCCTCAGGATACATTTGCGTGGGGTAGAAGGCATCATCCTGCTTGAGGAAACATACGACGTACTGCCTAGAATATGCTATACCTGCAACAACACAAACAAACAAACAAGATACCCTTCTCGAAGGGACCTATCAAGGTTATCATCTTGTGACAATGTTCAAGTAATTCATTGTTTCAACAATCAGTGGCCTAGGCCAGTAAGTTTATGTATGCGCATTTTATCAAAACATTGGCGTTCTTTTTCGCAAACAAAACAGATAAATGCTAAACAAGCCAACAGAATTGCTGAATAATATATATTTTATTGATAACGAACCCCTGAATGGCTGAAAATGTTTTACAACAGATGCAAGCTCCTGGAATGAGGAAGCTGCGCAAATATAAAAACATAAATATTCATCAGTATATACACAAATGTCGGCAATGAGGCGTAGACGAACACCATAAGTTGATCCCTCTATGACCCACTCGACTTCGATACTTCTCCGATGCTTCAGCATCAGAAGAGATTGATTCAGATAAACGGCCCTCAGGTCTTCCAAACCACTAAACAAATACAGTTCACACGCAGGACGCCGTCATTTGCTTTTTTTCAAATCCTCAACTTTTGCCTGAATCGCTCTTTCGGGTTTTCGATTCACCGGGATACCCTTTTTTGCCAAAGTCGCCCTTCCAGGTTTTCGACTTTGCGGGTGTACATTTTTTCCTTTATATCCCTAATTTTTGCCCGAACCTTTTTTCCTTTTTTATGGTTCGCCGGGATGCCCCATTTTTGCCTGGATATTCTTTTTCTTTCCAGCGGGTCGTTTTTTAAGCAAAGTATTTTTTTAACTGCGTCCGCGTTCACCGGGGATGCAAAATCTTCGCCATCCATCGTGGATAACAACAAGGCTCCTCCCGAGAAGACCTTGCTGACGACGTACGGACCTTCGTAATTGGGAGTCCACTTGCCCCGATGATCGGAGTGTGAAGGAAGAATCTTCTTCAGGACGAGATCACTCGTCTGAAAGCTTCTAGGACGCACCTTCTTATCATAAGCTTTCTTCATTCGGCTTTGGTATGGACGACCATGTGTAATCGATGCTAACCTCTTCTCGTCCATCAGGCTGAGTTGGTTTAGTCGGTTCTTAATCCATTCTGCCTCATCGAGTTTCACGTCAACCAAAACTCGTAAAGAAGGGATCTCAACTTCTAACGGTAGGACAGCTTCCATACCGTACACCAGTGAGAAAGGAGTTGCCCCGGTTGATGTATGTACCGTTGTACGATAACCGTGCAGTGCAAATAGAAGCATCTCGTGCCAATCTTTATAGGTCACAACCATCTTCTGTACAATCTTCTTAATGTTTTTGTTGGCCGCTTCAACGGCGCCATTCATCTTCGGCCGGTAAGGATATGAGTTGTGGTATTCAATCTTGAAACTCTGGCACAACTCCTTCATCATCTTGTTATTCAGATTCGAACCATTATCAGTAATGATCCGTTCGGGAACTCCGTATCGACAGATGATGTCCCTCTTTATGAATCTAGCCACCACCTGCTTGGTCACGTTAGCATATGAGGCTGCCTCCACCCACTTGGTGAAGTAGTCAATAGCTACTAGAATGAAGCGATGACTGTTAGATGCAGTGGGCTCGATCTTGCCTATCATGTCGATGCCCCACATGGAGAACGGCCACAGGGAGGACATGACATTTAACGGGCACGGCGGCACATGAATCTTATCAGCATAAATCTGGCATTTGTGACATCTCTTCGCGAATTTAAAGCAATCCGATTCCATCGTCAGCCAATAGTATCCTGCTCTCAGGATCTTTCTCGTCATAGCATACCTGCCGGCGTGCGTACCAAATGTGCCTTCATGGACTTCTTCCATGAGCATACTCGCTTCTTTCTCATCTACACATCTGAGTAGCACGAGATCGTGGTTTCTTTTATACAAAACTCCATCAGGATTGAGATAAAAATTTCCAGACAGTCTCCTCAGAGTCTTCTTATCATGGGTTGACGCTCCCGCCGGATATTCCTTAGTCATAAGGAAGGTCTGGATATCATGGAACCATGGCTTGCCGTCGGAGGCTTCCTCGATCGCAAAGACGAATGCAGGTCTATCAAGACGAGAAAGGACAATTCTTGGAGCTTCATTCCAAAAATTGACTTTATACATCGAAGCCAACGTGGCTAAGGCATCAGCCATTTGATTCTCAGCCCTGGACACATGATGGAATTCCACTCGATCAAATAACAGAAGCAACCTTCTGGCATAGTTCATGTACGACACCAAATTCGACTGACGAGTCTCCCACTCCCCTTTAATTTGGTTGATCACAAGCGTCGAGTCACCATATACATCTAGGTTCTTAATTCTCAAATCAATTGCCTCTTCTAGACCCATGATGCATGCTTCGTACTCCGCTTCGTTATTGGTGACCGGAAACGTCAGTCTCGCGGTAAACGGGATGTGGGATCCGTGGGGAGTCGTGATGATTTCCCCAATGCCACTTCCATAAGAATTAACTGCCCCGTCAAATATCAATTTCCATTGGGATTTCCTATCTGGACCCTCGTCGTGCAACGGTTCATCGCAATCCTTTGCCTTGAGAAACATGATGTCCTCATCAGGGAATTCAAATTTCATCGGCTGATAATCCTCGATCGGCTGGTCGGCAAGGTATTCAGACAATACGCTTCCCTTGATGGCCTTCTGGGAAACATACTGAATGTCATATTCCGTTAACACCATTTGCCATCTGGAAATCCTACCCGAAAGCGCTTGTTTCTCGAAGACGTACTTGATCGGATCCATCTTCGAAATTAGCATGGTTGTGTGATTGAGCATGTACTGTCGTAAACATTTGGCAGCCCAGGCTAGTGCACAACACGTTTTCTCCAGCATCGAGTAACGAGATTCACAATCTGTGAACTTTTTACTCAAATAATAGATGGCATGCTCCTTTCTGCCCGTCTCGTCGTGCTGACCGAGAACACACCCCATACTATTCTCAAGAACTGTCAAGTACATGATTAAGGGTCTTCCGGCCACTAGGGGTATCAAGATCGGAGGTTCTTGTAGATACTGTTTTATCTTATCAAATGCCTTCTGGCAATCCTCGTTCCAGATAATCGCCTGATCTTTCTTTAACAGTTTGAACATCGGTTCACATGTGGCCGTGAGCTAAGAAATAAACCTTGCAATGTAGTTTATTCTGCCCAGGAAACCACGAACTTCTTTTTCGGTTTTTGGCGCTGGCATTTCTTGTATTGCTTTAATCTTCGCAGGATCAACCTTAATGCCCCTTTCGCTCACGATAAACCCCAGTAGTTTTCCAGACCGTACTCCGAAAGTAAACTTGTTAGGATTCAGCCTCAACCTGAACTTCCTAAGCCTCTCAAAAAGCTTTAGCAAATTGACCAGATGTCCCTCCTCCGTTTGGGACTTCGCAATCATGTCATCAATATAGACCTCAATCTCATGGTGAATCATATCATGAAACAAAGTGACCATTGCTTGTTGGTAAGTGGCCCCTGCGTTCTTCAGACTGAAAGGCATTACCTTGTAGCAGAATGTTCCCCATGGTGTAATACACGTAGTTTTCTCCATGTCCTCCGGCGCCATCTTGATCTGATTGTAGCCGGAGAAGCCATCCATGAACGAAAACACGGAGAACTGAGCTGTATTGTCGACCAACACATCAATATGAGGGAGCGGGTAGTCATCTTTAGGGCTCGCCCTATTCAAATCCTGATAATCGACGCACATTCGTACCTTACCATCCTTCTTCAGTACAGGCACTATGTTGGCGACCCACGGAGGGTAAGTAGTGACCGCTAAGAAGCCAGCATCAAGCTGTTTCTGCACTTCTTCTTTGATCTTAACGGCCATATCGGGTCGTGTCCTTCTAAGCTTCTGCTTAACGGGAGGGCAATCTTCTCGCAGCGGCAAGTAGTGGACCACGATGTCAGTGTCAAGTCCGGGCATATCCTCGTATGACCAAGCAAATATGTCACTATACTCTCTCAGCATCTCGACTAATCTCTGCTTGACATCACTCTGCAATGCGGCCCCTATCCTGACGTTCCTGACCAGTTCTTCAGAACCCAGATTCACAATCTCAATCTCTTCTTCGTGAGGCAGAATAACTTTCTCTTCTTGTTTCAACCAGCGGGCCAACTCTTCTGGAAGGTCTTCGTCTTCATCAATCTCTTCTTCGGCTTGATAGATCGGGCAATCGAAGTCGAAGTGAGTCGTAGAAGGTCCAGAGTCGATGTCATTTGCTATGTGGATCCTACAATAACAAGGGTTAAGCTTAAGACAAGAATATGCAGGTTAGCACAAACCCCATTGCCATTTTATTGTTTTTCAAAACGAATATAAAACAGGAATAACAGAGATCACAACATTTGAATGCGAAGAAAAATGCCTTTTGATTTATTGGTAAAATGCATGTACATAATCAAACATGGCCTTGACAATAAAACCACTATGCCCCGGGTAGGACATAGGGTTGTACAACGATTGGAGAAAGTAAATCATTACTCTTTGCTTGTCACTTGGATGGTATCCCTGATGGACCAGTTGCTCTGGCCTGGTTTGCTTGGCTGGATCCAAGAGTCTAGGTCGCAATCGCTGTCTTCGCCGTCTTCAGACACTGCGTGGACACTTTCGAATATTACCCCGCCGCTTGTAAACTGGATCGGCCCTTTACCTCGCGACGCACTGTGAGAAGAGGAGGCTTTAGTCGCAGGAGAGTATCCTAACCCAAACTTGTCCTGTTTGTTAGGTATTTCTAGCACTTGCCCCCAGCCTGGGGTAGATCCGGCTTGAACAACGGCCCGGGCTTCCTTGAAGGAAGAGAGAGTCATCTCTGGTTTTTCAGTCATTACAGGAGCCACATTCTTGACTTTAACAGCTTTGAACGCCTGACATAGGGTTTCGTGGATTTCCCCATCCATCTCAACATATTTGAAGGACGACAAATGGCTCACCATTATGTCTTCCTCGCCACAAACAGTCACGATGTTGCCTCCGACAGCATACTTGAGTTTCTGGTGCAACGTGGAGGTCACGGCGCCAGCAGAATGGATCCATGGCCGGCCTAGGAGACAGCTGTAGGCTGGCATGATGTCCATAATGTAAAAGACTGCGTCGAATGTTTCTGGCCCCACTTGGATTGGCAACGTTACCTTTCCGAAGACATGACGCTTGGTTCCATCGAAAGCCTTCACAGCCAGATCACTGGGTATGCAGATCAATCCTCAAGTATCTAACTTCATCAATGCTTTCTTCGGAAGAACATTGAGTGATGACCCTGTGTCCACCAACACATGAGACATAACCGTTCCCCTACACTCTATCGAGATGTGCAAGGCGCTGTTGTGATTTCTTCCCTTCAGCGTCAGCTCCAGGTCAGTGAACCCTAACCCATTTCCAGCATTCACGTGGGCTACGACCCCTTCCAACTGGTTGTCAGATATTTCCTGCGGTACATACATGACATTCAAAACCTTTAACAGCGTGTTGCGATGTGACTTCGAACACAGCAACAAATTTAGGATGGAGATTTTCGAGGGTGCTTGATGGAGGTGATCCACGATCTTGTAATCACTCTTCTTGATCAGCCTCATGAACTCTTCAGCGTCCTTTACCAGTAAGTCCTTCTCTACCCCACGAGGGGTTTCCTCAACGACTTTACTCTTTCTCTTATCAGTCTCATCAGCTTTGTCTGCTTTGTCCGCCACACCCTCAGGTGGAGCAAATACTCTTCCGCTGCGCGTGATTCCGCCAATTCCCACTAGGTTATCCACAGACCGCCTAGATGGTTCTAGTTCCAACTTCTGTCCGTTACAGTAAACGTCTGCCCCATAATGCCACGGGACAGCGTTGGTGCTTTCAAAAGGTATCGGCCCGACCTTCGTGATGGTAATTATGGGCGGTCTGGGTGCAGAAATGGTGATCGTCCGGCGAGGGATAGTGATGGTGGTAACCTCATCATCCTGCTTCAGCATTACCTCTCCAGATCCACATTCGGCCCTTCGGCTAAACTGCAAGATTCCTTCGGTCATCAGACTCTGAATCCCTTCTATCAACTGTTCACATCCATCAGGACGAGTCACACAGCCCATACACATTTCTCCACAGCCCAGAAAGAAGCCTCTCTTCATCAGCTTGGCTTTGACGAAGCTAAGCGGTGTCTTCAGATCCCTGACGTCAGTCAACACATCCAAATTCTCATCTTTAATAATGGCATTCACCCCACCTCCCCTATGATTCGGCATAGGGTTCTTCGTAACATTTGGCACATTATCTGAGAAATTGATGATCTTAGCATCCACCATATCCTGCACCTTGTGCTTGAAGGCTTTGCAGTTTTCTATCGTGTGGCCTGGTGCCCCCAAGTGAAACTCACATGTTGCATTCGCATCATAACCTGGCGGAGGTGCCCCTGTCAAGGGAGCCAGGGTTCTCTTCTGGACTAACTGCAACTGAAGCAGAGTTTGTAATAGCTGAGCATAAGACATGGGTGGCGTCTCGAGGTGACGACTTGACAGAGGTGCCATGTTCTGATACTTTCTGTACCCTTGCTGGTTTGGCTGCTGCTGTGGCTAGGGTTGTTGGACTGCAGGGATGGTTATGCTAGCCACCTGCTGGCGAGGGCCTTTACCTTTCCTTCGAGCATTGGACACGACGCTCGTCTCTCCTTCCCGCCTTTTGCCACCATACGGTTTCTTTCCTCCTCCAACTGAGGCTAGATCGACACCTTGAATTTTTCCCAGTTTGATCCCATTTTCAACGTGCTCGCCCGTGATGATGAGATCTGAGAAGCTTCCAGACATACCGCTGACCAATTTCTCGTAATAAACCCCTGGGAGGGTGGCTACAAACATTTCAACAAGCTCCCATTCAACCATCGGTGGTTGAACTCTAGCTGCCAATTCACGCCACCGCTGGGCGTACTCTTTGAACCCTTCGTTGTTCCTCTGTGACAAATTTTGCAGTTGGACTCGGTTCGGAGCCAAGTCACTGTTATATTGGTAATGGTGCACGAATGCCTCAGCAAGTTCCTTCCATGTGCGCACACTGGTAGGCTCCAAACTCATGTACCATTCCAAGCATGGCCTGGACAAGCTATCCTGAAAGAAGTGCATCAGCAACTTCTCGTCTTTAGAGTGAGCGGACATTTTCCGGTAGTATGACCTTAGGTGGACGCGAGGGCAGGTGGTGCCCTTGTACTTCTCAAAGTCGGGTACCTTGAATTTAGGAGGCACCTTGAAATCAGCAATCAATCCCAATTTAGACATGTCGACACCCATAGTGTTCAGGTTCTCGAAGTTCCTCATTTTGTCCTCGAGTGCTTTAAACCTCAGACGTGCTTCAGCAGTCAGCTCTCCTTCAGCACCCTTCTGGGAGAACAAATCTTCTTGACGGTCTTCTAACCATGGCTGAGGCCCATATAGATTTCCAACACCTGTGGTGTCGTTGCCCAGTCCAACATTGACATTAGCTTCAAATTTTCCATTACCGACGCCAGTCGTATTACCATTGAGCCCCATGTTAGCGATCACATTGCTGTTACCACTACCGTTCCCCCCGGTCACGGGGATGCCATTCTGAGGAGTTTCAACAGGTGGAGGGGTTGGAACATTCCCACCATGGATTACACCATTGCTGTCAACCCTTGAGATCAGAGGCTGGACCAATGTTATGAGCTGGTATTGGCCGTTAGCAACCACTTGCATGAGCTCCATGAAGCGGTCCATCCTCTCTCGGAGTTCTTGAACGTCAGTCTGCACTTGTTCCATTGCTCTAGCTTGATTTGCTCTGGTCGAATAGCGGTGGATTGACCTTCAATCAATCCTGGAACAACCTGTATACACAAAGGGTTAGAAAAAACGACAAAGTGCTCGTTATGCAAATGCTTCATGCAAATGCGAACGTGTGTCTGTGCGTTAGGGAGATTTCCCCCCGATCCTAGTGCCTGAGTGCCAATGCTGATAATAAGAAGTTCGAGTCTAGTCATGGAAATAACATCTCATATACATAAAGGAAGCCCATCAAGGCGGTACACAATGTCACCGAGTACAAGCAGAATCAATAGCATGACCTCGACCAACAAGCCTGGTGATGGTCAGCATACAACAACGATCAAAACAAAAGGATTACAAATATATTCAAGCACGGCCCCGGGCTCGAAACTCTTCTAACAGATCCCTCGTCTCTGGATGATCGGGCTGATTGAGCAACCCTTCGACAAGTAACTCCCTCTGCCTAATAGTGTGTTGAAGCCCTTCAACTGAGTCTTCCCATGCTCCTTCGCCAAAACAATCTTCTAACTTCCGCTTCTTGGATTCAAACGTTTGTTTGCGCTCCTTCAGGTTAGCAAAAGCCTTGTTGAGCAGGCCTTCAGCGGCATATCTGCGAGCGGTTTCTTCATCAAACCTCTTCTCACTAGCCTTCACCTGGGCTTTCAACTTGGAGATCTGCTGTTTCAGTTTATCCTCCTGTTCCTTGTCGTTGGCTAGGGTGGCCTTCCAATGCTGATTAAACTTGGATATTCTCCTGTACGCTTCATCCAAGTGCTGCTTCTTAGTGGCCAGTACGTTGTTGACAGCTTTAAAGTCCCGACCCAAACGCTCGCGTTCAGCCATCTGCTTAGTCAAATCCGTCCCTAACTAGTTCACCAGCTCTGTTTGCCTCTTGAAGGAATAGACGGCTTCGCTTCTCTCACTTCTGAGTTGAGCCAATTCTTTCTCTAGTTCTTCATTTGCCTTCTTCAGCTCATCTCTCTCAGCTAACACCTGATTATGCTGCTGAATAGGCACGGTGGTAGGCTCTTCAATCACTGGAGGGCTTTCTGGCTGGGCAGGTGGAAATGGCATCCTTATAATATCTGCTCTGGCTCTAATCCAGGTCACATACGGAGCGTAGGCTTGGCTATTACTTTTCGCCAGCAACGGCTTTCCCAGCTTACAGATACCATTCCAAGCGTGCTGAAGCTTAGATAACATATCCCCCTCTAGAAGACCAGTGAGGTACAGAGATTCCTGCACCTCTTCATCCTTCGGCGGAGCTCTTAAAGCATAAGAAAACTGTCGGACCAGCAAAGATGGATTATAGTTGATGCAACCCTTCCTGCCTATCAAAGGCACATTCGGAAACCCACTGCAGCTGAAGATGATCTCAGTACCCAACCTATATCTATCAAACCAGGCAATATCCTCCGCTGACAGACTCATCAAATGCTCAGACCACTTAGCTGTGGCTGCAGACGAGGCAAAGGGACCCTTCTTGGGTAGGTGACTATCAAGCCATCTATAGAGCAGGGGCACACAGCACAAGACGTTCTTACCCCTTCTGTTCTCATTCTTGTAGTGGACGGAATGATAGACATCTCCTATCAAGGTAGGGATTGGATTCCCTGATGCAAATATGTGAAAGGCGTCGAAGTCTACAAAGTCAAGCATATTGGGGAACAGAATGATTCCATATATGCACAGAGCAAGAATAGCATTGAACACGATCCAACAACCGTCTTTGGCACACTGCTGGGCCTTTCCCACTAAGAACTGCAAGGAGAAACCGGGAACCCTGTTTCAACTAGACAAGACCAACTCGGAGGCATCCAGATGAAGTGAAGGGGCTAGACTAGCCAGATTAGGCGCAGCATCCATATGAACAAAGGGCATCTGACTCTTGATAAGCACACCTAACAAATCAGCGTACTCCTTTAGCGTAGGTGCGAGAATAAATTCCGGGAAAGTAAAGCATCTCAAAGGAGGATCGTAGAACTGCAGCAAGGCGTGCAACCCATTCAACTCAAACACAGAGGGTTTACGAACCAAGCTGAGCAGTTTCCCATAAGCCTTTCTGAATTCACCTCTCACAGAATCATCTGCCAAAGCAATCAAACTAGTCAGCTGAACAATATCAGGAGTGGGGAGCTTGTAAGCCACAGTCTTCCTCAGAGAACCCATGATAGCACCAGAGAAGGCAAGAAAACCTGGACCGGGGGAGACGGTACCTGCGATACAGACACACGTTAATGAAATGCAAATGAGTATGCAAAACAATGCAAAATGCAATCATGCAGCAGGAGATCAAGACGACTGTGCTGTTGAAGAGATGAAGGTTCTGTATCAACAAAACCACAATACTGCTCTGTCAAGAACAATCATATCTCTGATGAGAAGAAAACCCTGATATCGGACCATAAATCTGCTCTGTCAAGAACACACATATATCTGATAACGAGAACTTCTGATACAGGACCATAAATCCACTCTGTCAAGAACAAATACACATCTGATAATGAGAAGCCCTGATGTCGGACTATAACTCTGCTCTGTCAAGAACACACATATATCTGATGACGAGAACCTCTGATATCAACAAAACCGATTCACTGTCACGAAAACCAAGTAGTCTGAAGGTTAAGGTTTCCTGCAACAAACCCGACCCTGCTCACAGGTATGGACCTAAACTGACACAAGCTCGGCATCCTATGCGGTCATCAGCGTCACAGACTTTCAAGATAGATGATACGATACCCAGAAGGTGTGGCATCATCGTCTCCTGAAGCGGCCTCACTTAGTTGAATCCCAAATGATTGGTTCCCAGAGTCGACAATCCTCCAAACCAACAACCCCTCAGGCCCAAAGGGCCGAAAAAGAAGTCAACTGGGAGAACCTCATCTGAGCGTGGATTTCATGAGACACTAGTGCCTGCAAAGCAAGCACGTGCCCACTGTTGCACCCTAAAATTTGACCAACCGGTTCCCGCTCCTGATTTACGTTTCGGCTCATTTTCGCATTCGCATTCGCATACCACATGCATTACATTGTTTAACAGGCAGATGATATCATAATTACAGCTTGGTTTTCACCCCTTGGACGTTTCAGATCAGTCCAAATAATCAGGGTTTCATTTTCGGGAAATTGTGCGCTTCTCGGCATTTTCAGTATACACTGTGTTTTTCAGGATGTTTCTGATGTCCGGGGTTTATCATTTACTCCATTCGGATCTCGCGTTCCTTTTATCGGAGTTGTTCGCTTTAATAGAAATTTTAGAATTTTATAGAATTTTCTAGGCATTTATTGGACTTTATTAGCATTTTTTAGACAATAGTTTTCATATTAAATAGGATAAATAAGTAGATTTTATTAAGAAATTAATAGATTTGTTTTAGATATTAAATAGATTTTAACAGTTTTAATAGTTTTTTAGATTTGTGAGAATATTAATTCCTAGAGTTAATTAGATTTGTTTAGGTTTAATTAGTCATTAATTGTTAGAATATATTAGGTCTAATTGATTAGGTTTGTGTTAGATTTAATTAGGTCTAACTGATTAGAATTAATTGATTAGGTTAATTAGTTCAATTCAGATTTTAATTCAATTTGGATTAAGTGATTTTCGTTTAGTTTTAATGGATGTTAGTCAGATTTTATTAATTAGTCTTAAATTAGGTTTACCATTTTAATTAGATTAACCAGTTTTTAATTCAGTTAATTAGTCTTAATTCATGTTAATATTCATAATCAGTCTGGTAATCATGCATTAAGTCCGTGTTTAATCCAAGATAGTGGGCCAGGCATTGGTCAAAGTCCAATTTCAGAGGCCCAGAATTATCCACGTGTCTTTATAATAGGCTGCACATCTGTCTTCTCTCTCTTCTTTTCCACTGCCACGTTTCAATCCACTAACCCAGTCCATGCCAGCACACTCCTACACGCGTCCTTCTTCCAGCCTCTTCTCCTGCCACGCATTCAACTCTCAGACTCCCCAACGACACCTGGATCCCACTCACTCCCCTCCATCGCCGGCCATGCAACCACCGGCCCGGACACTTTTCTCCGCCGTAACAGTCACCGGAGTCTGTTGAGACCGCCGGAAACTGCAGTTTCCAGATTTTTTCGTCATCTCAGCCTCAACCTTCTTTGTTTACCTTCATCCAACCTTCGCCGGAAAATCTTCTTTCGCCGGAATCTGCACCTTCACTAACGATTCACTCCGATCTTGAACCATTCTTGTTCATCATCTATCGACACTCAGATTTCGCCAAAAATTCATCCACGGTATCAACATCCAAACAATTTCATCCAGATTCCCCGAATGTTCAGAAACTCATAACGCCAGAGATTCGTACAAGATCT
Source organism: Lathyrus sativus (assembly GCA_963859935.3). Taxonomy (NCBI): domain Eukaryota; kingdom Viridiplantae; phylum Streptophyta; class Magnoliopsida; order Fabales; family Fabaceae; genus Lathyrus; species Lathyrus sativus. The sequence goes on from OZ012741.1 coordinate 80,458,194, forward strand.
TCCACGATCTTCAGATCCTTCCGATCTCGCCACTAGATCCTCAAAGTGATCCAAGAGCATCAGCGTGTATCTTCTCTAGTGAACTTGTCTAAGCTTCAACAACGATCTTCTTCAAAGATCGTCAGATCTCCAACGACGTCTTCAACCAAGATCTTCAATCATCCTTCGAAGACCTTCAAAGTACCCAGTTCATTTTCAAATATCTTCCGGTTGGTTGATCCTCAAGAATCTACGAAGAATCCTCCAGAAATCTTCAAGATCTCCGCGAGCTTGTTTGAGATTCTTCAAAGCTTCATCGTTTCCATCGCTTAGATCCAGGTTTGCCCTTTTCGCTATCTCTCCATTATCGTTCCTTCAGTAGATTAGGTTTTTGTTTTTCAGTTAGGGTTACGGATGAAGGCGATCTCAATTAGGATAAGTTGTTTGGATTAGAGACTAGAGAGAGTTTTGAGGTTGAGATTGAGATTTTGTTAGTGAATCTGAGGGAGGATGGTTCAGGAAGTTGAGAGGATAGAGAGGGTAGAAGCACCGTTAGGGTTTGGATTGCAAGAATGATGAACAGTGGGCACGTTTTTTGGAGAGGTGTTGGTTTTGTTGTGAAGAGATTGGGCTAGGGATTGCCTGGGTTCAGCCCAAGTACGATGTTACTCGTTCACACCCCTGCATTCACTCGTTTACCCCCTCTTGGCCCAATGCTAAGAAGCAACTAGGGCGTTTTGCTGAGTGCACCCCCCTTGTTTTATTTTCTTTTTTAAATTTCTTTGTTTTATCCATGTTAGGAAATAATTCATAAAAAATAGTAGGATTATCCAATTAATTCCCTTATTTTTTCTATAGGTTCATAGTTCAATTTAGGATTATATGGTGCAAGAATATTAATTTGATCATGCATTTTCATTTTTATTGCCTTTTTTGCATTTTAATTGGTTTTGAATATTGATTTGTGATGTGTCTGACTGGCTGATTTTATTTCTCTCACTTGGTATTGAATCTTGCTTTTCTTTTTTAGTATGTTATACTAGACTGATGCATGCTCCTCATAGGATTTTCGTGGATTTTTTAGAAATTGATTGATGTTGTTTTAGGGTTAGAGAGTAGAGACCTCATAACTTGCTGGTTAACCCTCGACCTTTCACATGTTAGGGATTGTTTAGTAGCCTTAGAAGTTGACTTAGGCTTTGAGATTTGATCTTGGGATCATAGAGGCATGTAGGTTTCCCCTAGATTTTTGGTGGACTTTTAGAAGTTGTTTTGCTATTTTTGCTTGAGCTTGAGAATAGGAGAAGTCTTGAGGGCTTCTGACTTTGAAGTTCAACTGTGGTTGAACTTTAGAGATAGTTTCTTTTGGTTTGAGGGCCTGTGGTTTCTTCTTGAAGATGGAGGCTGGATGAAGACTTGATGGAGCTTGCAAGGATGCATGGATTGAAGACCTAGTCTAGGAGCTTGCTCTCTTTCTGTGAGGTTTGAGATCCTGAAGTTTGAGGGAAATTCATGGTACTTTCCTGAGGAAGGCACTATGGATGTCTTTCATTCTTTCTTCTCACCTCTTTCTTAAGTATCCAATGATGTTGGAGCCTTCATGTGAGTTTAGTTTCTCCTGAGGAGGAATGTAAACCATTCACAGTTGTTGAGCCACATGGGATATGATTCCTAAGTGGAAGCCCCCTAGTATTTTCCAGAGGAAGGCACTATGGGTCTGTTCACTTAGTTCCCTTAGTCCAGGTAGGATTTCTTAAGTATCCAATGATGTTGGAGCCTTCATGTGAGTTTAGTTTCTCCTGAGGAGGAATGTAAACCATTCACAGTTGTTGAGCCACATGGGATATGATTCCTAAGTGGAAGCCCCCTAGTATTTTCCAGAGGAAGGCACTATGGGTCTGTTCACTTAGTTCCCTTAGTCCAGGTAGGATTTCTTAAGTATCCAATGATGTTGGAGCCTTCATGTGAGTTTAGTTTCTCCTGAGGAGGAATGTAAACCATTCACAGTTGTTGAGCCACATGGGATATGATTCCTAAGTAGAAGTCTCCTAGTCCTTTCCTGAGGAAGGCACTATGGGTCTGTCTACTTAGCTCCCTTTCTTTGGTAAGCTTGTCTTGAAGCTTGAAGAATGGGATTGATTTCTCCCTTTAGGGTTTTGCTTAGGGTAGATTAGGGTTTTGTTTTAGGGTTGTTTAGGGTCCTGCTCAGGGGTAGTTTCTTGCTTTTGGATAGGAGTTTGCCAGGCTGGTTAGCCTTCTCTTTGTGTTGATTGACTTGTGTGGTGTTGTACTGCATTAGACTTAGGGGTTCATATAGATATTTCTGAGATAGGTGCATCTTAGAAGTAAGCCTGCTTGTGTGCATGAGAAGTTGGGGTGGTCCTCCTTCTGCTTGATTGTTATTGAGTGGCTTTGCTTGTTGGTATTTGGTAGAGATGAGCTCCCTTGCCTCTGTGGTGTGTGGCCTTTGTGCCTTGCTTGTTTGGTTGTTGCATTCATGCATATTTCCAGTATTTCTTTACTTTGCAGCGATTCCTATTTGTTGTTTAGTTTTGTTGCCATGATCCCTTAGGAGCTCTAACTTCTCTGCTGTGGAGGAGTTATGATAGACATTAGGTTGGTTAACCAGGCATGATAACATTAGGTAGATTCCCTTTTTTTTCAACCATAGTTTTAGGGTGTCTCTTTCCTTTCTCAAAACAACAGAAAAACACTTAATAAAGGATAAAACAAAAGTGAATTCATTTCTTCCGTCAAAAGATTTGAACAAACATCAAAACCTTTTGTCCTCCTGGACTGTGAAAAACCTTGGTTAAGGTGCATTTTCCCATAAAAAACACTTGAACAGCTTGTGTCGTGCGTAGCCCGAACTACGTTTGCTCTGATCTTCCATGCCGTGTGGAAGTACGTAGGCACAGGACGCGACGTCCTGGCGAGCAACCTTCCCCCCCGTCTAGACGTAGGTAGTCGAACTACGTTGACTCTGACTTTCCCATTGCACGAGGGAGTACGTAGGCCCAGAACAGCGTATGTTCTGTCGAGTCCTGTCCTTTTCTTTTCTTTTCAGACTGACCACTAGCGTAGATAGATAAACACACCCTTTTCCTTATAAACACCAAGCGTGGATCCCGTCGAGTACGACGGACGTAAGGGGTGCTAATACCTTCCCCTTGCGTAACCGACTCCCGAACCCAGACAATGGTTGCGATGACCTTGTCTTACCTTTTTCGTCAGGTTTTTCCGATCGTTTCCTTTCCCGCTCTGAGGGATAAATAACGAAAGGTGGAGACTCTTCTGTCCAGCCGGCGCCGATTTTCGCAGTAGCGACAGCTGGCGACTCTGCTGGGGACTATGTAGCATCTAGGGACTTTTCCCATCCCTTATGCTGGGACCATTTCCCATCCCTTACGCGAGTCAATCCTAGCGCTTGGGTGTTTATCTGTTGGGTGTTGTACATATGTGTTTTACCTTTCCGCACTTTACTTTTCCGCACCTTTACCTTTCCGCATTTACTTTCAGCACTATATTATTGTGATTATTGCTGTGGGAGAGGGAATTTACTATGAGTGAGAAGCCGGACCTGGGCTTGAGTATGCACCTAGACATAGTTGTGGAGAGTAGTAGACGAACCTGTTTGCTGAGCAGACACAGTTCCCTACGAAATCTGCGCTCAGACGAGGTTCTCTCCGAGGTGCTCCTTTCCGATCCTGAGGATCTGAGGGGAGTCCAGACGTGAGGATTGTCGACTCTGGGGACCGATCAATTGGAAGTCGGCTAAGTGAGGCCTCTTCAGGACTTTATGATGCCACTCCTTCTGGGAATCGTATCGTCACTCATGAAAGTCTGTGACGCTGATGACCGTATAGGATGCTGTACCTTTGTCCGTGGATTAGGTCCATACCTGTGAGGGGGATTGGGTTATTGCAGGAAAACTGGCCTTCAGTTGATCAGATGGTTTTCTTGGCTCGTTAACAGGTGTGTTGTTTGGGTCAGATGGATTTCTTGTCTGAGGTTGATACTATTATCAGATGGTTTTCTCGTCAGAAACAGAGGTTTAGATGGATTTCTTACCAGGGTATTGGTATTTTGGGTGTCAGATGATAGTCAGTGTCATGAGGTTCTGGTGACTGTGGTGGTTTTCTGTTCTTGACATCACAGAGATGTTCCTCTTCAGGCTACATCATGGCCTCTGTGTTCACTAATTGCATCATTTATCATATTGCATTATTGCATTACCATTTGCATCCAACTAACGTGTGTGTATTGCAGGTACATATTTTCCCTCCCAGTTCCGGTGATTGTTTCCTAGCAAACATGGAAGCCATGAAGAGAGTGTTACCCTACCGATTCTCGTCTCCAGATATCAGTCTATTGTCAGAGTTAATTACTATTGCTGGGAAGAAGGTGATGGGAGATTTCAGGAAGACATATGGGAGGATCCTGACTTATGTTTTACCAGCCCTCGGCTTATGAGATCAGCAGTATTTACACCCTGTTGCAGTTTTATGATGCTGACCTCAGGTGTTTCGTATTTCCTGACTTTGTCTTGGCTCCTACCTGTCGCTACTGCGAAAATCGGCGCCGGCTGAACAGAAGAGTCGCCACCGTGCGTTATTTATCCCAACGGAGGGAAAGGAAACGCTCAGAGTAAACCTACCGCAAAGACGGGAAAGGAATGGTCATCGCAACCAAATCCTGGGTTCGGGAGTCGGTTACGCAAGGGGAAGGTATTAGCACCCCTCACGTCCGTCGTACTCGACGGGATCCACGCTTGTTTTCTGGTACGGATTGTTATTCTATCTAAACTAAGGGTTAATGGTTAAAAAGAAAATAAAATGACTCGGCAAAGTATCACACTTTATGCCTACGTATTCCCGTCTGGAACGAGAAATCAGAGTCAACGTAATTCGCCTACCTACGGGAAAGGAGGGGAAGGTTGCTCGCTAGGATATCGCATCCTATGCCTACGTACTTTCATACAGCATGAAAGATCAGAGCAAACGTAGTTCGGGCCACGTACGACACAAGTCTGTCTTAATTGTTTTTTATTCCTTCTGAAAAAGGGTTTTTCTGATTACTGGTCCAAGCGGACAAAAATGACGTTTTGATGAGTTCACATTCTTTTACGGAAGAAGTGTCTTTTATTGTGTTTGAAAGATTTACTGTGTTTTTCTATTTGTTTTGAGAAAGAAGAGACAGAACTCTAACCTACGGTTGAAAAGGGAATCACACTAACCTAATGTTATCATGCATGGGTTAAGACCTAATGTCTATCATGCTCCTCTCTTGCGCAGAGAGAAACAGAGATCCTAAGGGATAAACGGAAACAGAAACAATAGCATATATACAATAAAGCAGTAAAATGCATGGATGCAACAATACAAGCGAGGCAAGGGAGTCCCACTCAACCTCGAACCTAGAAAACAACAGGCAAAAGCGAACAACATTCGCTCTCAACCTAACAGGTCAATTAGCAAGCAATACAGTCAGGGAAACTCAAACAATACATCAAAAATTATAAACAGCAAAAAGATAAACAACAACAGCAGCTCTGCATCAACATCTGTCTTCAAGTCATCATCAACTATCTACAAGCTTCCAGCAAGCATCAGTCTTCATCTTCAAGCCTTCAAACAAGGTCTCTATCATCAGTCTTCAATCTGCAATGGCTTCTCTTCAAGTCTCAATCTCCAAGATGAATATCAGACAACAAGATGAAATGGATGTTAAACAGTCAATTGCCTACCAAGGGTGGCTCACTGACTATTAACATGATACAGCCAATTTTCTCTCAAAAGTTCTACCTTTTAAATACATTCACTAATCCTTCCAAAGGAAGGAGGTGGATATTTAAAAGAGACTTTGAATCATAGAGAAAGAATGGAGGCAGACAAGACCTTCCATGTTTGTGAAGCAAGTTTTCTACTCTAGAGCTCTGCCTAGCTCCTAAACCCTATAGCCTTCAACAGCTGCCAGCAAGAGATACTCCTCATCAACTCTGGAACTTGACTTCATTCTCTTTGATCTCCAATGGACTTCATCAGCACAGTCTTCAGCTCAAACCCCAAGCCCCAAACAAGCCCAATACCCCACACAGTCAAAAATAACCCTAGAGAGGGCACACCACACAGTCAAGCAAATACAAGCAGTATACTAATAGTAATAGTAGAATAGGGGAAACCTAGTAATTTCTAAGGGGTCTATTATCTACCCATAATCCCTATATTCCCATACCCCAAAGATTCAATCTATAACTCCTAAAAGAAATGATTTACTACACCTATGTTATCTCCTAAACCCTAGTTTTGGTTCTTCTAATCACACCTAAACAAATCATATAAAATTAAATCCTGAAATCATGAATTAAATTTTATATACAAGCTAAAGTTCTAAGTTAATCACCCTAAAAAGAATGGATCAAAAATGTAAAAGCATCTAATTAAACTAAAATCACCAATATCATGCATCAAACTAAACCACCCAAAAAGCTATTTAAAAGAAAAATATTCTAAAAATGCTAAAACAAAATAAAGTTGTAATTTTATTATTTCTTAATTTTCTTAACAGAAATATGAACCTAATACAAAAACAACCACTAAAAAATAAGCATTTTTCATTTTGTTATGATTTTCCAAAGAATAAAAATGAATTAGGTAAAATTAAAATGAATTAATTGGGTTAGGGGGTGCAGTGAGCATTTTATTCAATTAAAAGAAGAGGATGGGCCCAGACTGGGGGGCGCGCATAGCAAAGCGCGTCTGGGCCCAGTTGGTCAGAAAACACAACAAAAATAAAAAAGAAGGAAATGGTGCGAAAAGTAATTAAATCAGTTCATTCTCATTGGGCCTGGCAACTAGGGGGTGTGAAAAGCAAGGATGCAATAAGCCCAGTCTGAAGGAATTAATGAAACGGTGCGTTTGGCACCCTGAGTTCCCTCCAAATTCCAGCTTTAAACCATGGCCATACGATCAAATCTTCAGTCAACAAGAGAGACCTCATCCAACGGTCCTCATGTGTCTTCTCCAAAGCTAGGGTTTCCTCCATTGAAGCACCATGCACGAGCTCATGAACCAGATCTTCAACTCACTCATACAACCTCAATTCCCCATGAAATTCCAATTTGTAAAGAGCAAAGTTGCTCTACTTCTTCCCCTCTGCACAACCATGACATTAATTTCCTCTAAAACTCAATCCAAAATCAAACCCGATAAGTATAACATCCTGGTTCCACCATTTTATACTGCTATCAATCATTCCAATTCCTTCTAATTCTTACCCTAACACAAACTACACGCCATGCTGATCATCCTGAGCTATATATCTAAGATTATCGCGCCATATCCTATATGTTCTAAACCCTAACAGATTTGGTGCACCAATGGCAACTTCCATGAAACCTTCTCAAACTTTATGGAAATGATCCTCTAACCTAACCTAACCATTCTAACCTAATAATACTCTAACATGCTGACTAAATCAACCAATTCGAAAGGAAACACCAACCTGGTTTGATGATGAAAACAGATGTAGAAACCTTTAGATCCAAGGCTTGCAATGCTCTGGACTTGATCAACACACTTGATCTTTGATTCTGTATGCAATATCCCTTGCTCAAACCTCTTGGATTCTTGTAACCACTTCTTCTTGCACTTTGGATGATGAAGTTGGATAGCACAATTTCTTCCTCAATTCAACCAGATTCTGATGGAAATTTGATCCTTGAATGATTTAGATGATGATAGGATCAAGAACTTTGGGAATTGATGAAGATTTGATGGAGTTTGAAAAGGTTTTGCAAAATGGAAGAATGAGATGAAACTATGTGTTATGAACAAAATGAATCAACAACCCTTGCATGAAGCTACTCAATTCAATATATAGATGAAATTAGAAAGCTCTAGAACTTTGTAGAAACTTCTTGTGCACACTTTCCTTGAATTTTGGATATGTTAACTTCATACATAAGTAACCAAGCATAACTTCCAATTTTTGAACAAAACTCAAAAATCTACTTTTGCCAATGTTCTTAAAACATTTTTTCCAATCAAAATGACCTATAATTTCATCCCATTTGGCCAAGTTATGAAAAATCTCAATTTTAGGTCACTTTTTATTCATTAAATTCACCAAATTTGAAACCTTGAGCTATGAGCATTTCCAAACTTTCATGATCACTTTTCTAGACTCAAAATGTCATTTTGAGCAAGTTTGATGTTGTTAAGTTTTTCATTGGAAGCTTCCTTGTATGAGTTTTGGCCATAGGCTTAAAATGACCTGTAATTCTTAGATGACCAAAATACCCTTTGCTTGCCAAGACCATAAGTAGAGTTACACAAATCATATGAAGGCATACCATACCATTCTAGAAATCTAAGACAATGAGGAACAACTCTTATGTTGACCAGAAATCCATTTGAAATCTCCTTGAGGGGTAAAAGTTGCTTGGAAGACAAGTAACTTTCACAGACAAAATTTCAGATACCTCAGATGACCTATAACTTGCAAGGACCATAACTTGAGTTCTATAAATCTCCTTGATGTCTTCCACCACTCAAATTAAATTTCTTGAGATCCTCTACAAGTTTCATGTTGGCCAAGGATCCATTTGAAGCTTGAATTTTGACTTATCTTGCTTGGAAGTTTGACCTAAATCAGGGGATTTTACACAGAAACCCTAATTTAGAAACTCCCCTTCTTCTTGATTTCTCTTGATTTATTCCTGGAACAACACCACATCCTTGTCTACATGTAAAATGATGAACCCCACATCTCTCAAATAGATCTTAATACCTTTCAATCAATCATTTGACCTAGGGTTGACCCAGATGAAACCCTAGTTGACTGTCCTCAACTGCAACTCTTGTGATCATATCAATGACTTGTCTCCCTTTCAAAATGACTCTCTATGTCTTCCATGATGTCTATATACCCTCCATGCTCAACCCACAGCTCACAACTTCTCTGATGGTCTTCAGATGCCCTCAAGATAGGAGAGAGACCCACTGCTTGATCCACTGACTTCTTAGGTTTCAATTTCTTCTCTGATGACTTGGATGTGCTTGAATTTGAACAATAACCTCTTGATAGGATCATAGAGATGAGAATAGTGCTTGGTACCTTGTTGGATGACTTGCTATGCTATGCTATGCAGATGATTAGACTATGTACATGACTCTATATGCAAATGCTAATGTAATTGAAACATAAACCAAGTGAAATAGGTTGAGCAAATTTTAGGGTGCAACACTACCCTGGAGGAATATTCTGCACTCTTGGATATACCGATTGCGAGCAGATGCCTTTCTATCACACGAACGCTAAGCCTAATCTGGCTAAGCTTTCTGCTATTCTGTACTTAGGAGAGTTTGAGCTGACAGGGAAGATGATCAGAAAAGGAGATGTATGGGGAGTTCCATTGGGTATTTTGGTAGAGAAGGCTCGGGAGTATGCTACGAAGGGTGGCTGGGTTGTTTTTGATGCCATCCTTGCTGTGTGTGTTTATGGCATTGTATTGTTTCCAAACCAACCTGATTTTGTTGATGCAGATGCTTTCTATATTCTGGCTACAAAGAACCCAGTTCCTACCTTGCTGGGAGACATTCACCATTCCACTCACTACAAAAATGAAAAACGGCGAGGAAAGAATGTCTCTTGCTGTGTACCTCTACTGTGCAGGTGGTTTACTAGTCATATGCCGAAGTCAGGGCCTTTCGTCACTTCTATTGATTCTTTAGGATGGCCTGAGCGCTTGATGGGGTTGACTTCTGAGAATGTGGTGTGGGTTAATGAGGAGGTGTTAGGAGTTGAGGTCATATACAGATGCGAAGGATTCCCTAATGTTCCTTTGATAGGAAGGAGAGAGGGTGTGTCAATTACAATCCTTCCTTATTAATCAGGCAGTTTGGATATGCACCTCAGGAAGCGCCGAAGCCCGAGGAGATACAGGAATCTCTGTATCTCACTGGGGCAATAAAGGAAGAGATGTTGATCAAGCTTGAGAAATCATGGAAGAACCTGCATAAGAGAGGAAAGTCTTCATTTAGAAAAGGGGGTACTCGAGTTCTTGGTCCGTATGTGGAATGGATTCGTGAACGAGCTACGAAATTCCTTATGCCTTATCCTGCAGTTCAGCCATTGTATCCTTCTCCGGTGGAGGAGCCCACCACTATAGACATACAGGTATACAAGCAGCTGATGGCAGAGAAAGAAGAGTTAGCAAAGGCTAAAGAAGCTTTAGAGAAAGAGAACGCCCAGCTTCGTCATGAAAAGATTGAAACAGGATATTCTTCCAAGCAACAGGCTGAAACTTTGAAACATCTGAAGACTACTTTATTGGAGTTGACTGAAACCAAGAAGCGTCTGGAGTTAGATGTAGACTCAGTTAGCAGTGTATTGGCTACTAAGAAACAAGAGCTGGAAAGGGCCTACACGAAGTTAGCTAAATTCAGAGAGCATTGGGACCTTATTATGGCCAAACGCAAAGAACGGGAAGAAGAGCTAAAGATACAGGTTGCTCAGTTGGGAGAACAGGTTAGAGTGAAGACTGAAGAGCTTGAAGAAGAAGCATGCCGTCGATACGAGGTCCGAACGCAAACTGATTGATGCCATGAAAAAATCTGGAAGATGTGTCAGCGCAGAGCAGACACCAAGAGGCCCAAACCTGAGGATAGTGCCCAGGATAAGGCTTGGGAAGATTTTGTCAGAGATATCCAAGGATACGGTCAAGAAAAGGGATCAGTTGATAGAAGGCTTGATTTATCGACCGGATCACCCAGAGACGAAGAAGTTGTTCGAGAATTTCTGCGATCGTACCCGCACGTGACTTCTTTCTTGTATTCTATGTGTTGAGATCACCGCCAGACATGTTGGTTGGGATCCTCCTTTATCATATCAGTTGTATGGAACATAGTTGTCTAACGCCTTGACGAGACTGTTATTCCAATATATGAGGGTTTTTCTAAATATTGTCTTTATGGTTTCTCTTGTCTTGCTACCTTGACACTGGAATTGGAGGGGAAATATCCCCAACACACACATGCACGTTAGCATTTTTGCATAAATCACATTGCCTTACAGGTTTGTGATCCATGTTCCTTATCATTCTTCATCCATATATCCAAGTATTTTCAGGATTGCAGAAAAGCGGGTCCACCCGTTACTCTACCAGAACTAATCATAAGAAGATCATGGACAACGCGCAGAGTGAAATGCAAGAAATGCGTGACAGGATGGCCATGCTCATGCAAACCATGGAGACCATCGCCAAAGGACAAAGAGCAGCTGCAGACTCTGGTTCAACCGTTGGTCGCACGGGCTGAAAACAACGGGACACCGCATGGTGAAAATATTGCTGCTTCTCCCCGAATTGAGAATCGTCAAAGTGCTGATGCTATTCCCGCAACTGGTTTGAATGCTGGAGAAACTGGTCCTGCAGGCGGAGGTGGGGAACGCCGGTAATATGAATGCCAATGCAAATACTGCTGGAGTATTTGTGGGTAATGTCAACCAGGGTTTCAATGGGGGCGCTGAGAATGTCGAAATGAATGGTAATAATGGTAACCAGGGCTTCAATGGTGTGAACATGGGGTATGGAAACATTGCTGGCACCAAGGCTGGGTTTGGTGACTATGGTTATGGTAATCTTGGATATGGAACTGGTGCGTACAATGCTCAAGAGATGGGCAATCTGAGGTACGACCCCAGGTACTTCCAAACGGGTCTGGGCCGTGATGCAGATTATGTTGGATATGATGCAGTACCTCGCTGGGAGGATCGTCAGGAGGATGTGTTCTCTAGTCAGAATGAGGGTTATGAAAGAGCTAGGGATGACAACCATCGGATGAGATTGCTAGAAGATAAAGTGAACGGATTAGCCAGCCAGAATGCTCTTGGGCTGGATATGTCAAATATGGGGCTGGTCCCAGGGCTGAGGGTCCCGCTGAAATTCAAAGCGCCGTCATTTGATAAGTACAAAGGGGATACATGTCCTAGGGTGCATGTGCGTGCATTTTACAGGCGTATGTCTGTGTATTCTGAGGATGAAAAGATGCTGATGCACTTCTTCCAGGATAGCCTGTCAGGGCCATCGCTGGAGTGGTACATGAGCTTGGAACCTACTCAGATCAGGAGTTGGAAAGAGCTGGCAGAGGCTTTCGTTCGACATTATCAATATAATAGTGATCTCGCCCCTAACCGAGTCCAGCTGCAGAGCATGTCTCAAAAGTCTAGCGAGAGCTTTAAGGAATACGCCCAGAGATGGCGAGATCTGGCTGCTAGGGTACACCCTCCGATGGTGGAGCGCGAAATGATGGATATGTTCATAGGAACTTTTTCTGGAATTTACTATGACCGGTTGCTCAATTTTTTGATGAGTACTTTCTCTGAGTTGATCTTGATGGGGGAGCGCATTGAAAACGGAGTGAAGATGGGTAAAATTCAAGCGGGTGAGTCCAGTTCCGCAGGAGGTAATAAGAAGACGTTTTGGTGGCAAAAGGCAGGGTGATACCAACGCTGTATACAAATGCTCGACGGAGAAATAGAGGTCAGAACTGGCATCAGCAGTCGCAGGTTGCAAGTGTAACCATTCCAGGGCCTTCTCAGCAGCAGAGACAACAACCACAGCAGCAGCCAAATAATAATCAGCGCAGATTTCAGAACCCGCGACCGAGGAGAGTATTCGAAGGTACCGCCGGTATCATATGCAGAACTTCTTCAAGCTTTGTTGAAATTGCAGCTAGTCGAGAAGAGGACCTTAGCACCACCGACCGGCCAGCCACCAGTCGGGTATGATATTAATGAGCATTGTGACTTCCATTCGGGTGCACCAGGGCACAATATTGAAAATTTCCTAGCTTTCAAGCATAAAGTACAGGATTTGCTTGATAGTACGGCTATTAACTTCGGGAAGGACGGTCCCAATATCACGCAACAGCCAATGCCCAAGCATGGCGGGGCTGGGGCCAATGCAATCCTGACAGATGATGAGTTGGACTCGGTTTCAGAAGTGAGCAAGCTGAAAACCCCTTTGAGTTATGTAAAAGCAGCGCTTATTGAAAGGAGGTGTTTATCCCGGATGCAGGGAAGAGTGTGCTGACTGTTTGGTTCAACTTGGGGGCTGTGAGAAGTTGAAAAGGGGAGTTCAAGGTTTGATTGATGAAGGAATCCTGCAGTTTGACAGGTCTGTGGGGCGAGAAGTCTGTTGCGACAAAATCTGAAAAAGAGCGCAGTGAGGTTGCTTCGATCACCATTCCGTTCAAATCAGTGACGATTTCGGCATCATCGAAAAGGCCGACCATTACTATTACCAAGGCTAAACCAATCCCTTATGAGAGCACAAAGGCAGTCCCGTGGAGCTACGGTGCTAAAGTGTATTGCAATGGGGAAAAGATTGACTTGAATGATCCGCCAGCGGGACCCGTAGATAACATAGTGGGAGCGGGTGGTATAACCCGGAGCGGGAGAATTTTCACTTCACCTGAGGTCGAGGCAGAGAGGCTCGCCAGGGGTAAGAACAAAGTTGTTGAGGGGGAACCTTCGGGGAGTAAGGAGAAAGAACCGATAACCAAAGAGGTGGAAGAATTCATGAGATTGATTCGCAAAAGTGACTATAAGATCGTAGATCACCTGCAGCAGACCCCGTCAAAGATCTCCATATTATCGTTATTGTTGTGTTCTGAGGCGCATAGAAATGCCCTGTTGAAGGTACTTGAGACATCCTTCGTGCCGCAAGAAATTTCAGTCAATCAGCTGGAGGGAGTTATGGCACATGTTAATGCTGGGCATGGTTTGGGATTCACGGATTTTGACCTAACGCCTAGAGGGCGCGATCACAATAATGCCTTGCACATCTCTATCGAATGCCGGGGCACTATTTTATCCCATGTGCTGGTGGACACGGGATCCTCGTTGAATGTGTTACCAAAGAAAGCCCTGTTGAAATTGGATACCCGTGGGTTGTTGTGCACACCTACTGATTTGGTGGTAAGGGCCTTTGACGGAACGAGGAGGTCGGTATTCGGATCAGTAAAGTATACAAAACAGTTAGGTCCGGAGGTGTTTGATACAGTGTTTTAAACATCATGGACATCCAGCCTGCATATAGTTGTTTGATCGGGAGACCTTGATTCATGCCGCTGGGGCAGTAACTTCTACGCTCCATCAGAAGCTGAAGTATATGGTTGAGGGGAGTATTGTGACGGTGTGTGGTGAAGAGGATATCCTAGTCAGTCATTTGTCTTCCTTCAAATACGTGGAGGTAGATGGGGAGATTCATGAAACGCTGTGTCAGGCGTTTGAAGGGGTGAAGGTTAAAGAAGAAGCTCCGGTGAAGAGTGAAGGGCAAGAGGTGGCCGTCTCCTCATATAAAGAAGCCAAGGCGTTGGTGCAAGCGGGAGAGACTCAGAAGTGGGGGCAGGTTCTGGACATACCAGTGAAGCAAGATAGGTATGGCTTGGGGTACCGCCCATCTCCCTCACAGAGTGCACCTAAGTACAAGGGACCTGTGGTGTTCACGCCCGGAGGGGTGAGCTTCGAAAGGATTAATGCCGTGTCTGATACGGAGGAAGTGGATAGCGACTGCGACATGGACGCATGGATTCGACCCAGCACGCCGGGGCATGGCCTATGCAACTGGTCCATCCAGGACGTCATCCAAGTCACCAAACAGTAATGCGTTGTTTTTTCAATCATTGTATGATCACATGCCTTGCCCAGGGCATCGTTGACCTCGTCTTAGGGCCTAACTGTTTACCTGTATGTTTGCATGATCAATAAATGACGATGTTTTTTACATTCAAATGTTGTGATCCTTTTCTTTCAGTTTTATTTTTCAATAAAATGGCAGCGTGGTTATGTATTTTGCTTGTATATCATTTTGAAGCACTTAACCGTTTCCCTCGCAGGATTCATGAATTTTCAGATGACATTGACCAAAGACTTCCTATGACTCGTTTAGACTTCGAGCATCCGATCTTCCAAGCTGAGGAGGAGATTGTTGAGGATAGTGACTTATCAGAAGAGCTGAGTCGGTTGTTGAAGCAAGAGGAGAGAGTCATTCTGCCTCACCAGGAAGAGATTGATATTGTCAATTTAGGGTCTGAAGAATGCGTCAGGAATATCCGTATAGGGGCCGCGTTGCAGGTCGACATCAAGCAAGAGCTTATTGAGATGTTGCGCGAATACAGTGATATATTTGCTTGGTCCTACGAGGACATGCCGGGTTTGGATACCGATATGGTAGTTCATCGTCTGCCGTTGAGGGAAGATTGCCCGCCTGTGAAGCAGAAACTCAGAAGGACTCGTCCTGACATGGCTGTAAAGATAAAGGAAGAAGTGCAGAAGCAATGGGATGCTGGATTCCTGGCTGTCACCACTTATCCCACTTGGGTCGCTAATATCGTGTCTGTGCCAAAGAAAGATGGCAAGGTTCGAATGTGTGTTGATTATAGGGATCTAAACAAAGCGAGCCCGAAAGATGATTTCCCGCTGCCGCATATTGATGTGTTAGTTGACAACACAGCTCAGTTTTCGGTATTCTCTTTCATGGATGGATTTTCAGGGTACAACCAGATCAAAATGGCTCCGGAGGATATGGAAAAAATGACCTTTATCACCCCGTGGGGAACCTTCTGTTATAAGGTGATGCCCTTTGGTTTGAAAAATGTTGGGGCAACGTACCAGCGGGCTATGACAACGCTCTTTCACGACATGATGCACAAAGAGATTGAGGTGTATGTCGATGACATGATTGCCAAGTCTCAAACGGAGGAAGAACATCTAGTTAATCTGCTGAAGTTGTTCAAGAGGCTGAGGAAGTTCAGGCTGAGGCTGAACCCTAACAAGTGTACCTTCGGAGTGAGATCCGGGAAGCTACTGGGGTTCATTGTGAGCAAGAAAGGAATCGAGGCCGATCCGGCAAAAATAAAAGCAATACAAGAGATGCCAGCACCGAGAACAGAAAAAGAAGTCCGTGGATTCTTAGGGAGATTGAACTACATTGCTAGGTTCATCTCTCACCTAACGACCATGTGTGAACCTTTGTTCAAACTGTTAAAGAAAGATCAAGCGGTGGTCTGGAACGACAATTGCCAAAGGGCATTTGAAAAGATAAAAGAATACTTGCAGGAACCTCCTGTGTTGATACCCCCAGTAGCGGGACGACCACTGATTATGTATCTGACGGTTCTTGAGAACAGCATGGGTTGTGTTTTCGGTCAACATGACGAGACAGGAAGGAAAGAGCATGCAATTTACTACTTGAGTAAAAAGTTCACGGATTGTGAATCTCGATACTCTATGCTCGAAAAGACGTGTTGTGCATTGGCGTGGGCTGCCAAACGTCTAAGACAGTACATGCTGAACCATACAACCATGCTGATATCGAAGATGGATCCGATCAAGTATGTGTTTGAAAAGCAAGCGCTCTCTGGAAGGATTGCTAGATGACAAATGGTATTGACAGAATACGATATCCAGTATGTTTCCCAGAAGGCCATTAAGGGAAGTGTTTTGTCCGAATATCTTGCCGAACAGCCAATTGAGGATTATCAGCCTATGAAGTTTGAGTTTCCTGATGAGGACATAATGTACTTGAAAGCTAAATATTGTGATGAGTCGTTGCCTGGTGAAGGTCCTGAGAGGAGTTCCCAGTGGCGATTGATTTTTGACGGGGCTGTCAATTCGTACGGTAGCGGGATCGGGGCAATCATTACAACTCCCCACGGGTCGCACATCCCGTTTACGGCCAGATTAACTTTTTCCAGTAACGAATAACGAAGCTGAATACGAAGCTTGTATTATGGGGTTAGAGGAGGCTATCGATCTGAGGATCAAGAATCTGGACGTATATGGGGATTCAGCATTGGTTGTGAATCAGATTAAGGGAGAGTGCGAGACACGCCAACCTAATCTGGTAACGTACATGAATTATGCGAGAAGGTTGTTACCTTTCTTTGATAAAGTGGAGTTTCATCATGTACCTCGGGCGGAGAATCAAATGGCAGACGCCCTTGCAACATTATCCTCGATGTATAAGGTCAACTACTGGAATGAGGCTCCCAGGATTGTCATATCTCGCCTTGATAGGCCGGCCTTTGTGTTTGCAATTGATGAAGCATCTGACGGTAAACCTTGGTATTTCGACATACAGAATTTCCTGAAGAACAAGGAATATCCGGCTGGGGCATCCAGTCGTGATCAGAAGACTCTAAGGAGATTAGCAGGCAACTTCTATCTGAATCCCGACGGTGTTTTGTATAGAAGGAACCACGATTTGGTACTCCTCCGGTGTGTAGACGAGAAGGAAGCCAATTTACTCATGGAAGAGGTCCATGAAGGAACTTTTGGTACACATGCTGGTGGGCATGCTATGACCCGAAAGTTGTTGCGGGCAGGGTATTATTGGTTAACGATGGAAATGGACTGTTTCAAGTTCGCCAAGTGGCGTCACAAGTGCCAGATCTATGCTGATAAGATCCATGTGCCACCCAGTCCACTGAATGTTATGGCTTCTCCGTGGCCTTTCTCCATGTGGGGAATTGATATGATTGGCAAGATTGAGCCTACTGCTTCTAATGGGCATCGCTTCATCCTGGTCGCGATTGATTATTTTACCAAGTGGGTAGAAGCAGCATCTTATGCCAATGTTACGAAACAGGTGGTGGCCAGATTTATCAAGAGGGATATAATTTGCAGATACGGTATTCCTGAACGGATCATTACTGATAATGGTTCGAACCTGAACAATAAGATGATGAAGGATCTTTGTCGGGAGTTTAAGATCGAGCATCATAATTCATCTCCGTACAGACCCAAGATGAATGGCGCTATTGAAGCGGCCAACAAGAACATAAAGAAGATTGTTCAGAAGATGGTGGTAACGTATAAGGATTGGCATGAGATGTTGCCGTTTGCTTTGCACGGTTATCGCACGACGGTGCGTACATCAACCGGGGCAACTCCATTCTCATTGGTGTATGGCATGGAGGCAGTCCTGCCATTGGAGGTTGAGATACCATCTTTGAGGGTTTTGCTTGATGTTCAGCTTGATGAGGCAGAATGGGTGAGAAATAGATTGAATCAGTTGAGCTTGATAGACGAGAAGAGACTGGCATCAATTGCACATGGTAGGATGTATCAGAGCCGGATGAAGAAAGCGTTTGACAAGAAGATTCGACCTCGAAGCTTTCAGACGAGTGATCTTGTGCTGAAGAAGATTCTCCCACCGCAATCGAATCACAAGGGCAAATGGACTCCCAATTATGAAGGTCCATACGTCGTGAGAAAGGTCTTCTCCGGAGGAGCTTTATTGTTATCCACCATGGATGGTGAAGACTTTTCGTCCCCTGTGAACTCGGACGCAGTCAAAAAATACTTTGCTTGAAAATTGACCCGCTGGACAGTAAAAAGAGAGTCCAGGCAAAAATGGGGCATCCTGGCGAACCAAAAACAGAATAAACGGTTCGGGCAAAAGTTAGGGATAAAATGAAAAAATGTACACCCGCGAAGTTGAAAACCTACACTGGGCGGCTTCGGCAAAAAGGGGTATCCCGGTGAATTGAAAACCCGCAAAGGGCGATTCACGCAAAAGTTAGGGATTTGAGAAGCAAATGACTGTGGTCCAAGTTAGATTATCTAGTGGTTTGGGAGAACCTGGGGGGTCGACTATCCAAAACAATCTCTTCCGAAGACCGAGATCAGGAAAGCGTCAGAGTCCGGCGAGTCATAGGAGGATCGGTTCATGGTGTTCGTCTGTAACACGTTGCCGACATGTGTACAAATTTTATTCAGTATCTTTGTACATTTCTGCATTTTGTTTATGTGTGACTACCTCTTTTCAGGAGTTGCATCTGATGTACAAATCTTGCCTATTTTCAGGCCGTTATCAATAAAGTGTGTTATTCAGTGTAGTGTGTGACTTTGGTTTTAACTTTTACAGTTTTGTTTGTAAAAAACGCCGACGTTTTTTACATATGTGTAAACAGGCGGGCCTCGGCCGATAATTGTTAAAACCGGAAATTACCTGAATGGTTGTCATGGGTGATTACCAAGATGTTTATTTTTGCATAGCTTGTCTTGTGTTTGTTTGTTGACTTTTGCAGGCATTCAAAAGCTCGCAAAGTTCCCCGCCAGCGTCCATGGCAGGCTAGTACCCTCTCCAGAGGATGAATGTTGTGTCTTTCCCCAGTGAAGTCGCCCCAGGCAAAATTGAATGTTGTCTCCCCAGGAGAGTGGAGATTGCGTCAAAGGAAAAGATCAATGTATCTTCAGTAGTTCAGAATTGGCTTAGCAAGCAGAGCAGAGTCCTCCCCAACAAGGGTCGAGACGGATATGATTAACTCCCCCAAAGAGTTTCTTGTGTAGTGTGAATCAGAGTACACCGGTCAATTCCCAACTCAGTGATAGCAGGATGAACTCTCCCCACAGGGCGTAATCAGAGTGTCGACACCTTTTGAAAGCAGTTTTCAGGATTGCTTTTCTCTTTCCCCAACAGGTTGATCCTTCCTCGTCAGGACGATCATTTTCAGCAGAGTTTGAAGTTTTGAGTTTGTGAGCTACTTTCCCAGCAGGACGGTTATCCCCAGCGGAGTTAGTTCATCTTTCCAGCATTTATTTTGTTGGAAGCGTATCGGTAGTATTCCGGTTATCCCCAGCGGATCCAGTTTGTCTTCAGCATTTATTTTGCTGAAGTAACTCTTTGCATAAGCATGCATCATAAGCACTTGCATTTTACACGAATACGTAGCATTTCCATGCAGTGTGGAAGCATTACGGCATTATCAAACATGTGCATTTGGAAACATAAGCAGGATTGATTACCCGTCCAGCCTCAGGTATTTTCTCTGTCGATAAGTGAGATCATGGTTCACAGAGATGTGCATATGTTTGGTTTGCGACACAGGACGCGCAATGATCGTGTTTCCTCCTGTCAAGAGGGTTGTGGCGCAGGGCACGCAGTGATCGTGGTCACCGTTATGTTGTGGGGATTTGTGGTAGAGTACGCAGTGATCGTATTCATCCTGTATGTTTGGTTTGCGACACAGGACGCGCGGTGATCATGTTCCTCCTGTCAAGAGGGTTGTGGTGTAAAACACGCAGTGATCGTGTTCATCTTGTTATGGGGATTATGTGGGGTGCCAGACACGCAGTGATCATGTTCGTCATGTCATATTCCCCTAGCAGAGTTTGCTTGGTCAAGCACCTTTTTTCCGCCAGCTGAGTCTTTCTCAGGATGCTGTGGTGTCAGCGTTGGAAGATGGTAATGCATATTTTTGGGTGGTTACCCGTAGTTTCCCCAGCAGAGTTATATTCCCCAGCAGGGTGTTACTTCAACGAGTTGCTTGGTTAGGTTCCTCGCATTTTCGCCAAAGTTATTCTCGTCAAGGTGCTTGGTTAAGTTCCCAATTTCCCCAGCGGAGTGTTTTCAAGATACCTATTGCCAGAATAAGTATTTGACGGCCGTCGTCAGAATTGTCCTCTCAGAGTTGCTTGGTTAAGTTTCTCGTGTCCCCGCAGGGCTGCTCGTTCAAGTACGAACGAAAGGTTGATAAGTGAAATCAACATTTTCTCGCTGTTTAGCGTTTGCTCGTTTCTTCGGATGCGGAAGGTTGGTAAGTGAAATCAACATTTTCTCGCTGTTTAGCGTTTGCTCGTTCAGGTACGAATGGAAGGTTGATAAGTGAAATCAACATTTTCTCGCTGTTTAGCGTTTGCTCGTTCAGGTACGAACGGAAGGTTGGTAAGTGAAATCAACAATTTTTCTCACTGGTTAGTGTTTACTCGTTCAGGTACGAACGGAAGGTTGATAAGTGAAATCAACGATCCCTCACTGGTTAGTGTATACCCTCTTCTTCGGAATGGGATGGTCTATGGACAATATCAGATTATTTCATAAACAGGTTGATGGATAGGTGTTTAGTTGTCGCTGTGGCAACGGAAATCAGTTCCCTGGTTAATTCTCCCCAAGCAGTGGTGTGCACAATTTATTTTTTGCGGTTGGCAAATTTCCGGGTTTATTGGTATTCAACCGTCTCGTACCTCGATTATCTGAAGGCCGTTCGCTCTTCATCCAGTCGGGTCCAAGCCGTTTGAATAGGGGCAGCTGTTGCACCCTAAAATTTGACCAACTGGTTCCCGCTCCTGATTTACGTTTCGGCTCATTTTCGCATTCGCATTCGTATACCACATGCATTACATTGTTTAACAGGCAGATGATATCATAATTACAGCTTGGTTTTCACCCCTTGGACGTTTCAGATCAGTCCAAATAATCAGGGTTTCATTTTCGGGAAATTGTCTTCTCGGCATTTTCAGTATACACTGTGTTTTTCAGGATGTTTCTGATGTCCGGGGTTTATCATTTACTCCAGTCGGATCTCGCGTTCCTTTTATCGGAGTTGTTCGCTTTAATAGCAATTTTAGAATTTTATAGAATTTTCTAGGCATTTATTGGACTTTATTAGCATTTTTTAGACAATAGTTTTCATATTAAATAGGATAAATAAGTAGATTTTATTAAGAAATTAATAGATTTGTTTTAGATATTAAATAGATTTTAACAGTTTTAATAGTTTTTTAGATTTGTGAGAATATTAATTCCTAGAGTTAATTAGATTTTTTTAGGTTTAATTAGTCATTAATTGTTAGAATATATTAGGTCTAATTGATTAGGTTTGTGTTAGATTTAATTAGGTCTAACTGATTAGAATTAATTGATTAGGTTAATTAGTTCAATTCAGATTTTAATTCAATTTGGATTAAGTGATTTTCGTTTAGTTTTAATGGATGTTAGTCAGATTTTATTAATTAGTCTTTAATTAGGTTTACCATTTTAATTAGATTAACCAGTTTTTAATTCAGTTAATTAGTCTTAATTCATGTTAATATTCATAATCAGTCTGGTAATCATGCATTAAGTTCGTGTTTAATCCAAGATAGTGGGCCAGGCATTGGTCAAAGTCCAATTTCAGAGGCCCAGAATTATCCACGTGTCTATATAATAGGCTGCACATCTGTCTCCTCTCTCTTCTTTTCCACTGCCACGTTTCAATCCACTAACCCAGTCCATGCCAGCACACTCCTACACGCGTCCTTCTTCCAGCCTCTTCTCCTGCCACGCATTCAAGTCTCAGACTCCCCAACGACACCTGGATCCCACTCACTCCCCTCCATCGCCGGCCATGCAACCACCGGCCCGGACACTTTTCTCCGCCGTAACAGTCACCGGAGTCTGTTGAGACCGCCGGAAACTGCAGTTTCCAGATTTTTTCGTCATCTCAGCCTTAACCTTCTTCGTTTACCTTCATCCAACCTTCGCCGGAAAATCTTATTTCGCCGGAATCTGCACCTTCACTAACGATTCACTCCGATCTTGAACCGTTCTTGTTCATCATCTATCGACACTCAGATTTCGCCAGAAATTCATCCACGGTATCAACATCCAAACAATTTCATCCAGATTCCCCGAATGTTCAGAAACTCATAACGCCAGAGATTCGTACAAGATCTTCCACGATCTTCAGATCCTTCCGATCTCGCCACTAGATCCTCAAAGTGATCCAAGAACATCAGCGCGTATCTTCTCCAGTGAACTTGTCTAAGCTTCAACAACGATCTTCTTCAAAGATCGTCAGATCTCCAACGACGTCTTCAACCAAGATCTTCAATCATCCTTCGAAGACCTTCAAAGTACCCAGTTCATTTTCAAATATCTTCCGGTTGGTTGATCCTCAAGAATCTACGAAGAATCCTCCAGAAATCTTCAAGATCTCTGCGAGCTTGTTTGAGATTCTTCAAAGCTTCATCGTTTCCATCGCTTAGATCCAGGTTTTCCCTTTTCGCTATCTCTTCATTATTGTTCCTTCAGTAGATTAGGTTTTTGTTTTTCAGTTAGGGTTGCGGATGAAGGCGATCTCAATTAGGATAAGTTGTTTGGATTAGAGACTAGAGAGAGTTTTGAGGTTGAGATTGAGATTTTGTTAGTGAATCTGAGGGAGGATGGTTCAGGAAGTTGAGAGGATAGAGAGGGTAGAAGCACCGTTAGGGTTTGGATTGCAAGAATGATGAATAGTGGGCACGTTTTTTGGAGAGGTGTTGGTTTTGTTGTGAAGAGATTGGGCTAGGGATTGCCTGGGTTCAGCCCAAGTACGATGTTACTCGTTCACACCCCTGCATTCACTCGTCTACCCCCTCTTGGCCCAATGCTGTGAAGCAACTAGGGCGTTTTGCTGAGTGCAGCCCCCTTGTTTTATTTTCTTTTTTAAATTTCTTTGCTCTATCCATGTTAGGAAATAATTCATAAAAAATAGTAGGATTATCCAATTAATTCCCTTATTTTTTCTATAGGTTCATAGTTCAATTTAGGATTTTATGGTGCAAGAATATTAATTTGATCATACATTTTCATTTTTATTGCCTTTTTTGCATTTTAATTGGTTTTGAATATTGATTTGTGATGTGTCTGCCTATCCGATTTTATTTCTCTCACTTGGTATTGAATCTTGCTTTTCTTTTTTAGTATGTTATACTAGACTGATGCATGCTCCTCATAGGATTTTTGTGGATTTTTTAGAAATTGATTGATGTTGTTTTAGGGTTAGAGAGTAGAGACCTCATAACTTGCTGGTTAACCCTCGACCATTCACATGTTAGGTATTGTTTAGTAGCCTTAGAAGTTGACTTAGGCTTTGAGATTTGATCTTGGGATCATAGAGGCATGTAGGTTTCCCCTAGATTTTTGGTGGACTTTTAGAAGTTGTTTTGCTATTTTTGCTTGAGCTTGAGAATAGGAGAAGTCTTGAGGGCTTCTGACTTTGAAGTTCAACTGTGGTTGAACTTTAGAGATAGTTTCTTTTGGTTTGAGGGCCTGTGGTTTCTTCTTGAAGATGGAGGCTGGATGAAGACTTGATGGAGCTTGCAAGGATGCATGGATTGAAGACCTAGTCTAGGAGCTTGCTCTCTTTCTGTGAGGTTTGAGATCCTGAAGTTTGAGGGAAATTCATGGTACTTTCCTGAGGAAGGCACTATGGATGTCTTTCATTCTTTCTTCTCACCTCTTTCTTAAGTATCCAATGATGTTGGAGCCTTCATGTGAGTTTAGTTTCTCCTGAGGAGGAATGTAAACCATTCACAGTTGTTGAGCCACATGGGATATGATTCCTAAGTGGAAGCCCCCTAGTATTTTCCAGAGGAAGGCACTATGGGTCTGTTCACTTAGTTCCCTTAGTCCATGTAGGATTTCTTAAGTATCCAATGATGTTGGAGCCTTCATGTGAGTTTAATTTCTCCTGAGGAGGAATGTAAACCATTCATAGTTGTTGAGCCACATGGGATATGATTCCTAAGTGGAAGCCCCCTAGTATTTTCCAGAGGAAGGCACTATGGGTCTGTTCACTTAGTTCCCTTAGTCCAGGTAGGATTTCTTAAGTATCCAATGATGTTGGAGCCTTCATGTGAGTTTAGTTTCTCCTGAGGAGGAATGTAAACCATTCACAGTTGTTGAGCCACATGGGATATGATTCCTAAGTAGAAGTCTCCTAGTCCTTTCCTGAGGAAGGCAATATGGGTCTGTCTACTTAGCTCCCTTTCTTTGGTAAGCTTGTCTTGAAGCTTGAAGAATGGGATTGATTTCTCCCTTTAGGGTTTTGCTTAGGGTAGATTAGGGTTTTGTTTTAGGGTTGTTTAGGGTCCTGCTCAGGGGTAGTTTCTTGCTTTTGGATAGGAGTTTGCCAGGCTGGTTAGCCTTCTCTTTGTGTTGATTGACTTGTGTGGTGCTGTGCTGCATTAGACTTAGGGGTTCATATAGATATTTTTGAGATAGGTGCATCTTAGAAGTAAGCCTGCTTGTGTGCATGAGAAGTTGAGGTGGTCCTCCTTCTGCTTGATTGTTATTGAGTGGCTTTGCTTGTTGGTATTTGGTAGAGATGAGCTCCCTTGCCTCTGTGTTGTGTGGCCTTTGTGCCTTGCTTGTTTGGTTGTTGCATTCATGCATATTTCCAGTATTTCTTTACTTTGCAGCGATTCCTGTTTGCTGTTTAGTTCTGTTGCCATGATCCCTTAGGAGCTCTAACTTCTCTGTTGTGGAGGAGTTATGATAGACATTAGGTTGGTTAACCAGGCATGATAACATTAGGTAGATTCCCTTTTTTTTCAACCATAGTTTTAGGGTGTCTCTTTCCTTTCTCAAAACAACAGAAAAACACTTAATAAAGGATAAAACAAAAGTGAATTCATTTCTTCCGTCAAAAGATTTGAACAAACATCAAAACCTTTTGTCCTCCTGGACTGTGAAAACCCTTGGTTAAGGTGCATTTTCCCATAAAAAACACTTGAACAGCTTGTGTCGTGCGTAGCCCGAACTACGTTTGCTCTGATCTTCCATGTCGTTTGGAAGTACGTAGGCACAGGACGCGACGTCCTGGCGAGCAACCTTCCCCCCCGTCTAGACGTAGGTAGTCGAACTACGTTGACTCTGACTTTCCCATTGCACGAGGGAGTACGTAGGCCCAGAACAGCGTATGTTCTGTCGAGTCCTGTCCTTTTCTTTTCTTTTCAGACTGACCACTAGCGTAGATAGATAAACACACCCTTTTCCTTATAAACACCAAGCGTGGATCCCGTCGAGTACGACGGACGTAAGGGGTACTAATACCTTCCCCTTGCGTAACCGACTCCCGAACCCAGACAATGGTTGCGATGACCTTGTCTTACCTTTTTTCGTCAGGTTTTTCCGATCGTTTCCTTTCCCGCTCTGAGGGATAAATAACGAAAGGTGGCGACTCTTCTGTCCAGCCGACACCGATTTTCGCAGTAGCGACACCCACTAATTTCCACAACTAATGCTAGGTACACTCAAGCCTGGGTCTGGCTTCTCACTCATCAGAATGCCCCCCCCCCCCCCCACAACAGCACAGATAATCATATCATACTAAAAATAAAGTGCGGGAAATAAAATGCGATAAATAAACACAACCCAACCGGAAAACACGCAAGCGCTAGGATTGACTCTCGTACAGGGACGTTGGACCCCCATATTGACTCGCATCAAGGACGTTGGATCCCAGGAAACTATCAGAAGTCCCCAGCAGAGTCGCCAGCTGTCGCTACTGCGAAAATAAGGTGCCGGCAAAATAGAAGAGTCGCCACCTTTCATTATTTATCCCTCAGAGCGGGAAAGGAAACGATCGGAAAAACCTGACGAAAAGGTATAAGACAAGGTCGTCGCAACCGTTGTCTGGGTTCGGGAGTCGGTTACGCAAGGGGAAGGTATTAGCACCCCTCACGTCTATCATACTCGATGGGATCCATGCTTGTTGTTTTTATCTGACGGGTTGGTTTTACTATCTACCTATCAAGGCTGGCTTAAAAAGAAAAGAAAATGACTCGGCAAAGTGTCGCACTTTATGCCTACGTATTCTCATCAGAGAATGAGAAATCAGAGTCAACGTAGTTCGGGATAATACGAATTACGGGAATTCAGATTCATCTATTTTTTTCGAGTAGGGTTAACAAATAGTTCCAGTAGTTTGGCGTACACAGCTCGACCCTTGGAGACTTAAGCGTTACCGTTTGCGGTAGAACTGGGAGTTAACGACACTCTTTTCTTCAGAAAAGCTTCCTTTGAATTATGGGCCCACGGGGCAAAAAGTTTGAAGTTTGTTTTCTGTCTTTTACGGAAGAACTGTTTTTTATGGATGTTTGCAACCAATATCGTACTAGAGACTATGACCTGAGAGTGAATGCGTCGCATGTCACCCAAAGGGTGCCGTACTAAACATCCAGACTATTGAAAAGAAACTCTCCAACAATCCTTTCTCAGATAGCTTAAGGCTCGTAACGTACGACGTCAGTTAACCTTTGTTACTGTATTTTTATTTGTTTTGAGATGAGAAGAGAGAACGAACAGGTTCAACTAAGGGGAGACTATCAAGTCCTACTGTTGTCATGCCAAGGATTCATCCTATGGTTGAGGTTTGAAACAGGGAACTCCTAGAAGTTATCATGCATAGGTTTCAACCTAAAGTTCTATCATCACTTCCTTATCAAAGGAAGTGAGATTCCTAGGGGATCATGTCAATGATAAACAGAAATAGATAAAGCATCAGCTTAAACAGTAAACAGATATACAGTAAAATGCATGCAATGCAAGTGAGGGAGGAAATGTGTGTGGGACATCAGCCTCCACAAGCTCATCTCAACCTCAAGCCAGATATGAATAACTGTAATCATACAGAAGAAATAACATGCCATCAAGCAAACACAATAACTGCAATCATACAGATGAAATGAAATGATAGGCCATCAAGCAAGTAACAAACCACATAGGCAAGGGAGTTGGGCTCTACCGAATGCCCGCAAGCAAAGCCATACAGTAAAAATACAAGCAGAGGGAGCAACTCAACCTATAGTGCAATCATGCTCCTAGCTTAACACAATTTAAACATGAACTTATTCTAATGCATCAATCAAATCAAATAAGTCACATCAATACAATTGCACAGAAAGCAAACAGACAGACAAGCAGATCAACAGCTTCCACAGCTTCACAGCAAAGCTCTCCTCTGACAGCAGTTCAGTCCTCAGTCTTCAACTGCTCTTCAAGGCTATCATCTTCAATAGCAAGTGTCAACTTGATTCTTCAAGCTCTCAATGCATCCAACACACAAGTATCAACTTGTTCTCCAACTTCAAGCTTCAGCTCCTTAGTTGATCTCAACTGGATTCCCTTCACAAGTGTCAACTGACCCTTCTTGGTTTTCAAGCTTCAGCTCCCATGGCAGTCTTCAGACAAAGGGGCAGTAACAACTTCTAGCATCTTCAATCTTCTAGCAAGGAACTCCATCCTCTAGCAAGGGAGAAATATTCATCTAGCAAGAGCAGGGTTTGGATAATAGACAGCAGAGTGAAGACCAAAGGTCACCACTAAGCACTCCATCATCAAAGAAAGGAACCCTCAAAGGTTCTACCAACTTGGGAAGGGCCACACATCCTACCAAAGGAGGGATGAGGCCTTCACAAGGGGACCTTACATCATAGGGAAGAATGGAAGTGATCAACACCTTCCATGTTTATGAAAGAAGAGAATCTATCTAGAAGCTCTACTTACAAACCCTAATCTTAACACCTAAGCAACACTCAAACCAAAAGAAGGGAAATCTTCACATCCAAGCTTCTTCAAGCACTCCATAGTAGCCCAAGCTTGTCTTCAACACTAGCCAAGAGCAAGAGAGGCAAAACCCTAATCTAAGGGAACTAAAGAAGTCATTCTAGTTGAACTAGCAAGTTAGGATCACCTAAAACCTAATACTAAAGTTAATCTTACCTAAAATACTAAAACCAATTGTAAATTCCTACAAAAATAACTATGGGAACCTAATTCAATCATGAATGTACCATACAAAATCCAGGGGTTGAATCATCCACAAAGTCTTAAAAGTAAATCCTAAATCATGAAGTACTAAGGCTAAACCCTAAAACTAGAGCACCTAAAGCTTCAACTTAAAACTACCACCTAATTTCATCACAAAAATGTGAGAAAATTACTAGGGGAACATGCATATCTATGCTACCTACACATAAACAATCAAGGCAAGAATCATCAACAATTGCTCAAACAAAATTCAGCAAGACAAGGTATCAACCATGGCCATTTTAATATCAATTAATATTCAAAAAATGCAAATAAAATCACAAATGCATGAATTCCTAATATTTTTAATCTACAAAATTCTATATTCAATCATGAATCAGGGGGAAAAAGTTTGGAATTAATTGAATTAATTTCCTATTTTTTATGAATTATTCTTTAACTAACATGAAATGAAGAAATTAAAAGAAATTAAATGGAAATTGGTAAACATGTGTGGCAGATAGCAACCCAATGCAGTTCAATTCTCAGAGTGGGCCAAAAGTGGGGGGTGTGGATAACAATCTAAGCCCTAAGCCCAAAACACCAATTAAATGAAACGGTGCGTTTCATCTGGATATCTCTCTTCAGAGTTGAGATGCAATCGTGGCCTTCCATTGCTCGCCTGAGTCCAAGGTCAAACCCTAATCCAACGCTTGCAGTGCATCGTCCCCAATTTCAAACTGATAGAGGGAAATAACCAGACGGTGGCCTGAGCTGCAGCGCCACCGTCTTCTCCAGTGAGGTGCTCGTCTCAGGTTATCAAAAATCACAAAACAAATCATCATTTCACTCCAAATTTGATGTTGATCAAGAATATCAACTCCAAATCATCTAAATCCTTCTCTAACTCAAAACACGATAACATTTTCAGAATTCATCCAAATCTTGAATCTCACCATTCTCCAAATTAAAGGTACTAATGTAACCCTCACCCTTAACTGATCAATTTCCACTATCCCATCGTGATTATTCCTTCAAGAATCTTGAGATATCAGCCTCAACAGAAAATGATCACACACCTATTTTGTCTCTAATTCACCAATTTCTGATCCTAATTCCAACTACATGTTGCAAGGATCTTAACCACATATAGAATGCTAACTATCTCTACCTAGATTGAGCACAAAAACGAAAGGTACCAACCTGCGTTCAAAGGGGTAACATAAGAGGTTTTTGATCACTTCAACTTCCAAAACAATGCAGACACACTCCAAATTCACTCCTAAAGCCTTTGCACACCTTGATTTAGCTTGATTCTTCCTTGAACTCAAAAACCGATTTCAACTTGCAAGGGTGAATCTTCAATCTCACTCTTTGCTTCCAGTACCAATCTCTTCCAAAAAATGAACTGAATTCACTCAATGACTTATATAGAAGTGTTTAGACTCATCTAGAAACTTCTGGAATCATCCAAATGAGATTTTGGATTTTCAATTTCTCCTCCAAATATCATTCATGGCATATGTCATATCTCCTCTGTTTGGGCCTCAGCAAGCTTGGTTTTCACTCCTCATGAGCTAAGGAATTGAATGGTAATGATTGTTTCCTTGTTTGCAAGCCAAAGGTGGGAGTGTGATTATGTTGCTTCATCATGAAGAAATGAAATGGAATGGTATGGAAATGAACTCAAATCAAAATTCTAACATTTCCATTGTTTCTAAAATCATTTTTCCAATCAATTTGACCTATTATTTTGCTTCATTTGGTCACAAAATGAATTATTTGAATTTTTGGTCATTTAATCCTTTTAATTCTTCCTTTTTTCAAAATTTCTTGAACCAAACCTCTCCTTGAGCCATTTCAATGCCTCCTTGATGCATGGTCAAGGTTAAAACCCCATTTTGAGCGACTTTCTAGTTGAACAAAATTTCATTTGAGACCTCTATGTTGGTGAAAATAGCCTATGATCACAAATGACCTATAATCACCAAATGTCCAAAATACCCTTGAATTGTCCAAGCCATAAGTTGAGTTATACAAATCCTATCAAGTATTTCTAGTACTCTCTAGAAAGCTAAGATGATAAGGAACAACATTAATGTTGACCAAGAGTTCATAGGAATCATCCTTCTAGGGCAAAAGTGTCATGCAAGTTGGGTAACTTTCAAGCTCCAAATTCACATTCCTCAGATGACTTGTAACTTGTCAAAGTCATAACTTGAGTTCTATAAACCCTATCAAGGACTTCTAGTACTCAAATTAAAGATACTATCATGCCCTACAACAATCATGTTGGGGTCAAGATGAGATGACAATCATATCTTGAGTTAAATAGTCTTGAAGTCAGGGGTCAAACTAGGGGATTTTACACTGTCAAGTCTTAGAAACCCTAGCCTGAAACTTCTCAAACTCTTCAATCATGATGAGTTAACCTTGGAATCACCCTTATAAAATCTCAATGAATCAATCCATGATCACATGGCTCTTGAATTAGGTCTCAACCTCCTTCAAATCCTCAGTTGACTTAGGGTTGACCCAGTCAAACCCTAATTGCATCAATCATGGCTGAGCCTTCTTAATCTTGCACAATGACATGTCTAGGTCTCAAAGTGATCTTCAAAACTTCACATGAGCTCTCTCAAGACCTTAATTCCATCTCCATGACCTCAGAATCATCTGATGGCTTCCCACAACTCTCAAGTTAGGAGACCTACACACTTGGCTTCAATCACTCTCTCTGAGGATCTTTTAACTTCTCTGACAAGGATATCAACCCTTGAGCACCTAAATAACCTTCTTAGCTAGCTTCATAGTCTTGTATAGCTCTTAATTGGTAATCATACCTCTTGATCTCATGCATACATGTCAATGAAATGCAAATGATAATGCTAATGTGAATGAAATGAAACATAAGCTAGGTAAAGAAATGTTGGGCAAATTTTGGGGTGCAACAGATGTCTTCTGATGTCACACACCTGTGCTACTCCCCCTGAAGGGATGCACACTGCTCTCATCCTGCTTACACCTTTCAGGCACATATATGGTTAGCATCCTAGTTCTACCATACAACCCTACTCAACCTAGGCATTCATATATAGTATCAGCACAATCCTATACTAACAGCAGTAATCAGCTGTTATCACACATATTTTCAGCAGCACCTGCAAGCATGCAAGTATGATTATGTCATATATGCACAATGGTACATATGCTCTAGCTATGCACTAGCCAGTCTTCAATCTGTTTTCCCACCTGTTGTACCTGTTGTTTTCCATTTTCTATCATACTTTCCCCCTTTTTAGCCATAAATTAGGATCTTACTAAATACGTAGCACAGATCATTCAGTGTATCATGACAATTGTTAGGGGTTATATTACAAAAAGATAACTCAAGCAGAGCATCAAAATTCAGTGGTTTACACAAGATTCACATGATTCTAACTTATCAGCCAGCAATACTCCTTTGTGCACCACTTCAGCCATCAGTGGTGTGTGTTGCAAGTCATCAATCCTCTTCTGCAGCTGGGTTGGATTCGTCCCCACCAGTTTCTCCAGAGCTGTCTGCTGTAGTGTCAGCATCTTCTGAACCAGCTTCTTGACTCCCATCTTCCCTAGTACCATCATCTTCCTTGGTAGCATCTTCTGAGTTGCATATATCCTCATCTTGTTCAAGAGACTGTAGTAGCTGTTCAAGTGTTTTCTTCCTTGCGTCCAGTTCTTTGCATGTTTCTCTAATGATTGCCATGAGTTCAACCTTTTTGGTTTTGGGAACCTTATTGGATGTCTCAGCTGAAGTTAAATCAATGTCAGGAACATGCATTCCTTTAAACAGTTTGTAATTGAATGACAAAGGAGTTTCTCTCTTGCATACTATATCACTCTTTTTGATGATGTTGGGATGCTGATCACAGATGATTCCACAAATGAGTGATGGAAAGGCAATAGGTCCCTTGACACTGAAGCTCCCAGCATGCTTCATTGTTTGCTCAAAAATGTAGGTCCCATAGTTGAGTTCAGCTTTTGCCCCTACAGCATACAAAAATCTTCCCAGAATAGTAGCAACAGTCGTCTTATGATTGGTAGGCACCCAATTTGTTGCACCAATTTTGCGAAGCATAGCATATTTCACACTGAGTTTTCTAGCCACTAGCTTCCCTTTGGAGGGCCAGTTCTTGACCTGTTTAGCAGTTATCTCTCGACACACTTGATGGTCAGTTACAGTAAGTTCAGACTATCCTGCATGTGGTCTCCCCAAATACTTATTGATGATGGAGTCCGAGAAATTTATAAACTCACCCCTCACATATATTTTTCCAAACTCACTGGACTTCCTATTAGCACATGCTTTTGACAGGTTCACTATGAATTCTTTAACAAGAATCTCATAACATGGTGGAAAGTGAGTGACAGTCTTTATCAAGCCTGCCTTATGAATAAGGCCAAGGATCATTTTGCAGTCAAGAGCAATTTGAGCTAACTCTCTTTCCAAAGCCAGCCTCTTTTGATACACAGATTTCCATCTATTAATACATGATGGATAGTGGAAAGATATATTATCAATAGGCACCTCAGGGACATTTTCAGCCAGCTTGCTAGAAGCAGGTTTCCTCTTAGATTGGGTTTTAGTGACATCCATAGCAACATCAGAATCTGTTTCTTGTTCTGGTCTTCATTCAATCTTCCTCTTCTTGATGGTTACCTTTCTCCACCCTTTGGAGGGTCCAACCTGAGTCCTCTTAGTTCCAGCCTTCTTGGTGGAATCTTCTTGCTCAGTAGTCTTCTCAACATCCCTTTTCTTAAGTGGGCTTTGGTCAGCTACCTTTTTCCCTTTTCTTTTCATCAATATTTTGGATATGCCTGGATAGATCGTTGCTATGAGATCATTGTCAGAGTACTTTTCTAGGTCTACTACCTCAGCAGCTTTGGCTTCATGCAAATCATCATTCCCTTTATCATACCTTTCATCCTTATTCTTCCCTTCTGGAGAGTTGTTTCCCAATGCTTTGACATTGTGTGGGACATCAACTTGATCTCCTTGATTAGGCTCAGTCCCCTTAATGGTAGATGATGTGGGAATGTTGAGAGCACTAGCAACCATCGCAGTAATTTCAAGGTGCTTTCGTCTAGCTTCCTCTGTATTTAGGTCATCAGATGTAGTCGTAGGAGGAGATTGACCTGACCCAAAGTTTTTAGATCGTCTTGCATGCATCTTTTTAGGTTTCTTTACCAGCAATCCTTCAGGAGTCATCATACGAAGTGGAGCAATCTCTAGAGCCTCATTAGGGTATGCTTCAACATTGCTTGTGTTCATCCTGGAGGTTGGTTGCGCCATAGTTGGTGACAGTGATTGAGATGAGGGAACTTTTTTGTGCTTGTTTGAGACGCTATGGAAGCTGGAGCATTTGTGAAGAGACCAAGAGTAAAGGGAGTGTGTTATATACGTGGGAGTGAGGTATGATTTCCCACTAGGAGGGAACTTACCGTTTTGACTTATCATTAAATGATTTAGTTTCAAAATGTAGTTCCCCATTCCCTTTAATTGATATAACTCATCAGCCTTAGAGGAGCTCAAATTTTTAAATTGACGCTCCTTGATGCTTCTTGAGTCCTTGTCAACAGTATTTAAGACATCGACACCAGGTTTTGCACAAGCTTTTTTCCCTTTCCACACGTTACCCCTAAGCCTGTCTCCCTTGAACTCAGCAGAGCTTGTTTGAATGGTGCCCTTGATGTCACAGAACAAGGTCATGACATCAGTAGTGACATTACTTCTTTTCTGCAGGGTATCCTCCATGGACTCCATCAGGTTCCAATATAGCCTATCTAGTTTTACCTGATGACCAATCTTTGCGTATCCTGTCTTGTCTAGCCTTCCCACCTGACTTTTCTTACAACCTATCCTTATTTCTGAAGCATACTTTGAGGATCCTTTTGATGAGTTGGACCTGGTTCTTTTCTCTAGCCCTAGGTGGTCCTTCTTTTCTTCATTAGCCAATCCATTTATGTTACTTCTGGGCTCCCATAGGTAACAGTTATTCTTGGATCTAGATCCCCTCATTTCTTCCTTACTTTCTTCATTGAGCACCACACACTTGTCTTTGGAGAAGTGGACTTTTAAACCTTAATCACATAGCTGACTTATGCTTATTAGGTTAACAGTTAGTTCTTTAACTAACAAGACATCCTTCAATTCTGGAGCTTTAGGACGTCAAGTTTTCCAACACCTGTGATTTTTCCTCTAGCTCCATCACCAAAGGTTACATGACTCGTTGAGTGAGGTTTGATTTGAATCAACAAATCCTCAATTCCAGTCATATGCTTGGAGCAGCCACTATCAAAGTACCAATCTTCATTGGTAGGCATCCTTGGAAAAGTGTGAACTGCTAATGCAACATTCTTGGCAATCCATTGATTTTGCCTGTTATGCACTTCCTTCTTACCCAGATGCTGCCTATTGTCAGGCTTGTCATGATGCTGTCTTTTTCCATGTGTAGCATGATGCTGTATTTTTCCATGCTTACCTTGTTTGGTCTTGTTTTGGCTAGGAAATCCATGCAGCCAGAAACACACAGCTTTTATATGCCCAAGTTTTCCACAGTGGTAGCATCTGTACCCTTGGAATCTACTCTTGACTAGATTCCAGTTTCTGTTGGTTAGATGTTGTGACATTGGTCGTGACATCCTCTTTGGCTTCTGGACCTCGGGTTATAATTTCTTGAGTTTGAGCACGGGATTTTGTTTCTCAATAAATCCTAGTCCAGACCTATCTCCTGAGGTTTGTCCACTCTGCAGGATTTCTTCTAGGGTGTCAGTTCCAGAATTGAGCATCCTTATGGATTTTGCTATTTGATCCTTCTTACTTTTCAACTCCTGTGCTTCACTTCTGAGTGTGTCAATAGTGGCTAGATGCTCTCTCTTTTCAGCTTCTAACTCCTTGATGATTTTCTTCTGTTGCTCTTCTTGCTGAACCAGTTTTGTGCTTCTGATGTGAAGCTTTTTGTATGAGGCTGCAAGCTCCTCAAAAGACAACTCTTCATCAGTTTACTCATCATCAGAGATGCACACACTGTTAAGAGCAGCAACATGTTTAGCTGATTCCTCTTCTGATCCACTGTCTGAATCTTATCAGACCAGGTGACTGTCAACCCTTTTCCTTTCTTTTTTAGGTATGTGGGACATTCTTTCCTAACATGTCCATATCCCTCACATTCATGACATTGGACCCATCTGCCTTGGCTGACTTTCTCCTCAGGTTTCTCTTTGTCAGCAGGCAAGCTTTTGGAGTAAGGTTTAGACTTAGCATCTATTCTTTTGACCAGTTTGTTGAACTGTCTTCCAAGGATGGCTATTGCCTATGATAGATTCTTCTCTTTTTCATCATCTGAATCCTCAGTAGTGTTTGAGGCAAGAGCTATACTTTTGCTCTTTTTCTCCGCAGCCTGATCACACATCCCCATCTCAAATGTTTGGAGGGAACCAATGAGTTCATCCACCTTCATGTGGCATATGTCTTGAGCTTCTTCAATGGCTGTTACCTTCATGGCAAACCTTTTAGGTAATGACCTTAGAATCTTTCTTACAAGCTTTACTTCAGCCATCTTTTCTCCCAAAGCTCATGAGGTGTTATCTAGTTCAAGAACATTCATGTAAAAGTCATGAATGGTCTCATCTTCCTTCATTCTTAGACTTTCAAATTTTGTGGTCAACATTTGAAGTCTAGACATTTTTACCTTGGAAGTTCCCTCATGAGTGGTTTTGAGAGTGTCCCAAACATCCTTTGCTAGTTCGCAGTGGTGGACCAGCCTGAAGATGTTTTTGTCTATACCATTGAAGAGTGCATTCAATGCTTTAGAGTTTCCAAGAGCCAATGCCTTTTGCTCTTTGGTCTATTCCTCTTTAGGAATTTGCACAGATTACTCCATCCTTGTCAGTCTTCATAGGATGTTTCCATCCAGAGTTTGCAGATCTCCAGGATTTGCTGTCTAATGACCTTAGGAATGCAATCATCCTAGGCTTCCAATAGTCATAATTAGAACCATCCAAAATTGGAGGTCTATGGGGTGAATCCAATATCCTTATCCATAGTACCAGAATTTAATTTCCCTAGATCTCACCCCAGTAATAAACAGGCAGGGTGCCTGCTCTGATGCCAATTGAAAATTCTGGCCAGTACACGCTGTATGGTTATTCCCAAGGTTATAACATTCACTGTGACATCTGCTACTTAACAGCTAATTACTCAGTAATAATAAAATCAGTAAATAACACAGCAATTGTTTAACCAGTTTCAGTTTGTTCAACAACACTTACATCTGGGGGCTACTAAGCCAGGGAGGAAATCCACTATCAGTAGTATCAATTCAGAGTTAAACCTCCAGTTTACACTCCTCACTTAATCCCTATCCAATGACACTTCAACCTAAAGACACTCTAGACTAAGTATACCCACTCATTCCCCCTCAATCACACAACAGTGATATTAAACAATTACAGTAGACAATATGAAGAGACACTTCATACACACCTTGATCTTGCTTCACAGCTTTGATCAAGGAACACACACACTCTTGCTTCAAAGCTTTGAGTGAGACCACACCTAGAATCTACCTATCCAATACTAATCATCCATCAGACGATTGCTTGGATTACAAGTATTCCTAGACAGAATTCACACGTGAAGACTAGCCTTCTTCACACACAAGGACTCTCCTAATTAGTACTCTCTAATCTTCTGTCAAGAGCTGCCCTTCAGAATTGCTCCTTCTGATACTTATAGCCGCTTTAGTCCTTTGGGCCTTGGTGCATAAATTAGGTTTTATCCATAATAAAACCTCTCTTCAGTATTATGCATGCTTGCCACTTTAATCAGGTACATATTAGTTTCCTAGGGCTTCTAAAATGTCTCCTACATTCCAGCTTGAGCTTCTGATTTGTTTCCTAAGTTCTAGCTACACAGAATAACCACACCTGCGCTTGATGTCATACGACCTATGTCATAACATTGAGTATGACATCCAGCTTAACTTATAGTTAGTTGAGTTAACTTACCCTGCACAGTCCATATTATGAATGTATCAACATCATACATGACATTCATACATACACTAATGTTTTGCCATAAAATACAGCCAATCAATAGCACTTACATGATACCTAAGTGTGTGTCATGGATAAGTAGTATTAGTTGAGGATGATAAGCATTGTATGAGACATATGATGTTGTTGTGAATATTAAGGTGATGTGATCGCATTTTTATTTTCGAATACCATCCGATGTCCCTTATTTAATCATGTAGTAAAAAACAACCCATTAATTGTGTCGTCTCAAGTCATGCTACTTATATAGAATAAGGATTGGGATGAACCTGTAGATGTTCTGGATTGGATGCATTTTATGGTAAAACATTGTGTCATACCCCAAATTTTGACCCTTAGATCTTCTTCATCATTTTAGGAGCATGCTCATTTGATTATCTGACCTTAACCCATTTCAAGTTGTCTTTGTCAAGTTACAAGTGAATCAGGGGTTTTATACAGCCGAAATTCGAGGTTTCGAGGGTTAACCAGTCAATGTTTTGGATTGGTCCTCTTTGATATTGGGTCTCCACATCATCAAGAATATTCCATTGGATCAAGCATGAATCCAATTTGAGGTTGTCACCCAGGAATCAAAAGCAATGAAGTTCAGGATACCCGATTAGGGTTTTCGAGCAGGAAAAGTCAACTATGGTTTGACTTTTGATCTAAAAGGTTTTGCAATGGAATGATCATGGTCCATAGTGTTCATATGGCTTGGTAAAGTCCATTCAAGAAGTTCAAAGCCTCAAAAGGTCCAGAGCAATCAACAGTCGATTCGGGTAGCCACCGATCGATCGTTCGGTTGACCGAAAAGTCAACTCTTCAACAATAAGGAATCTGATCTCAAGATGTGATTCAAAAATGTTCTAATGACATATTTTCATCTACCCATAAAATTTCATGACAATTGGATCAAGGGTTAAGGAATAATCGCAAAAGTCGAGAATTAGGGTTTCGAAAGGGGCAAGACCATAACTCCTTAACCACACATCCAATTGAGTTGGTTCAAAGCTCATTGGAAAGCTCTTGACAAGTCCTACAAAAGTCCCAAAGCGGTCCATGATCATAAAATGCATAGATTTGGAGTTATGGTCAAATTCATTACAAGAGGGGAAAATAACTTAGAGAAATTTCACTTTTAAGCTTGTTTTTCAGCACCTTTAAGAGGTTTTTTGGCCAAGCTCCTTTGAGAATATGAAAGTCATGAAACATGAAAGTTATAGAGATACATGAGGGCTTTCCAAATTGTTGGTAGAACTCCTCCATAGCCCTTATGAGCTGGGAGTTATGAATTCAACAAGATGGTGTTTTAACACTTGAGTCCCACATTGTTAATTTTTCACAAAATCATCTTTTGACCACTTGGACCTTTATCAGCCCTTGGATCTTGTTTATTCTGACATTTAGAAGCTTAGATGTGTGGAAATGCAAAGGAAATGCAGATAGCATGAGAAATGGAAGCCAAGGCAAGTGGTTTGGCAAGTTGCAATGCAACTTGCATTAAAATATTCAAAATACAAAAAGGTGAAAAGAGAAAATCTGCAGCAACCATTGCCCCTATCCATCCTAGCCTCACCTCAGCCACCTCTAAGTCACTCATCACACTTGACTTCTGATTACCTTGAGGCCAAGAAACCCCTTTTGAGAGGTTTGAACCAAATTGTCAATTTTTTCCTTCTTAAAAGCCAAAACTTCCCATTCTACCCTCACCCTCACTTTTCCTATAAATAGAGCAATCCTCTACTTCATTCCACACACTAAAGCCCTTCTCAAAACCAGAGAAATCACAAGCTCTCCCTCTTTCCCTCCTCACTTCATTTTCGAAAATCTCAAAATCACCCAAAACACCAAAAAAATTGTCTTGGACAGTTCAGCCACCAAACTCATTTTCATACACTTTAAACCTCCAAAAACCACCCACACAATCCATAAATATGGTATAGAAGGTGTTCAAGCCCTTAAACCACTCAAAATCACCATTTTCCACAAAGTCAACTTTCAATCCAAGAAAGTTTGACTTCACATACAAAACCTCACAAATCCTCACTTGGACTGTTTTGAATCTTTCAAACACTCCCAACACTTCATGTTTATGATGGTCTAACTATCCAAAGGCTCAAAACAAGCTGGAATTGAGTTTACTCAAACTGTCATAGAAGTTGCATTTTGTCTCAAAAGGAAGAAAGTTCTAAAGCTAGGTGGTATTTGAAGATCTCTGGATTTTTTTTTGCTGTATAATTTGTTCAAGTGATAGTCTACAAGAGGTATGTATTGTTAAATTTCATCTTGATCATTACATTTTCATATTGTGAAGATTTGAGATCACATGTTGGAAATATACTCATTGCTGTCCCAAAAATGTCTTTGTCAAAAGTTCATTGCAATGTGGTTGTTTCTTATTGATGTGCTATGATTATGAATGATGAGTTGATAATGGTTTGTGCCTCATGTTGTGATCCAACTGTTTTTTTTAGAAAATTGACCTTAAGGGTAGCATTAGGATTTTTGACATGGAAACTTGGTTTTTTGCCACTGTTTTTCACATTCAATATGTCAAACTTGTGATGATTGAAGCATACCTGTTTTGCGAGTTGGTGATCACAACTTGGAATCATGTTTGTATGATTTGCATGGACTGTGCTCACTTATTTTGGTTGTTCATCATTCAAATGCCTCAACTTGCATACCAATTTCCATTCTAATAGACATATGCTCTTTCTTGAAGTTAAGACATGTTCCTTATCATAATAATGATGTGTATAATTGATTTATTGGTCTATTCATGCTGTTTTCACAAATCCTCAATTTCACTCACAATTGCATTTGTACACCAAATCTGCCACAACTTGCCATTTGTTGATCTGTTTGTATATGCCTTTGGTTTGAGTTGTAACTCACCTAGATCCATAAGTTCAAGATGTGTGGATGATTGAATTAAGCTCATGTGTACCTATTTCCTTACTGCACTCTCAAACTGCTCCTTTCCAAGCCAAAATACCATGACCACATACCAAAATTCTTGTTGCTTGCAATATGTGTAATTTCAGAGTTGTAACTCATTCCCCTCTACATTTTTTGGTGTGTATGTGTACTGTTTGTTAATATGAGGTTATTTTGCAAATGAACCATGTTTGAACCATGCTGTTGCAGCTGTGTTTAAATTCACTTGGGCACACACTTCACTTTTTTGTGGCTTGTCTAGTTTTAAGTTTATCACATAGCATTGGACCTCTAATGATATATGAGACTTGTATGTTCATGATTCAACCACTTTTGTCTGCCTCTTTGACCTGTCATAACAGTTTGATTTCATCATGTTTGAAATTACATTCTTGTTGGTCATTTTCTTGTTATAGGCATTTCACGGTAACCTAAAGAGCTAAACTCATTTGTTATATCATTTTGAACTTGTGTATGACTCTTTTCTGATCTCAAACTATCCCATATCATTTTTTATCCAAAGTGTGCAATTTATATGAATGATTGAGCAGTTGCGTATATGATTTTGAAATCCATGTTATTTGTAAACAATTTTAAGGTTTAGGCATACCATATGTGATGTTTTGAGGATGTGTGTGTGGTTCATTTACTTCAACTTGGCCCTGTTTCTTAATTTCCCTATCATGCTTGCAAATGTCTTGTTTTTTCTCTCATTTCCATATGACAGTTGAGGTTTCATTTTGTGTGTGGGCTGTTTGAATGTATGAGCTTCATGTACATGATATTTGAATTGTGTTTGAACTCAATTCCTGGCTATAGCATGACTGGTTTGATCATTGGCTTTGTAAATGCATTTTCATCCTATTTTTGCAACTCCTATCGTGTTTTTTTTATAGGCCTCTTTTCAAAAAACCAACTGTGCCATCTTGTTCCTTGTTTGAAAACACCCAATTTAGACCTAAATTTCACTAAAATCCATTAAGATTTGAGGAAGTTAGCATCAAAATGCAAATCGGCTTGTATGCCTTGTTCTTGCCTCTTCCAATTTGCCCAGAATAATCATGAAAAGCACGCCTTATATGTTTATAGCGGTGGCTATATAATCAACAGGATGTATAGCCACCCCAGTGGTAAGCAACTTACTCAAAAACACGCCTTTCACCTTGCTAGCCTGGGTTCGATCCCTGAGGAGGATCAACCCTTTTGTTTTTTTCTCTTTTTTCATTATTTCAAATATTTTCTTCTATTATCTTTTCTCTCTTTATCACACGCGAACATGGTGGCCTATTGGTTCTTTGTTGATGTTTTCTTGCCAAAGGGCCTGGGTTCAAACCCCACCCTGCCCATTTTGTTTTTTTACTAATTGTTTATTTTGTGCATTATTTTCATCAACTTCAAAATTTTATAACTTATTCATTTTTCATTCGTTCTTTTTGTGTTGTGTTCCTTTTAATGCCAATTTTCATGTGATAAATTAAAATTTCATGTTGTTTATAATTTCAATACCTCTTAACCTCTTGGAAGTTGTGTATGTTTTGAAGTCGTCATCCCCACGTCTTGTTGACTTCTTTCTCACCATGCCTGTTTATCTTGTGAACTTGCTTATATTCAATTTACTTTATGTTAGTCAACATGATAGGATTATCTTCTTTGGGTTGTTACCATGAGTTATTTTGTTTCCTCTGAGAAATTATTTTAAGCTTGATTTGTTGTCACATTTCTTGCTTAATTATTTTCTTTGATCGTCATCAATGCATATTTTGTAGTTACATTACCTTTACCTTTAACATGCTTGCTTCATATGGTTGTAACCATGCTTTCATCATGTCTATTACTTTGTTAAGTAGTTTCTTTTCCCCAAGTGATGGAACTCGTTAGTTCTCATCCAAGTTGCCTTCCTCATCTCCTTCCAAAGGAAAAGTCTCTCTATTGACCCTTGTGTCATGGATAGCTCGTAACCATTCTTTTGACTTTGTTAAGTCACCTTAAACCTTAGTTTAGAAGCCACTAGACTTTGCTTTAAGTCTAAAAGACCCACCTTTTACTAGGAGTAATTCTTCAACTAGAATCCTAGGATAGAGTTTGTTAACTCTATGTAAGAATCATCGTCATGAATTCTTACTTCCCCTCTTGAGTGTTCAACTTAGATCTAGAGAGTTTTGTTGCACCCCAAAATTTGACCAACCGGGTCTCGTATCTGGCTCGATGTTTCGACGCATAATCGCATTCGAATCTGCATATTGCATACAGGGCATCTTTCATTTGTTTTGATTTTATCGGGATCACAGCTCTCGTCTCGTGTTTCAGGTGTTTTTTATCAGTTCAGATAGGTAGAACCGTATTTTTGGGATATTTCGGTGCCCGTTTATTTTTACCGGTTATTTTGGTGCGCTCTCGTGGGTGTTATGTGTCGTTCGGTGCTTATTTTTGTCCCCCTGGGAATTATTGTGATTTTTCTGGATTTTATTGGCTATTTTTAGGGTTTAAATAGATTTTTAATCATTTAGGATAAAATAGATATTTTTAGAATATAATAAATAGATTTAAATCATTTTTAGCATTTTTTAGAATATTAATAGGATTTTTAATTGTTTTAATTCTTTTTAAATAGATTTTAATCATTTTAGGATTTAATAGATTTTTAGGATAAATATAGAATGTTTTTAGAATATTAATAGTTTTTTAAATAGTGTTTAATAGTTTTTTAATCATTTTAATAGTTTTAATCTTTTTTAAGAACTTGTTAGAAATTAAATGGCTCCATTAAAAATAAATAGGCTTCATTTTAGCAATAGGATAAATAAATAATATAGGGTTTTCTTTTAATAGACTTTCTTTTATAGGATAATTTTAGATATAAATATAGCTTTTTGTAGGATTTTAAATAGAATTTTAATATAGAATATATTTTTTTCATTTTTATAAATGGTTAGATTTTTCTTTTAATAGTTTTAATAGATGTTATAGAATTTTAATAGAGTTTTAGAATATTAGATATTAATTAGGTGTTAGTTAATTTAGGTTTAATTGGCTTGTTAAGTCAGTTTTTCCATTCAATTGGCCATTAATCATTTCCATTAATTTTTAATCCAGATTTAATTGTTTTTAATCCATCAGTTTTTTTTTATCCCATTTCAGTTTTTGGGGCTTTTTTCGTTGGGCCCAGGTATCAATGAAAGGCCATTCGCAGTTTTTGTCCAGAATGTGTCCAGCAAATTTCCAGCAGTTTCTGGAAGCTTCCAGAATAATCCCAGCCAGTATAAAGCTTCAGTCATCGCCACGTGTTAAGAAAAAGGGGACCCCACGTTTTCCTTCAGAATCACGCCACCTCCCTACTCATACGCCCTCTCTCTCTGCCACGCATCACCACGTGGCGCGCATGCCTTCACCGTCCCCACTTGCATTTCCACGCGTAAGCTCCACTAGTCCTCGCCTGAAGCTCTCCCCGGCCGGCATGCATGGCCGGCGGCCACCATAACGGCAGCCCTAACAACCCTCCGGCCACCGCAACTACCGCCGGAGAAATCAAATCCACCGAGAAACCCAGAATTCCTCAATCTTTCTCCAGATCTCCGGTCAACATTCATCCTCTTCATCTCTCCAGATCAAACCTTCATCTTCCTCCTCTAATCTTCATCATCTGAAGCCTCAAATTTCCAGAAACCACCGTGTATCAATTCTCAACCCACGATTAACTCAAGAACCATCTTTCATCGTCTTCTCATTGGACTCAAGAACACAACTGTTCATCAG
The DNA here is from genome assembly GCA_963859935.3 of Lathyrus sativus. Classification (NCBI taxonomy): domain Eukaryota; kingdom Viridiplantae; phylum Streptophyta; class Magnoliopsida; order Fabales; family Fabaceae; genus Lathyrus; species Lathyrus sativus. The sequence continues at coordinate 80,502,286 of OZ012741.1, forward strand.
CAAACGTTCCAGATCCTCATCAGTATCGTCTCAGAAATTCATCAGTGTTCAAACTCCATGGATCTTCATCTCCTTCGCAAGGATCTTCATCATTTTCTTCAAACGTATCTCCAGAAATCATCAGCATTCATCAAGATGTTCATAACTTCTTTCAAGATCTGCATCAACACATGAGTATTTTCCAGATTCATCAAGAACATCTAGGTCCTTCATCTTTTCTCGTAAACCTTCAATCGTGAACTCATCTGTGTCCATAACTCCAACAACCTTCGTCAAGTGATTTCAACGAAACTTCAAGAACGAGTTCATCTCAGTTCTTCAATCTCTAGATCGTCATCTAGAATCTTCAGAAATGTTCATCAGGAACTCAAGCGCCAAAATTGTTTCTAGATCCAGGTTTTTCTTCCGTCTTCAAGCACTTTCATCTCCGGATTGATGATGATGCCGTTACGAGTTGGTTCATATTTTGTTAAACTGGTGGTGTTTGGTTTGAGCAAGGTTGATGAAACGCAGATGGAACGAGGGTTGTTTGGGGGAGATTGAGTCTGGGAATAACGAAGATTGAAAAGGAGAAGAAGGTAAGAGTGATCAGAGAGATGAGTCAAAGATGGAAGACGACGACGCCGTTAGGGTTTGCAAAAGGGAAAGGATGAACAGTGTTTTGGGAGAGAGATAGGGTTAGGGTTCTCAGCAATTCAGAATGAGTGAGGGGAGAGAGGAAGTTCGTGGACTCCCAATCAGCCAATGGGCTAGGCCCAACCAATCATGGATACACCCCCCGTTTCGCTCGACACCCCCCCCCCTCTAGTTTTTTTTTTTTGGACGAACTCTGGGCCTGAGCCCAATGTTTTTCTGGCATACACCTCCGCCTCATTCATAATTCCCCCCTGAGTTTCTTTTTTTTTGAAATGCTTATGGGTTGGGCCTGCAGTTTTTTTATTTTTATCCCCCTGTAATAAACAGATTACACCCCCCCTCCCCTCTTTTGTATTTTTTTTCTTTATTCTTTTATTATTTTCTCTTGTGTTGAGATTTTAAAAATAGAAAAAGAATATGAAAAGAAATGTTGAGAAAAAAAAATATGAAAAATAGAAAAAAGAAAGTGTAGAAAAAAAGAGAAAAGAAATAAAAGAGAAGTATGAAAAATATATTGAAAAAAATAGTAAAGAAAGAGGAGAAAAATATATTGAAAAAAAATAGAGAAAATAAAGAGAAAAATATATTTAAAAAATAGAAAAATAAAGAGAGGATATTTTGAAAGAAAAAGGAGAAAATGATTGGAAAAGAATAAAAAATATTAAAGTAGACTTAATATTTTTTAGAATACATTTTCTTTTAGGATATATTTTCATGGAGATTATTTTACGGTTTTAGAGATAGAATTAGACGTCCACTTGTTAGGGGACTTTTTCATTCGATTTTTCAGGATAGGATAGGATAGTATTTCCTAGGAGATTTATGTTTCAGTATTCACTCATTGTAATCATTTTCCAGAATGTTAATAAAACGAGATTTGAGATGTGGTCCCGAAAGTAGCCGAACTACAGCTGCTCTGATTTCTCGTACCAGACGAGAATATGTAGGCATAGGATGCGATATCTTAGCGAGCACACTAACGACTGACTTTCTATTCTCTCACTGCTGTGCGACCGAGACTTTCCCGCTGACGATTAACTGTAACTCTTTTTTCTCTCTTGCCCGAGTGCATTTGAGACCAAGCCGTAGTTTTGCCCCTAGGTCCCCGAACCTTTGAAACCAGTTGTTCTTCTCACCGCTGTGTGAGAATACCCTTGTTTAGCCGTAGTTAGCCTGAACTACGTAAAGCTCTGATCTTCCATGCAGTGTGGAAGTACGTAGGCACAAGACGCGAGGTCTTGGCGAGCCAATTTTCCCTGTAGTCCCGAACTACGTTGACTCTGACTTTCTCTCTTGAGAATACGTAGGCATAGAGTGCGATTCTCTATCGAGTCAATTCCCTTCCGTTTAGTTTAGCAGCCGTAGATAGATTGTTTTGCATCCTTTAGACAACCCAAGCAAGCGTGGATCCCGTCGAGTACGACGGACGTGAGGGGTGCTAATACCTTCCCCTTGCGTAACCGACTCCCGAACCCAGGTTTTGGTTGCGATGACCATACCTTCTCCCCGTTTTTTGCGAGGTTTACTTCGAGCGTTTCCTTTCCCTCCGTTGGATAAATAACGCACGGTGGGGACTCTTCTGTCAGCTGGCGCCGATTTTCGCAGTAGCGGCAGCTGGCGACTCTGCTGGGGATTTGATAGTTTCCTAGGGATCCAACGTCCCGAAAGCGAGTCAGTTGTGGGATCCAACGTCCCCTAAGAGAGAGTCAATCCTAGCGCTTGTTTGCTTGTCTATTTGGTGCTTATTTATTGATATTATCTGTTGCTGTTGGGGTGTTACGGGTGTTCTATGATATTGAGAGAAGCCGGACCTGGGCTTGAGTGCACCATAGACTTAGAGTGGAAATTAGTGGGCGCGTGCTTGCTTTGCAGGCACTAGTGTCTCATGAAATCCACGCTCAGACGAGGTTCATCCGGTTGGCTTCACTTTCAACCCTTTGGGTTGAGACGGTTGCTGGTTTGGTGGATTGTCGACTCTGGGGACCGATCATTTGTGATTCAGCTAAGTGAGGCCTCTTCGAGACTTGATGATGCCACTCCTTCTGGGAATCGTATCATCAGTTTTGAAAGTCTGTGACGCTGATGAACGCATAGGATGCCGTACCTTGTCGGATATAGGTCCATACCTGTGAGTGGGAGGGTTTTTTTGCAGGAAACTTGACTTCCAACCTACCCATTATTTTGGTCTTCTCTTCAGAGCAACCGTACTCCGTCAGCAGTGCAACAGTATTTAGATTGTGTGGGGGCTGTGATCCCGTGTTTGTTGCATTGCATTGCATTTGCATAAGCATCTTCGCATCATATTGCATACCATTCGCCAACCAGTCAGAGCTCTTATCCAGCCATTATTTTGGTTTTGAAGGTGAATATTGAAGACGACCAAGAGGTTGAAGCAGGTTTAAAGCAGATTTGATCAGAGTCAAGCAGTGAAGTCAGCTGACAGTTGTCGGTAGCTATGTCAGAGAGCAGCTTCCAGTTTGTTGATACCTTGTCAGGTTTCACCGTGACGTCCAATCCTCTGTATGGATCTCCGCACGACGAAGACTTTCCGCAAGTGAACAACCTTACTGCAGCTCAGCTTGTGCAGCTATCTGTTGAAGACCAAGGTCTGCATGAGCAGTTTGTTGTCCGAGGTGAACGTTCTCCTTTTGTCGATGTCTCAGACTACCAGGGTTTTGCCTTCCCTGTGCCAAAGCCCCGAAGAGAGGTCCCGACAGCAAAGAATGAAGACCCATTAGCTCCCGCGTATGCTGAAAGGTTTCGTGCATTAGATGAGAGATTCAAAGCCTTGAAAGGTAAAGACGCTGTTACTCCTAGTGCTGCAGATATGTGTCTGGTTCCTGGCCTAGTGTTACCTCCGAAGTTCAGAATGCCGAGGTTTGAAAGGTACAAAGGAGATAGTTGCCCGAAGCAACATTTGGTGATGTTCTGCCGAAGAATGACTTCATTTGTGCACAACGACAAGCTGATGATTCATTGCTTTCAAGATAGTCTGACTAGGGCACCTCTGAGTTGGTATATGCAGTTAGAGCGTGATCAGATCCGATCATGGATGGACTTAGCCAATGCCTTTCTGAAGCAGTACGACTATAATCTTGACGAAGCTCCTACTCGCGTGCAACTGCAAGAATTGTCTCAAGGGAACAATGAATCTTTCAGAAAGTATGTTCAGAGATGGAGAGAATTTGCTGGTAGAGTGCAACCACCGCTCCTAGACCAAGAGCTGAAAGGCATGTTCGTAAACTCCTTGCAGAGCCCGTACTTCGAAAGAATGTTTGAAACCACACCAAATTTCTCTGAGTTGGTAGGGACGGGAGAGCGCATCGAGTATGGTGTAAAGACTGGAAGAATCCCGAATGTTTCAAGAGGTCAGGCCAGTGAAACTGAATCTCTCTATAGCTCTCAATCTGAAGATGAAACTATGATCAATGCGGTCCTGACAGATGTTGGATATCCTCAAGTCGAATCGATGAAATATGTTGGTTCTCCGTCTTCTCAGCGGTCAGTATCTTCTGTGTCTCGTTATTCTGGACAGACAACTGTGCCTGGGGCACCCCATCGGGAACCTTATGTCGCTCCTCTTGCAAGTCCACGAGCCCGTGGCCGAGGTTATCAGAATCAGCGTCAGAACCAGAACCGACCTCGTAACAACTTGGAACGAAGGAACGCTCTTTTCCATCCAGTACCTGTGCCGTATAGCCAGATTCTTCCGCGTTTGATTCAGAATTCTTTGGTGGAACCAAAAGCTCTCAAGCCCGTGCCAGAGCCTTACCCTCCAGGATACAATCCCCACGCTCAGTGTGGTTATCATGGTGGATCTCCAGGGCATTCAACTGAAGATTGCAAAGCTTTCCAGGCGAAAGTGCAACAATTGATCGACAAAGGGTGCATTTCCTTTCCAGATGGAGTTTTGGTTGTGCGTGACAACCCCTCAGCTGTCTGAGCTCGTAGATTCAGAAGGGTTATTTCCAGAAGCCGGTGGTCCAGACAGGCAGACGTCCTCAGCGTTGGCAGTCTTCGGACTTTTTACCATTTGCATTTGCAGTTTCTTTTCTGTTAGTTACTACTTGCTGTTAAACATTGTATGTTTCGAATGGTAATATTAATAAAGTGACTATGCATTTTTCTGAATTAATCATGCCGTTGTCACTCATTTACTGCATTGTACTGACACTTGCATTTTATTCATTCCACTTTATCACTATGATTAGCAATGAGCGGAGGGAAGATGATGAAATTGAATATTCATAAACAATGATCGTATTGCTTTCAGATAAAACCTTGCCGATGATGTATAAGGCATTGTTTCAAATCCCTAAACACCGGAGAGATAAGGAAGAGAATCCCTTGTTAACCACTTCGAGCCGAGAAGTAGGAATTTCTTTCGGACTTTTTAGCCCTTACATCTTAACCCGGGGCAGGGTAGTCGTCAGTTAGCTTGATCGAGCGTTCAAGTCTTATAGAGGGGTGTTGTCCTTCGAGGACCAATCATATCACATTCCTCTCCAGAGGTCGTACCTCATCAGCCACAATGGTTAAACCTCACCAATCAAGAGTGAAACAGTTATAATCCTTTCGGAGTAATCAAGACAGCCAGTGTCGCACGACTCGTTTCAAAAAAAAGGAAATAAGAAAGCCCGCTAAGTAAAAAAGAAAAGCTAGAAAGCAAATACTTAGGCAAAAATCAGGGCATCCCGCTGGACTTCAAAAGGAAAATAGAAAAGAACTCAAAAGGAGTCAGTCCAGGCAAAAATTAGGGAATCAAAAGAACGAAAAGAGGGATCAATAGAAAAATCCTCAAACAAGGACAAAGTCGTGTAGATACAGACACCGAAACGAAAAAGGAGTAACTATCACTCCGAAAAACTTCGTGAATTCCTTAATTGTGGTTCTTACCATTAAACATACCTCTCGAAGAGGCGAGCGCTCGAGCTAAGTTAGCTGAACTTTAGGATCGGAGATCATCACGTAGAAGGGGTGGGTACAAATCATAATTTGAGCCAAATATCCTTTGTTTCACGAACCGTGAACCCGACCACGATACAACCTTTAAAAGACCTAATTGAGGTAGGGTTTATTCTGAAGCGTACGATAAGGTTGAGTAACCTGACTCCTTCTTGACTTTCTAGTCACATCCTTATTGCATTTTTCACTGACCACGTAAGCACTATGTTTGAACCCTTTGGTTCATTCGTCACTCACTAGCATGACACGTAAATGAGTGACAGCTCAACATTTTTTCGAAATTTGCATGAACACTGCATTAAAGTTACCATTCGTGAATAAACAATCTTAATTGCAGGTTAGTAGCTGATGCGGAATAACTCCAACAGGGAATAGTCAATCAGGACTGAATCGTCAGAAGTCTGGATCAGAACGGTATGTTGTGAAACCCTGTGAATCTGGGGCATCGACTTCCTGTGAGTTTGGAATCAGTTTGTCTGAGGACAAGTCCCGAAGCATCATTTGATTATGGGGCAGTTTATGCAAGAAGCGGTTGATCGGAAGTGAATCTTCTCGAGACCCATTCAGGGGCAGCTATCCAGAATTCTTGCGATTTGAGGGCAGATCCCTTCAGTGTTCAATCAGAGCATGTTGAGTCGCTCATCGCTCGTTCAGGGGAAAACTACTTCAGAGATATTGAAGCCAACCATGCTGAGAGTTGATTAGTGGAGGATGAATCCTTCCGTTGTACCGATATTGGGGCAAGCCATCCGAAGATTGTTTTGTTGCCAGCTGTTTTCTGTTCAGAATGAATTTTCCCAAGAGTCGAATTGGGGCAAGTTGAATTGCACTGGGGCAAGTTGTTCAAATAAGTTTGTTCACTCCAGCAGGAGTTGAGTGTCGGGGAATCGTGTCATTACCCTGCCAAAAACCTGAGCCTTCTGAAGAAGCCTCGCTGTCATTGGATCGTCATCCTACAGCCTAACCTATTACTTGGCTGAACCTAGTAACCAAATCGTCTTAAAGTCCAGCTCTCGTCTGGCAAGCCGGAGATCAGTCCTCGTCTGAAATCCAAACCAGGAACCAGTCCTGTTGGGTCACCTTTTCTGTAACCCATTGTTTAACCAGTTCTCGCCTGGCCAACACAGTTTTAAAGTCCAGTTCTCGCCTGGCAAACCAGAAATCAATTCCCGTCTGATATCCAGAACCCGTAAGTCAGTTCTCGTCTGACAACCTAACATGTTTCGCTACCAGCTCTCGTTTGGTAGTCCACCCTGAATGCTAGTCCTCGTCTAGTATGTCCCTTTCAAATCCACCTCTGTTGGTAACCAGAAATGGGTCCCTATCACCATAAACCTATCCCTAAACCAGAAAAAGCCTAAATACCTGGCCCGATGATTCCTAGTAACTCGTTTGTTGTCACATTCCCCGACACAAGGCTCGAGTGATCCCAGCTCCATGATTGGTATTCTGTATTCCCTGTGTTGATGTTGTTGAATCAGGGTTGGTTTCTCAGCAGAGACGTACAATTGAGATTGTTTCCCCTGAGCAGTTTGACACTGCAGCAAGTTGAGATGTCATTCATCCCTTATCAGAATAGGATCAGGATCATCCTCAGTAGGTTTGATTGATATTCCCGGCAGAGTACGGCCATCCTAAGCATTGAACGTTGATTAGCCTGATGTGCTATTTCCCAAGTGGGTTGAGGCTGAAGCTTTTCCTGACCGGCGGATGTGGGTTTATTTCCCCAGCAGTGGGACTGATGCAATGTTGTATCTCCACAGAGTCCGAGTATGACTCCCTTTCCCTCCGAGTCTAGGTCATTGACTCATTCCTCAAGCAGAGGTCGACGGTGATTCCCTCATTGAGTAATCTCTAGACGGGTAGATTTTGACGTCCGCCAGAGAAGAGGTATGTCTCAGCAGATTGCTTCGTACCCTATAAGGACTTAGGTTGTTCAAAAAAGACCGTTCAGGGTTGTTTTCCTCGGTGAAGTGAGATTCAATTTCAGTGATCAATTGTTATCTTCCGCAGACGTCAGAGGTGTTTCCTTGATAGGATCAGTACAGCTCCATCAGAGTGAATAATGAGTAGCTAAGGATTGATATCCCCGAAGCAGGGCGAGCCCTCCTTCTCCAGCAGAGTTCAGTAGTCTCTCCTCCGCAGAATCTGAATGCAAGATGGTGAGCATTGATACGTCTCCCCTGGCAGAGATGATTCTCTTCCCCAAGCAGACGCATCCTGAGGGAACGTCACCTCATCAGCTGAGTCACGCGCCGAAGCAATATTTCTTCCCCCAGCACCGGGTCACAAGTGCAGATTTCAGAGGAATGTTCGGGTGCCGAAGCTCGTGTTTTCCCCAGTAAAGTCGCCAAAGCAGGTGCTTTCCCCAGCACCGGGTCGCAAGTGCAAGTCTTGTAGGAAGTTGTTCGTACGCCGAAGGATGCAGTAACTGATGGTGCCAGACCGAAGTCTCCAGCGGAATTGAGATTCCCCACCAGAGTTATATTCTCTCCTGAAGTCGGATGATTCCCTCTTCCCCAGTAGAGTATTGGAACGGCTGATGTCATATTCCCCTGCAGAATTGTACTCTCCCCCGAAGTCAGATGATTCTCTCTTCCCCGGCGAAATTGAAATTCTTCATCAGAGTCGTGCTCTCCAGTGAAGTAGAATGATTTCTCTCCCCGGCTGAGTCCGTAAAAAAGCCAAATCCTTGGAAGCAGTTGGGACCATGAGTGGATTTTCCCTAGCAGATGTTGAACAGCTGATGCTGTATCTCCCCGGAGTCGTACTCTCTCCGGCGAAGCAGAATGACTTCTCCTTCCTCAGCCGAGTTTGCAGATGTCCAAGAGAACCGAATCCTTGAAAGTTGATCAGATCATGATTGGTTTTTCCCCAGTAGTGTATTGGAACAGCTGAAATTGTTTCCCCACAGAGTTATCATCCCCAGAAGAGTAGCCGAGACGGCCACGCAGTTTATTCTCGCGATTGGTATCACTGTCTCTCAGCAGGTCCAGGTTCTCATAAAGCTTCGTTCCTCTGTAGTAATCAACTAAAGTTGTTTTCCCTGCAGCAGTCAACGGAAGATCGATTCCCCAAGCGGAGTCCAATTGATATTGGCGTGCAGTTTTCTCCTCAGCAGGATGATTCCTCTACCTGAGTAGTTCTTTTCTCCTTGACAGAAGGATTTCCTCCCCCCAGCATTTATTTTGCGGACCCTGCTTAAGATGATTCTTAAAACCTCAGCGCAGTTTCCCGGGTTGGTTGCTTAGGACGATTCTTGAGCTCATCAATATCGTCCCCAGCAAGAGTTGCCCAGGAAGACTCCTGGAATACCCAGCAGAATGAAGTCTCCAGAATGGTTATCGGTTCAGGATGATTCTTGAAGGTGCCCGACGGAGTTGTTTGTTCAAGATGATTCTTGAAATCCCTAGCAGCGTGATGTGTCTGTTCCAACAGTGATGTCTAATCTGAAGATTGATTTCGCAAACGCCTGAAGGCGGTATCAGAAGGTTCCTGCGAGTTCATATTTCCTTGTTGATGAATCAACGTGTGGCTGAGGACAAAGTTCCAAAGCTTGTATATATAACGAGGTGATCCGTGTTGGCCTGAAGACCAAGTCGGTTGTCCTGAGGTGATGATTGATTGCGATCAAGTGAATAGTTTTTCTTTTGACTGAAGTTGAAGATGTTTCTCCAGCTGAAGCGGAGTTTTTCCTGAAGGCAAAGTGTTTGAATCCCCGTAGATTCATGAATGGCTCAGGATACCATTTCTCTGACTGAAGTCATAGATTTCCCAAGCTGAAGCGAAGGTGCCTGAAGGCAAGGTTATCCCCAAGGTCATGAATGACCTAGAATTCATTTTTCGGACTGAAGGCCGAAGTATATCCCTGACTGAAGTCACGAATGCTCTATAGCAGAGGTGGAGTTGCCTGAAGGCAGATCCATGTATCCTTGAAGGACAAGGACCATTTCTTCAGACTGAAGTCGAAGATACCTCCTGCAGAGTTGCCATCCTTGAAGGCCAAGGATGCTTATTTTCAGAAGTACTTGAAAATGTTTCTAGCTGAAGCTGGAAGTGGCCAGGGGCCAGGGTTTCATATATCTTGAATGTTGAAGTTCTACGGTGGGCAGTGTGCAGCAGTATTCCGATGTTCGTTATTGGTGCTGAGGGTGAACCCCAGATCAGAATGTGCTCGGTTAGCTCTCTCATTACCAGCGGAGTGGTTTCAAATACGCAAGTGTACCTTTTTGTTCCGTTTACTAGGGGTGAACCCCAGGACAGATCATGCTTGTCCGACGGCGAGGTTGGATGTTGGTTCGACGGCGAGGTTGAACGTTTGGATTTGACGGCGAGGTCAGATCATGTTTTGTCCGGCGGCGAGGTTGGATGTTTGTTCGACGGCGAGGTTGAACGTTTGGATTTGACGGTGAGGTCAGATCATGTTTGATTCCAGCGGCGAGGTTGGATGTTTGTTCGACGGCGAGGTTGAACGTTTGGATTTGACGGCGAGGTCAGATCATGTTTTGTCCGGCGGCGAGGTCAGATTATGATTTGTTCGACGGCGAGGTTGAATGTTTGTTTTGACGGCGATGTCAGACTCTTTAAATCCCCAGCAGAGATTCAGTTTTCCAGCGGCGATGTTGGACAGGTCAAGTTGATCCAGTCTTCTGACGGCGATGTTAGGTGATGTAGATCCTTTAGTTCTCCAGCGGCGATGCGGGGTATTTTGTTCAGTGTTGTATTTTCTCCAGCGGCGAGGCGGGGTATTTCGATTAACTGACGGCGATGTCAGATCAGTATTTCCCCAGCTAGTTGTCGTGCAGCTAGTAGTGCAGTATTCAAAGATTTGTTCTCCGCAGAGTATCGTGTGCTCGTGCAGTTGGCAAATTTTCGGGTTTACCGGTATTCAACCGTCTCGCACCTTGATTGGCTGAGAGCCGTTCGCTTCTCACCCAGTCAGGTTCAAGCCGCTTGAATAGGGGCAGTTGTTGCACCCCAAAATTTGACCAACCGGGTCTCGTATCTGGCTCGATGTTTCGACGCATAATCGCATTTGAATCTGCATATTGCATACAGGGCATCTTTCATTTGTTTTGATTTTATCGGGATCACAACTCTCATCTCGTGTTTCAGGTGTTTTTTATCAGTTCAGATAGGTAGAACCGTATTTTTGGGATATTTTGGTGCCCGTTTATTTTTACCGGTTATTTTGGTGCGCTCTCGTGGTGTTATGTGTCGTTCGGTGCTTATTTTTATCCCCCTGGGAATTATTGTGATTTTTCTGGATTTTATTGGCTATTTTTAGGGTTTAAATAGATTTTTAATCATTTTAGGATAAAATAGATATTTTTAGAATATAATAAATAGATTTAAATTATTTTTAGCATTTCTTAGAATATTAATAGGATTTTTAATAGTTTTAATTCTTTTTAAATAGATTTTAATCATTTTAGGATTTAATAGATTTTTAGGATAATATAGAATGTTTTTAGAATATTAATAGTTTTTAAATAGTGTTAATAGTTTTTTAATCATTTTAATAGTTTTAATCTTTTTTTAAGAACTTGTTAGAAATTAAATGGCTCCATTAAAAATAAATAGGCTTCATTTTTAGCAATAGGATAAATAAATAATATAGGGTTTTCTTTTAATAGACTTTCTTTTATAGGATAATTTTAGATATAAATATAGCTTTTTGTAGGATTTTAAATAGAATTTTAATATAGAATATATTTTTTTCATTTTTATAAATGGTTAGATTTTTCTTTTAATAGTTTTAATAGATGTTATAGAATTTTAATAGAGTTTTAGAATATTAGATATTAATTAGGTGTTAGTTAATTAGGTTTAATTGGCTTGTTAAGTCAGTTTTTCCATTCAATTGGCCATTAATCATTTCCATTAATTTTTAATCCGGATTTAATTGTTTTTAATCCATCAGTTTTTTTTATCCCATTTCAGTTTTTTGGGGCTTTTTTCGTTGGGCCCAGGTATCAATGAAAGGCCCATTCGCAGTTTTTGTCCAGAATGTGTCCAGCAAATTTCCAGCAGTTTCTGGAAGCTTCCAGAATAATCCCAGCCAGTATAAAGCTTCAGTCATCGCCACGTGTTAAGAAAAAGGGGACCCCACGTTTTCCTTCAGAATCACGCCACCTCCCTACTCATACGCCCTCTCTCTCTGCCACGCATCACCACGTGGCGCGCATGCCTTCACCGTCCCCACTTGCATTGCCACGCGTATGCTCCACTAGTCCTCGCCTGAAGCTCTCCCCGGCCGGCATGCATGGCCGGCGGCCACCATAACGGCAGCCCTAACAACCCTCCGGCCACCGCAACTACCGCCGGAGAAATCAAATCCACCGAGAAACCCAGAATTCCTCAATCTTTCTCCAGATCTCCGGTCAACATTCATCCTCTTCATCTCTCCAGATCAAACCTTCATCTTCCTCCTCTAATCTTCATCATCTGAAGCCTCAAATTTCCAGAAACCACCGTGTATCAATTCTCAACCACGATTAACTCAAGAACCATCTTTCATCGTCTTCTTCATTGGACTCAAGAACACAACTGTTCATCAGCAAACGTTCCAGATCCTCATCAATATCGTCTCAGAAATTCATCAGTGTTCAAACTCCATGGATCTTCATCTCCTTCGCAAGGATCTTCATCATTTTCTTCAAACGTATCTCCAGAAATCATCAGCATTCATCAAGATGTTCGTAACTTCTTTCAAGATCTGCATCAACACATGAGTGTTTTCCAGATTCATCAAGAACATCTAGGTCCTTCATCTTTTCTCGTAAACCTTCAATCGTGAACTCATCTGTGTCCATAACTCCAACAACCTTCGTCAAGTGATTTTCCCAGAAACGTCCAAGGATCACCATCGTCAACGAAACTTCAAGAACGAGTTCATCTCAGTTCTTCAATCTCTAGATCGTCATCTAGAATCTTCAGAAATGTTCATCAGGAACTCAAGCGCCAAAATTGTTTCTAGATCCAGGTTTTTCTTCCGTCTTCAAGCACTTTCATCTCCGGATTGATGATGATGCCGTTACGAGTTGGTTCATATTTTGTTAAACTGGTGGTGTTTGGTTTGAGCAAGGTTGATGAAACGCAGATGGAACGAGGGTTGTTTGGGGGAGATTGAGTCTGGGAAGAACGAAGATTGAAAAGGAGAAGAAGGTAAGAGTGATCAGAGAGATGAGTCAAAGATGGAAGACGGCGGCGCCGTTAGGGTTTGCAAAAGGGAAAGGATGAACAGTGTTTTGGGAGAGAGATAGGGTTAGGGTTCTCAGCAATTCAGAATGAGTGAGGGGAGAGAGGAAGTTCGTGGACTCCCAATCAGCCAATGGGCTAGGCCCAACCAATCATGGATACACCCCCCGTTTCGCTCGACACCCCCCCCCCTCTAGTTTTTTTTTGGACGAACTCTGGGCCTGAGCCCAATGTTTTTCTGGCATACACCTCCGCCTCATTCATAATTCCCCCCCTGAGTTTCTTTTTTTTGAAATGCTTATGGGATGGGCCTGCAGTTTTTTTATTTTTATCCCCCTGTAATAAACAGATTACACCCCCCTCCCCTCTTTTGTATTTTTTTTTCTTTATTCTTTTATTATTTTCTCTTGTGTTGAGATTTTAAAAATAGAAAAAGAATATGAAAAGAAATGTTGAGAAAAAAAATATGAAAAATAGAAAAAAGAAAGTGTAGAAAAAAAGAGAAAAGAAATAAAAGAGAAGTATGAAAAATATATTGAAAAAAATAGTAAAGAAAGAGGAGAAAAATATATTGAAAAAAAATTGAGAAAATAAAGAGAAAAATATATTAAAAAAATAGAAAAATAAAGAGAGGATATTTTGAAAGAAAAAGGAGAAAATGATTGGAAAAGAATAAAAAATATTAAAGTAGACTTAATATTTTTTAGAATACATTTTCTTTTAGGATATATTTTCATGGAGATAATTTTACGGTTTTAGAGATAGAATTAGACGTCCACTTGTTAGGGGACTTTTTCATTCGATTTTTCAGGATAGGATAGGATAGTATTTCCTAGGAGATTTATGTTTCAGTGTTCACTCATTGTAATCATTTTCCAGAATGTTAATAAAACGAGATTTGAGCTGTGGTCCCGAAAGTAGCCGAACTACAGCTGCTCTGATTTCTCGTACCAGACGAGAATATGTAGGCATAGGATGCGATATCCTAGCGAGCACACTAACGACTGACTTTCTGTTCTCTCGCTGCTGTGCGACCGAGACTTTCCCGCTGACGATTAACTGTAACCCTTTTTCTCTCTTGCCCGAGTGCATTTGAGACCAAGCCGTAGTTTTGCCCCTAGGTCCCCGAACCTTTGAAACCAGTTGTTCTTCTCACCGCTGTGTGAGAATACCCTTGTTTAGCCGTAGTTAGCCTGAACTACGTAAAGCTCTGATCTTCCATGCAGTGTGGAAGTACGTAGGCACAAGACGCGAGGTCTTGGCGAGCCAATTTTCCCTGTAGTCCCGAACTACGTTGACTCTGACTTTCTCTCTTGAGAATACGTAGGCATAGAGTGCGACGCTCTATCGAGTCAATTCCCTTCCGTTTAGTTTAGCAGCCGTAGATAGATTGTTTTGCATCCTTTAGACAACCCAAGCAAGCGTGGATCCCGTCGAGTACGACGGACGTAAGGGGTGCTAATACCTTCCCCTTGCGTAACCGACTCCCGAACCCAGGTTTTGGTTGCGATGACCATACCTTCGCCGCGTTTTTTGCGAGGTTTACTTCGAGCGTTTCCTTTCCCTCCGTTGGGATAAATAATGCACGGTGGCGACTCTTCTGTCAGCCGGCGCCGATTTTCGCAGTAGCGACAAGTTTCTGTAAACTCTACACAAGCATTGTTATGTTTGTTCCTCTCTGAACCTTGATCATAATCAAGTGTTCTTCAAACTTGGTGAGGTGAACTACGATTGTGTTGCACCCTAATTTTGGACCGTAACATCCCACCTATTTTCGTTTTAATTATTTGACTTTAATTTAATATTTATATTCTTTCTGGCTAACCAATTCATGCAGCTGCAGTAATGTAAGTGTAGATCCTTACAGTCAAGCGCTTCAAAGTATGACCTTTGGATTTTTTTTTGGAAATCCTGAGTTTATTCCGTAGTTGTAGCACTTCAAAGAATGTCGTTTGCGGGTTTTCTTTAAGATTCTATTTCATGCAAATTATTGGTGATGGATATAAGAAAATTCAAGATAACTCAATCTCATATTCAAGCTTATTCAATTCAAGTCACTATAAATAAGTTTTTGGTGGATTCATTTACACTAAAGAGAGGAACTTCTAAAATTTAAAAGGGGGTTGAAGTTTATCCAAGAAGTGAATTTCTACCATAATTAAATGTCTATAATATGTCAAGAAACTGAATTTCAACACAACCACAACACAAAGTTTTCTCCCAAGGCCATAAAGATAATTGCGTGCTACCTTAGAATCCTACCAATCTTACGCAAATTATTTTAAAGCATGTGTGTGGGTTATTTTACAAAAGCCATGTTTGGAGTATTTTAGCTGGAAGTTGGAATTAGCGGGAGCAACGTAAGTCATTTCAAGTAATTGACATACGAAAATGCGAAAACATTGAAGTTGTGTTCAAGTTTTCTTTACAAAAGCCATAAACTCAAATAATGATGTACAATGGCATATCAGAATCTAATTCATGGACCAAATCATGATCATTAATTAAACAACTCAGTGAATTAAGGGTTACAAACTGTACTATATTTTCTTCGTACAAGGCTTAAGAAATAACAATAGGTTTTGAAACTCCATTTCAAGCTCATTTTTTGCCCAAGCTTCATGTTAAGACTTCAAACGCCTTACAACTTCTCCAACACGCCAAGAACAACTTCAGGGACCAACTTGATTCTGTTGTCCGACGATGGTACAGGATATATGCCGTAACAGAATTGACGACTTCTCAAAAGAGATATTGCGAATATATCAGCAGAGGTGTGAAATTCTTGACTCGGTCATTCACTCCTATGTTTCTATCCCTTACACCTGAGACGAGCCCTACCGCCCTCGTCGTCTTGTTCTGGAGGTACCTGGAGAGCGAGTTCTGGGGTCGTATGCCCTCGATGATGCTAAAGAATATACGCTAGTTCACTTGTCAAGTGGGAGAGATTTTCTTCCTTCGTATCAGTTCCTGCAGAGGGAGCAATAAAGAACCTCAGTGTTCTTAATTCATACTATCATAGCTTTAATGAACTGAAGAAATCAAGTGCTCCAAATGCTACAGAGAAAAGGTTGTATCGATCACGGTCAAGATAGACCTGCAGAATTTAAAGAGAAGACAGTTAGAGTTATTGCAACGCAAAGTATACGAATCCTTGAGTTTTTTTAGAAATACCATATGTTAAGCTCAGAGCATTCTCTACCTGATGAACCGTTGATGTCGAAGGCGTCCCAATATGACGTAGCCGGCTGCAATAACCATTTCCTTTTGTTACGCATTTATCTTCCGGATTTGATCTCGACATGGTCTGCGAACCAAAACCTGTCAAAGCAACACAATCACTAATCAGAGCAGGCGTGACGGAAATAAAACGCAAGTTAAGAGCCAAAATAAATGGATTTAAGTTCAACACTCCATGATCAAACATCCTATTTGGGAGTATATTTTATGCTGTAGGAAGCTAGATGTTGATATGCAGTTGACGCCATTGTTATCACTTGATTTTGTTGATTTAGAAGCACCAACAGCCCACATTCATGGTAGTTTTACAAGTCAACCTCCAGCAGCTAGTATACCAAGACCAACAGTCAATTCATATAGCAAAATGGCATAAGCATGAATTGCAGTAACCATTTTCTACAAGTGATTACTAACAGTGAATATATAAAACCTCTTATCACCAGTATAACAACACCCGGTTGAGAAATGGAGAAGCTACATTGAAGTCAAAGTTGAACCGAAACTTAGAATAAATCACACAACCTTCCACACCACATCCCCTGCCCCGTCGTGCAATATCACATCGGACCTGCAACAACAACAACAAAATATCAATAACCTCATCCTCAAATTCATCCACAAATGCAACCTAATGCTCCAGTTCGGTGTCCTTCTCAGCCTCAATTACAAGATAGTACCATATCCAACATACCACAACTTTTAAAGTCAATGCCTCAACAACGGTCTCAATTACCACAACAATCTCAACAGCAGACCAGAGGATAAACATAGACCAGAGGATAAACATTTAGTTTTGAAGGAAGTTTTTTGCTGAGTATTTTGCTCCTAATGCTAAGAAGAAGTGGTGTGTCTCTATGTATGGAAGCAGCAGACAAACAACTGGAGTTTTCCCTCAGGATGTATGGCCCTGCGAAATATGTAATCGCAAACCTAACTGTGGGTTTGAAGCAACTGTTGAAGTCCTTCCCAGGCTTTTCAAGATAAAGTATGAAAGTGGCACTCTGGAAGAGCCACTTTATGTTGGCATGCCCTGTGAATATCATAATTCCTCTGGCCACATTGTTCTAGACTATGCAAAAGCAATACAAGAAAGTGTTTTCGAGAAACTTCGTGTTGTTCGTGATGGTCAACTTCAGATAGTTTTTTCTCCAGGCTTGAAGATATACCCTTGGGAATTATGTGCTCGATGCCAAGAAGAACTCATCCCCCTGTTCAAGAGAAATTGTCAGTTTTTTTCATAGACAAAACAAAAGCTTGAAATGAAGTTCGTAAGTCACGCAGAACCAGAACATTACGCAACATACCAAATCTAGAAAGGAAAAAAGATAACCACATAAAGAAAGCCTTCAAATCCAAGCCATCTTCATTCTGCAACGACATATTATGACATGTCAGCACAATTTCGAAAATGAAAAATTCATAAAGAAATCAAGATGAGTCTCCACACAATCTGACATAATCATATGAAGAAGAGGAATATCTTCAAATCTTTATCATTCAAATCCAAAAATGGCAAGTTCGTTTAAACCAGGGAACTCCAAATCGGATACAAATCGGACAACATCACTCCCTTCCCAAATTTGGAACCAACAGCATTTACCACTCTTAATCATCCCTTTCTTGAAAATGCTATAAGAAAGAGAGTTTCAGAGCCCAAAAAACGAGGAGATTTTCGCAAAAACATGTACCAAACGCAAACGAAAACCCTAATCTTCAAAAAACCCTAAATCATGAAACCCCAAATGAAATTTGTGAAACAGTGAGAAACTCATCTTTCTTAACCTCCCACAAATCACCATTGCCGTCAACCACCATCTTCCCGTCCTCAGACGCGACCTCGAACCGAGCCTTTGACTTCAACGACACCGTTTCTCCGACCTCCATTTCCATCCGCCATCAGAACCATCTGCAAAATCATTTAAACCGTGAGTTGCTAACTAACATTGGCAATTGTTATTTTGTAGGAAATCAGAAGCCAAGGAAGGAGAACAGAATCGGAAAAATTGAGAGAAGAATCAGGGTAAAATCATGAAGATTAAAGGGAGAAAAGAAGAAGGAAACGAGCAGAAAGAAGAATCAAAGGAGGAAAGAAAAGGATCTGCGAGCGAGAAAGGGAGCAATCGCGATCGGAAGAGAGAATAATTTGGGTGTTAGGGCTTTTCCGTTTTTCTTAATTTTGTTTTTACTGTGTAATCCTATGTATGCCCGTGCACACTAATTATGATGCACCCATATATCACACACACACGATCCCCAACAGATCCTATCGCACATCACACAGTGCAGCATACCGTAAACCCCCATAACCTCACGCACACCATATCCGTTCGCACCCCCCTAATTAACCTCATTAAGCCTTAATCACCTCATTAACCTAATTAAACCATTAATCAGCCCTTTTATCTTTTTTCCTTTTTAATTAATTAAGATTAATCTTTTTCTAAATAATTAATAATTCTTTATTTAATTAAAATCAGTTTTAATTACTTATTTAATTAATCTTTTAACAATCCATACTATCTAATTATTTATCTTTTATTTCCAATTTAATCAACCTTGTAGTTTTCCCTCCCTTAGTTTAAAAAAAAACTCTTTCCTAAAATCCTATTAATTCACCTAAATATTTATGTAACTAATGAAAATTGTCCGTTTTTTAACTTAATAATATTTTATTAATTAAGTAATTTTATTTATAAAAAATACTTCTATAACTTACATCCAATTTCCATTTTATTTAATTAGACATTAAAACCTTTTAGAATTAAAAAAAAAACTTCTTTTATTTAATAAATCATTTATCAAAAATCTTTTTTTATCTAATTAATTTATAACCTGATCTAAAATATAAATAAAAAGACCCCTTCACTAATCTAAAAAATAACATAACTTCTAAACAACTTCTCGTTAAAAAAATCAGTCCAACTCTTTCCTAAAACCAATTTCACCTTAGGAATTAATCAATCTCCTTAAAATCAATCTCACATATAAAATCAACCCAACAATCCCTTTAAAATCAATTCGACTAAAAATAAATCAACTTCGCATAAAATCAATCGTGCACACTCACATTCACGACACATTCACTCTCACCTACACCTTAGCGCTTTCATGCGTGTGTATGGCTTTACTTTCCGCAATTTAATATTATCGCAATTTATCTTTCTCGCATCGCATTCCGTCTAAAGGAAAAACCTACACATGATTCAACAATTGTGTGTAGTGCACATCATTTGCATCATTCTCCCACATGATCCTTAATCTCATTCAAGTTTATCTTTCTAAGTTAAATCCTACCCCATAGGAAGGACCATTATCTTTACAACTTAGAACAAAAATTCAACAACTTAAATCAAACAAATAATCAAACACAATAGAGAAATAGATGTTAATCATCTTAAGAGAGATAGAATCTCCACCCCACATCAATACGATCAATACCGTAGGAACTTTGCCTTAAGAGAGGCGTACCTCGTCGATCCCTATCCGAGTACTTGAGCCCTTCTCTTAAAACGATGCAAAGACTATTTTCCTACAACTTGTGGCGGTTAAATATCCCTTAGAATGATAACACATCTCTTCTCATAAAATCAGTCAATCAACTACCCTAAACCTGTAGGAACTTTGACCACAGTCAAAGAACTCCTCAAACCCTTTAGGAGAACTACAAATACTCTGATTCCACTCCCGTAAGGATATGTAGGCATAAGATGCGATATCTTAACGAGTATACTTAGAATCAAACCCCTAGGTCTTTTAAACCTTAAGCAGATAAACACTTAGCAATAAACAAACATAAAACAAGAGGTTCATGTAGAGTACTATAGAAACTTAGGATGCTAGCACCTTCCCTAAGTTTAACCAACCCCCAAACATATAACTCTCTCAACCTTGCATTTGCATTGCATTGTGGGAATTTCGATATTTATCCCTTCTTTTGGACAAATCAAAGTTCAGTTGCAAATTGAATCGAAGATTCAAACTAATCAATAGTTTGGTATCCGATTTTCACCGTGACAGATTGCTCTAATTCTATCCTAGTTAGGATACGTAGGCAGAGGACGCGATGTCTTTGGAGCAAACTTAGTGTACATATCTTTAGGTTTTAACCTACACCTTTTTTCCAATCCTTAGCAAACATTTACCAACTTAGCATACAAACAAACAAAAGGTTCCTGTAGAGTACTCCAGATGCTTAGGGTGCTAACACCTTCCCTAGGTATAACCAACCCCCGATCCCCGAATCTCTTAGCGTTGTTGTTACATCGTGAAAAGGGTTTTTATTTCTTTAGACCTTTCCTTTGGATAAATTAAAGTTCGGTTGTAAAAGAATTAAGATTCAAGTTAATTCAATAGCTTGATATCTAATTTTCACTGCAACAGAAATGGCGACTTCACTGGGGAGATTTAATACTTGAGGGTTTAGCCTATTTTGTTTGTTTATGTGCCATATTTGTGAATATTTGCTTTACATGTATTTGTGTATATTTATTTGATTGTTGGATCTTGGGACCTTTTGAGTGGTGAAATGGTCCTATACCCAGACTGGAGTGCAATTATGATAGAATGGTGGTATATTCAAGAAGGCTTATAGGGAGTTGATTCCCGACCAAGCTAACTTGAGAAATCACCGCTCAGTGTAGGCCCCCTTGAGAGTTTAGTATTTTTGATCGAGTATTCGTGAAAACAATGCTACTTTCAACAAAGGAGCCCATGACACTGTGGACCTTTAGATTACATTCTACCCCATTTTCGCCTTACTAGGACGTAGTGCGATGGCTATAAGGAAGTATTTCCAAAATATTTGATACGCGATACTACACTTAGACAAGACTCTCTTGAGAATATTATCGATTACCAAGTAATTTGGGAAGTTGATAATATCCGAAAGATGGGTTGATGACTCTAGGAACCATTTAGAACCTTGCTCTACAGGTTTGAAATCCCTAGTACACATCTTTTGGGGATGGGTAGACCTTGGATCCACGCTCGTCCTTTAAACCTAAGCTTGTGTTTATGTGCATACGTGTGATCTTTTCATTTACCTGTGGTTGTGCATTCTTGCATTCATAAACATCATATCATAAGGTTTCATGGAACTCAGACTTTTTGTTTGTAAACATCAAGGTTGTTATGGACAGTAAAAAAAAAGAGACTTTGAAGTACACTTACAAGAGTCTTAACTTGGAGGACCTAAAGAGGTTGAGTACCTTGGTGACAAATCCAGAGAGATTCAAGAGTAGCTATGGGAAACTGTTGTTATGGTTGAGGATAAAGATGGATAATGGACTATCTCTCCATGTTTCTCCAGTTCTATGATCCAGTCTATTATCGTTCCACTTTTCCCGACTATCAACTAATACTCACACTAGAGGAATACTCTTATTTTGTTGGATTGCTCGTTCTTGACGAATATCCCTTTCCAAACATGGAGAAAAACCCTATGGAGAAAGATATTACTAAGGCTACACATTTGGGAATCGCTTTGAGCAAAGCACAACAAGTAGAAGAAGCATTGAAGCACGAAATCAAGTGGTTGTTGAAGAAAATGCAGAATTTCAGTTGAAGAATGACGAAGTACTCTCTTGTAAGAAGAGGAAAGTATCAAATGATTCATCTTCACTTAGTCCTCAGTTGACTCTGCGGAAGTTGATCGTGGATAAGCTCATTCTTGAAAAGTCCCTAATGGAAGAAGAGATCAAGAAGCTCAACACAAAGTCGTCCAGAGAACCTCTTTAGGACTTTTTGTTAGCTTTATTTAGCTTTCTGTTTAAGACTCTTGTAAGAAGTACTGACATGTTGCAATTCAAATTGTTGGTTAATGAAAAGAAGTTTTTGGTCTATCTTAATGTTTGTGAATGTTTTGAGTTCCATGAAACTTTTTTTTGCATTGCATGAGCATGTCGTCACATTTGCATTTGCATTTGCATTTTAGAGCCTTGAGTCTCATCTTCCTCTTCCTGTCCCTAGAGAGGGATACCTAGCACGCATTCTGGACCAATGGAAACGATGAAAGAGCTTTTGAAAGGGCAAGAAGCCTTGAAGGAGGAAATCAGGATCCTCAAAGGTCAGATGAATTGGGTTTTGGAGACTTTGCAGAATTTGATGAGGAACAAGGGGTATTCTCACCCTATTGCGCCTAGAGAGGTTGTCAGTCTGTCACTTCCGGTGACTCGTCCATCTCAAGGACCTCTTAAGCTTCAACGGTCAGACCATCGTCAACCAGCATTTGGGCCTGCGCCAAAACGTCATCCTTGTCAGGTGGTTGCCAAAAGAGCATCTCAGCATTCATTGGGTGTTTCCCCTCAAGGTTCTCGAAGCCAGAACATGAATAAGAAGAATCTTGTCAAGAGGAACAAGGCATGCTACAAGACAGTTCATGTGCCGCTAAGTAAGCTTTATCCGCTACTAATTCAGAATTTATTGGTGACTCCACAAGCTCTTAACCTTGTTCTAGGACCATGGCATAATGCAATCTTGACTTGTGAGTTTCACAAAGGGGCTGAAGGACATGAACTAGACACTTGTTTGGCATTAGGATTTGTGGTGCAAGAGCTAGTCTATGACAAAAAAACTGATCTTTGAAGAAGATCACCCAGAAGTTGAATGCAAGTACCATACTGGGACAATGGGGTATTTGGTGGAAGAGTGCCAAGGCTTTGGGTTGAAGGTGCAAAGCTTGTTGGAGTTGTTAAAACCTCAAGAAGGTAAACCAAGTATCAGTGTCTCAGCTCTCGAAGCAAAAGATAAAGGACCTACTAGGCCTCTCAAGGTTCTATACCACAAGGAGCAAGTAATCAGTGATAGAGGTGTTCCCCCGTTTGGGCCTGGAAACTAAAGTTGTTAAATCAATTCTTCTAAGTTGGTTGTTTTCTGTTTGTTTTAGTATTTTCAGTTGTGTTTCCCTTGTTGTTTAATTTGAATTGCTTGTAAGCTGTTGTTCATTTTGAATTGGAAATATTTAATGAAATGTTTGTGCATCTTTTGATTAAGTCCATTCGTTTCACTCTTTCTTTCATTGTTATGAAATACAAAATAAAGAAATTTCTTTACTAAAATGTTGTTTAAAGCAAAGATTGGGGAGGATGATGAGAACTATATCCATAACTGTTGTTGATATGCTTTCAAATTAACTTTGCCGATGATGTATGGCATTGTTTCAATCCCTAAAATATTGGAGAAATAAGGAAGATAATCCCTCATTAACCACTTCGAGCCTAGAAGTAGGAGTTTTCTTTCTCTACAAAAACAGAAACCTTAATCTCGAACCTGGGGCGGGTAGTTCTCAGTTAACTCGAAGATATGTGCATACAAGACGCTTTTCACAAAAAAGTGATGCATTCAGGTTTTCCTTCGCACGCAAAAAAGCAAGTGTCGAAATCCAAAAGACGATGATGGTTCGCCGTAGCCATTAAACTAGGTGGTCACCTCCTTTCTCAAAAAACGAAAGAAGAAACAAAAGGGGAAAAATGAAAAGCCTGCTAAGTCAAAACCTATGAAGGAGACTTAGGCAAAAATGGGGCATCCCGCTAACTGTATATCCAAAAGAAACAGTTCAGGAAAAAGTAAGGGATAATAAAAGAGAAAATCCTTAAAGCTTCACTTTCAAAAATCCTCAAATAGCAAAGGCTATCAAATACTGTAAGGGAGTTGTGACTACCTTAGATTTGTGAATCATCACCAACTATCATCGGTTCAATTCTTAAAGCCTGTAGGAACCTGAATGTATAGTTTGAGTTAACTGAGTGTAGGATTGGAGTTCATCATGAAGATGGGTGGGACAAATAACTTTGAGCCTTTATCCTTTGCTTCATGAGTCGTGAACCAAACCACGTTACAACCCTTAAAAGACCTAATTGAGGTAAGGTTATTTTGAAAGCATATTACAGCAAGGTTAGATAACCTGACTCCTAATGATCTTTGATGTTTGTGTGTGTTCATCACTTTATCCATCATCTGCAAGATGTTGGGATCGCTTTCACTTTGATCGTTTGATCACTCCGCCGCGTGTGTTTCATCAAAATTGTTTTTAAAAGATTGCATGAATTTTACATTAAAAATTGCCAATTTTTAATGAACAATTTTTTTGCTAGACGATCCAATGTCAAAAGGAATCCCAACAAATGCTATCAGCTAGGGAATTGGATTTGATAAAGGAAGCTCGACCTGGGGAAACTAATTCGAAGGATTGGTTAATCATTTGTCACAACGTTTAGCTAATCAAAGCCGACCAAGTCGAGATTAGATTAATCTCTCAAAGACCGTTGAACTGGGGCAGTTACGTCGAGGTTCGTGAACCTCTCCAAAAGTTTGAAGAGATTGAGGCATCTTGGTGTGTTAATTCTTCTGTAAAATCCTCTTGGTGATTTCTTCTTGCAGGACATGTGTTCTGGGGCACGTCGTTTGAGGTCTTATAAACAAGTTGTTTCTTAGCTCCTTTCAAAGCCGAACACTCTAGACCAGTTAATCAAAAGCAATCAAGTCAATATTAGAATTAATCTCTCAAAGGCAGTTAAACTGGGGCAGTTATGTCGAGATTCGTGAATCTCTACAAGAGTTGGAAGATATAGAAGCATCTTGTATGTCAATTCTTCTGTAAAATCCTCTTGACGATTTCTTCTTGCAGACCGTGTATTCTGGGGCAGAGAAGTTTGGAGATCAGTAGTTACAAGGGTCGTTACTCGTTGTGGTGATCATTATGCAAGATAGAGTACAAAGCTATTTGGTTCTTAGTGCGTCTTCTGGCAGTTCCCCAGTAAGTCGTTACTACAGTTGATATTGGAAGTTTCCCATGGGTTCCTCCTCCAACAAAGAAATCGGGCTCATTCTGCCAGACCTTCAAGTAAAGCTTGGTGTTGTATCTTGAGTGGAGTACTATTTCCCCCAAAGAAAGTGGTCACCTTGAAATAGAGCTGTTGATTCTACATGATCACCCCCAGTGATAGTCCGTCTGGTAAAGTTGGCTAGGTATCCGTGTCGAGATGTTTATTTCATCTCCTGTTTTGTTTTGACTGTTTTGTCAGCATAAGCATAAGCATGGCATAAAGCATGCACATAGCATCGGTGCATTGTTGCTACCTCTATAATTATCACCTGTTCCTAAGTCACTTTAGTGTTTTTCACCAAGCGATTGGGTTTGTCTTTTCTCTCCAATAGAGTTGTCAGCCCTTAGGCATAAAGTGCCCACCAATTCTAATTTCCCCACAGAGTTCAATCCTCGTGGATGATGGTTGTTTCAGTTATCTCTTCCACACCTGGATAAGATAAATTCCCATTTGAGTTTAATCCTCAATGGTTGGATTCTTGTTTGACCGTTTCTTTCTAGCTCATTCATAGATTGAGCTTTGATCCCTGGAAAGTGGCTTCCAAATCTATGTTGGGTGTGCATTTATTGTGCACTATATCCCCAAGAAGAATCTTTTACAGATCCTGTTCGAAGAAGAATCCTTCTCCAGTAGTGTTGTGGTAACATCCTCTCTTTGGATTAAATGGCATATCCTTGAGGAATTGAGGAATTTCTACTGGTTATTTCTCTTTGTTTGAGAAAATTTGGCTTGTAAAGCAATTGTCCCACATATTTTGGGGAGGTCCCCAGTAAGTCCAGTGGTGACTGGCAGCTTTCATTTAAAGTCCAGTGGTGACTGACAGCTTTCATTTAAAGTTCAGTGGTGACTGACAGCTTTCATTTAAAGTCCAGTGGTGGCTGGCAGCTTTCATTTAAAGTCCAATGGTGACTGGCAGCTTTCATTTAAAGTCCAGTGGTGACTGGAAGCTTTCATTTAAAGTCCAGTGGTGACTGGAAGCTTTCATTTAAAGTCCAGTGGTGACTGGAAGCTTTCATTTAAAGTTTAGTGGTGACTGGAAGCTTTCATTTAAAGTCCAGTGGTGACTGGCAGCTTTCATTTAAAGTCTAGTGGTGACTGGCAGCTTTCATTTAAAGTCTAGTGGTGACTGGCAGCTTTCATTTAAAGTCCAGTGGTGACTGGCAGCTTTCATTTAAAGTCCAGTGGTAACTGACAGCTTTCTTTTAAAGTCCAGTGGTGACTGGCGTTTTCTGTTAAAGACCAGTGGTGACTGGCGTTTTCTGTTAAAGTCCAGTGGTGACTGGCATTGCTTGAAAGTCCAATTGTCTTTGGCGATCTTGTCCCATTTTGCTATCACTATGCAAAGTCTGTTTTTCTGTTTTTCCTGAAGATCTCGTTCGAACTATTCGTTATAGGAAATTTCTCATTTGATTATCTCCAATGAGGTTTGTGTCTCTTTTCTTTCATTTCCCCGGTGGAGAATTGCCTTCTTCCCTAGCGGAGTGTCACCTCCTTTTCCCCAATGAAGTTTTGTATTTCCTGTTGGAGTTTGCGTCCCTGTGTGAAAGATTCCCCTGAGCAGCATCTTTAGTCACGTTTGAACTATTTTTGTTTGCTTTTCCTTGGATCTTTCCCCGGTGTGTGGGTCCCCCATGAGTAGTTACTCGTTGTATTGCAGTTCTTTTATCTTTGCTCGCGTGTCTGCATCTGTCTTGCATTCAAACATCATAAAGCATCATCTAGATTCATAGCATATCCGCATTTGTCCTTTTTCATACCATTGGATCTAAGGGACAAAATTTTTGGTTCGCTATATTTAAATACCTTTCACTACGATTTCGCGAGGATTCTCGTCTTTCGCTGCCATCCAGTGAAAGATATTTAAATAGGGGCAACTGTCATACCCCAAATTTTGACCCCTTAGATCTTCTTCATCATTTTAGGAGCATGCTCATTTGATTATCTGACCTTAACCCATTTCAAGTTGTCTTTGTCAAGTTACAAGTGAATCAGGGTTTTGTACAGCTGAAATCGAGGTTTCGAGGGTTAACCAGTCAATTTTTTGGATTGGTCCTCTTTGATATTGGGTCTCCACATCATCAAGAATATTCCATTGGATCAAGCATGAATCCAATTTGAGGTTGTCACCCAGGAATCAAAAGCATTGAAGTTCAGGATACCCGATTAGGGTTTTCGAGCAGGAAAAGTCAATTGTGGTTTGACTTTTGATCTAAGAGGTGTTGCGATGGCAGGATCATGGTCCATAGTGTTCATATGGCTTGGTAAAGTCTATTCAAGAAGTTTCAAAGCCTCAAAAGGTCCAGAGCATCAACAGTCGATTCGGTAGCCACCGATCGATCGTTCGGTTGACCGAAATGTCAACTCTTCAACAATAAGAAATATGACCTCAAGATGTGAATCAAAAATGTTCCTAATGACATATTGCATCTACCCATAAAATTTCATGACAATTGGATCAAGGGTTGAGGAGTAATCGCAAAAGTCGAGAATTAGGGTTTCGAAAGGGGTAAGACCATAACTCCTTAACCACACATCCAATTGAGTTGGTTAAAATTTCATTGGAAAGCTACTGGCAAGTCCTGCAAAAGTCCCAAAGTGGTCCATGATCAGAAAATGCATAGATTTGGAGTTATGGTCAAATTCATTACAATAGGGGAAAATAACTTAGAGAAATTTCACTTTTAAGCTTGTTTTTCAGCAACGTTAAGAGGTTTTTTGGCCAAGCTCCTTTGAGAATATGAAACTCATGAAAACATGAAAGTTATAGAGCTACATGAGGTATTTCCAAATTGTGGTATAACTCCTCCATATCCCTTATGAGCTGAGAGTTATGAATTCAACAAGATGGTGTTTTAACACTTGAGTCCCACATTGACAATTTTTCCCAAAATCATCTTTTGACCACTTGGACCTTTCTCAGCCCTTGGATCTTGTTTATTCTGATATATAGAAGCTTAGATGTGTGGAAATGCAAAGGAAATGCAGATAGCATGAGAAATGGAAGCTAAGGCAAGTGGCTTGGCAAGTTGCAATGCAACTTGCATTAAAATATTCAAAATACAAAAAGGTGAAAAGAGAAAATTTGCAGCAACCATGCCCCTAGCCATCCTAGCCTCACCTTAGCCACCTCTAAGTCACTCATCACACTTGAATTCTGATTACCTTGAGGCCAAGAAACCCCTTTTGAGAGGTTTGAACCAAATTGTCATTTTTTTCTTTCTTAAAAGTCAAAACTTCACATTCTACCCTCACCCTCACTTTTCCTATAAATAGAGCAATCCTCTACTTCATTCCACACACTAGAGACCTTCTCAAAACCAGAGAAATCACAAGCTCTCCCTCTTTCCCTCCTCACTTCATTTTTCCAAAATCTCAAAATCACCCAAAACACCAAAAAACTGTCTTGGACAGTTCAGCCACCAAACTCATTTTCATACACTTTAAACCTCTAAAAACCACCCACACGATCCATAAATATGGTATAGAAGGTGTTCAAGACCTTAAACCACTCAAAATCACCATTTTCCACAAAGTTAACTTTCAATCCAAGAAAGTTTGACTTCACATACAAAACCTCACAAATCCTCACTTGGACCTGTTTTGAATCTTTCAACACTCCCAACACTTCATGTTTATGATGTTCTAACTATCCAAAGGCTCAAAAACCAGCTGGAATTGAGTTTACTCAAACTGTCATAGAAGTTGCATTTTGTCTCAAAAGGAAGAAAGTTTTAAAGCTAGGTGGTATTTGAAGATCTCGGGATTTTTTTTTGCTGTATAATTTGTTCAAGATAGTCTACAAGAGGTATGTATTGTTAAAATTTCATCTTGATCATTACATTGTCATATTGTGAAGATTTGAGATCACATGTTGGAAATATACTCATGTTGTCCCAAAAATGTCTCTGTCAAAAGTTCATTGCAATGTGGCTGTTTCTTATTGATGTGCTATGATTATGAATGATGAGTTGATAATGGTTTGTGCCTCATGTTGTGATCCAACTGTTTTTTTATAAAATGACCTTAAGGGTAGCATTAGGATTTTTGACATGAAACTTGGTTTTTTGCCACTGTTTTTCACATTCAATATGTCAAACTTGTGATGATTGAAGCATACCTATTTTGTGAGTTTGATCACACTTGGAATCATGTTTGTATGAGTTGCATGGACTGTGCTCACTTATTTTGGTTGTTCATCATTCAAATGCCTCAACTTGCATTTTTTTAAGACATCATGGTACCAACTCATCACATTCTGTTTTAATCCATATCTACATGATTTATGTGCATATTATCATTGTCTTACATGTCTTGAACTTGTGTATGATACCAAATTTCTCCAACTGTCATAGTTATGGTTGGCTGCACATTTAAGTATTGTTTTTGTATGGTATGAGCTCCAAAGTGCCATTTTCTGTTTGATAAGGTTTTCAACTATTTTCTGAGCTTGGTCTCATCTTTTAGCATATATGTAACATGTGCATAACATTGATTCCTTCAAAAACTCACTGCTTCAGAAAATCACCTGCTGCCACAACTGTCTTGCCAAGACAGATTTTTCACTTTTCATGACAGCATACCAATTTCCATTCTAATTGACATATGTTCTTTCTTGAAGTTAAGACATGTTCCTTATCATAATAATGATGTGTATACTTGCTTTATTTGGTCTATTCATGTTGTTTTCACAAATCCTCAATTTTCACTCACAATTGCATTTGTACACCAAATCTGCCACAACTTGCCATTTTGCTGATCTGTTTGTATATGCCTTTGGTTTTGAGTTGTAACTCACCTAGATCCATAAGTTCAAGATGTGTGGATGATTGAATTAAGCCATGTGTACCTATTTCCTTACTGCACTCTCAAACTGCTCCTTTCCAAGCCAAAATACCATGACCACATACCAAAATTCTTGTTGCTTGCAATATGTGTAATTTCAGAGTTGTAACTCATTCCCCTTTACATTTTGTGGTGTGTATGTATACTGTTTGTTAATATGAGGTTATTTTGCAAATGAACCATGTTTGAACCATGTTGCTGCAGCTGTGTTGAAATCACTTGGGCACACACTTCTCTTTTTTGTGGCTTGTCTAGTTTTAAGTTTATTCACATAGCATTGGACCTCTAATGATATATGAGACTTGTATGTTCATGATTCAACCACTTCTGTCTGCCTCTTTGACATGTCATAACAGTTTGATTTCATCATGTTTGAAATTACATTCTTGTTGGTCATTTTCTTGTTATAGGCATTTCATGGTAACCTTAAGAGCTAAACTCATTTGTTATATCATTATGAACTTGTGTATGACTCTTTTCTGATCTCAAACTATCCCATATCATTTTTGATCCAAAGTGTTCACTTTATATGAATGATTGAGCAGTTGCTATATGATTTTCAAATCCATGTTGTTTGTAAACAATTTTAAGGTTTAGGCACACCCTATGTGATGTTTTGAGGATGTGTGTGTGGTTCATTTACTTCAACTTGGCCTGTTTCTTAATTTCCCTATCATGCTTGCAAATGTCTTATTTTTTCTCTCATTTCCATATGACAATTGAGGTTTCAATTTGTGTGTGGGTTGTTTGAATGTATGAGCTTCATGTACATGATATTTGAATTGTGTTTGAACTCTATTCCTGGCTATAGCATGACTGGTTTGATCATTAGCTTTGTAAATGCATTTTCATCCTATTTTTCCAACTCCTATCGTTTTTTTTCTAGGCCTATTTTCAAAAAACCAACTGTGTCATCTTGTTCCTTGTTTGAAAACACCCAATTTAGACCTAAATTTCACTAAAATCCATTAAGATTTGAGGAAGTTAGCATCAAAACGCAAATCGGCTTGTATGCCTTGTTCTTGCCTCTTCCAATTTGCCCAGAATATCATGAAAAGCACGCCTTATATGTTTATATGGGTGGCTATATCAACGGATGTATAGCCACCCCAGTGGTAAGCAACTTACTCAAAAACACGCCTTTCACCTTGCTAGCCTGGGTTCGATCCCTGAGTAGGATCAACCCTTTTGGTTTTTTCTCTTTTTTCATTGTTTCAAATATTTTCTTCTATTGTCTTTCTCTCTTTATCACACGCGCACATGGTGGCCTAGTGGTTCTTTGTTGATGTTTGCTTGCCAAAGGGCCTAGGTTCAAACCCCACCCTGCCCATTTGTTTTTTTACTAATTGTTTATTTTGTGCATTATTTTCATCAAACTTCAAAATTTTATAATTTATTCATTTTTCATTATTTTTCATCCGTTCTTTTTGTGTTGTGTTCCTTTTAATGCCTATTTTCATGTGATAAATTAAAATTTCATGTTGTTTATAATTTCAATACCTCTTAACCACTTGGAAGTTGTGTATGTTTTGAAGTCGTCATCCCACGTCTTGTTGACTTTCTTTCTCACCATGCCTGTTTATCTTGTGGACTTACTTATATTCAATTTCCTTTATGTTAGTCAACATGATAGGATTATCTTTTTTGGGTTGTTACCATGAGTTATTTTGTTTCCTCTGAGAAATTATTTTAAGCTTGATCTGTCGTCACATTTCTTGCTTAATTATTTGCTTTGATCGTCATCAATGCATATTTATTAGTTACATTTACCGTTACCTTTAACATGCTTGCTTCATATGGTTGTAACCATGCTTTCATAATGTCTATTACTTTGTTAAGTAGTTTCTTTTCCCCAAGTGATGGAACTCGTTAGTTCTCATCCAAGTTGCCTTCCTCCTCTCCTTCCAAAGGAAAAGTCTCTCTATTGACCCTTGTGTCATGGATAGCTCGTAACCATTCTCTTGACTTTGTTAAGTCACCTTAAACCTTAGTTTAGAAGCCACTAGACTTTGCTTTAAGTCTAAAAGACCCACCTTTTACTTGGAGTGTTCTTCAACTAGAACCCTACGATTGAGTTTGTCAACTCTATGTAAGAATCATCGTCATGAATTCTTACTTCCCCTCTTGAGTGTTCAACTTAGATCTAGAGAGTTTCCGTAAACTCTACACAAGCATTGTTATGTTTGTTCCCCTCTGAACCTTGATCATAATCAAGTGTTCTTCAAACTTGGTGAGGTGAACTACGATTGCTCTGATTCTATCCTAGTTAGGATACATAGGCAGAGGACGTGATGTCTTTGCGAGAAAACTTAGTGTACATATCTTTAGGTTTTAACCTACACCTTTTTTCCAATCCTTAGCAAACATTTACCAACTTAGCATACAAACAAACAAAAGGTTCCTGTAGAGTACTACAGATGCTTAGGGTGCTAACACCTTCCCTAGGTATAACCAACCCCCGATCCCCGAATCTCTTAGCGTTGTTATTACATCGTGAAAAGGGTTTTTCTTTCTTTAGACCTTTCCTTTGGATAAATTAAAGTTAGGTTGTAAAAGAATTAAGATTCAAGTTAATTCAATAGCTTGATCTCCAATTTTCACCGCAACACATTGTTTTGTGTGTAGATGTCTTGACAGATGTAATAACATACTTGTGTAGTATACTATAGCGTAAAGTTGGTTAACTAGAACATAGTGTATTGGATGTCATGTTGAATGTTATGACATCAGGTAGCTGTCAGCAAGGGCATGTGTTTGTTTTTTTGTTATGGTTCCTGAGTTATCTCAGGCTAGATTTCAGGAAACCTGTTAGGGTTCCTTAGTTATCTCAGGCGAGACTCTAGGCAGTGCTGAGCATAACATGAGACGCCTATGACCTATTTGATAGCACCATGAATTATGGAGATTGGATTAACTTGGTTAAACCTAATTTTTGTTGCAATTTATGAACATTCAAATCTTCTCTCCCTGTTGTTACTTTTGATCAGCCCAAGCCCAGACTGCATTACTATTTAAGGAGGCGCAGAAGCAAGGAAAATTAAGCACTCACAACAAGAAAAACATGAGTGTAAAACAAGGGTTTAGGGTTTTGAGAGTCTTTTGTGTGTGACTTTGTAAGTCACCCTTTGTATCTTTGGATGCATCGTGGTAGACATGTTTAGATTGTTAATTGTAATTTGTTAATTGTTAATTGTTCACTCTAAGCTTTTAAGCAAGAGTGTACTGTTCCTGATTGAAGTTGTTAAGCAAAATCAAGTTGTGGCTTTGAAGAGTGTCTTCTATAGTCGTCTCTTTTTGTATTGAATTGTTTATCACTACTGTGATTGAGGGGGAGTGAGAGGTGTCTTTTGTCTAGTGGGTTCTAGGCAGAAATTGCATTGGGTAGAGATTAAGTGAGGAGTTGTAAACTGGGAGTTTAGCTCTGAATTAATTCTGCTAATAGTGGATTTCCTTCCTGGCTTGGTAGCCCCCAGATGTAGGTGATGTTGCACCGAACTGGGTAAACAATTTCCTGTGTGCTTTACTGTCTTTGTTACCTGTTTACTGTTAAGATTAATAATCTGTTCAGAAGTGGAGGTCATAACATCTGATATAACATCGATTGTTAGTTACTTATCTTTCTACATTTAACATTCTGCTCAATTTAAAAGGTTAGATAAACTATTCTGTCAGTCTGCAGATGTTACAGCAGATGTCACGACACTGCTAATTTTTAAAGTGAATTAAAATGTACATGTTCTGTCCTTGTTCTGTTTTAGCAGAGATCAATGTTCTTTGCATCTCTTAGGACATCTGAGATCTGCATACCAGAATTTCAATTGGTATCATAGCAGGCATCTTGTCTGTTCTAGATGAGTTCTTGGGACATACTCTCTGGTGTTTTGAACAAGGAGAAGTGGTAGTTGTTTTGCTGATCTTGCTAAATGTTTGAGCTGCTGCTTATAGAGTTTAGGGGGAGTCTATGTTTACTCCTGCTGTTGAAGGATTCTGTGTATCTGTTGTTGTACTCTCTAATATAGTTGCTTCTATGATGTCCTATAAGATGTTCTGACATCTTAGGGCATGTTGAAGATGTTCTTTTGGTGGTTCCGCTGCATATTTTTCTGATGAAAGAACTCTGGTAGCCATGGGAGAGTATTGTGCATACTGTATTCAATTTGATATATGGCAATGGCGGGTGTGTAGCTGGTTGGAAGATGGTGTCTGTTGATGCCTTGTTTGATCTGACAGGATGTTGATCCTGCTGAATGCTGCTTGTTTGGGCTGTTGCTGATTGTTTCTACAGGTTGCTGAATGTTGTAGCTATGTTTCTTGTGTGCCTGGGTTGTTGATTGTGTGCTTGGGCTGTTCTGTTGTGTATTACAAGCTGCTGAAGACTGTTTTAGAGAAGATAGTGGGAGGTGACTTATTTTCACCACTTATGACTTGCTAGGTTTCTATCAACAGAGGAGGTTATAGGCAGGTTAAGTCAAGGGTGTAAGCCTTGATGTTTCAACATTAAAGATACTTATATTAAAGAATACTTTTGGTATTAGTGAAGTGTAAATATTTATCAGATGGTCTTCTCAACAAGTTGTGTACATTTAAGATCAGTTGTTATTTATGGACTACACACGTATTTAATTGGTTATCCATGAAGTTCAAAGAAAGATTTATTTTAAGGATTTAAGATTCATTACTATTTGAGATATTCTCAAATATTTAATGGATTATCCTTAGTTGATGATCAAGTTGTCTTATCAGTTGTTGCACAAGTGTCAGACCCCTGATTTGGTTGGTCTACTTCAAGGATATGATGTTCAACCAGATGTTAAGACATTCCATCAGCAGAGATTGTGCAGAATTTTGTTAATTCAAGGAGTGAATTGGGGAGGCAAATCGCCACACATCACACAAGTCTGCAAGACATTGGTCAATACAGGTTTCGATGATGAAAAATTACAGCCTTGGATAGATTGGAAATTATAAACTCCAGATCTACTAAACAAATGCAACGTATCACCTACCATATCCTTTTATACTTGTCTTAAAACTGCTGTAATAAATATACTATGTGTAGATAAAATGCAATCATGACCAGAGGCATGAAAGACCACAAACTGATGAATTTTTGCAGGTTTGCAGGGCATGAGTCGACCATAGGGTCGGCGCATGCATCAGAGCAATTCTCCACTGGTCAGCGCACAAGGCAATGAGTCGACCACAGGGTCGGCGCATGAAGGAAAAATTTTCCAACGGGTCAGCGCGTAAAGGCATGAGTCGACCATAGGGTCGGCGCATAAGGGAAATAGTTTTCAACGGGTCAGCGCACGCCGACTGTATGGTCGACGCATACTGATGAATTTTCTAGATTTCCAAACAACGCAGGTCATGCGTCGATGCATAGACCTGCTGCGGTCGACCGTTCGCGCGGAAATTCTGTTTTTAAATTATTCCCTCTTATATTTGAAATACTGTTATGTCTAAAATTGGGTTGGTACTATATATACTTGTTTAACCACTTGTGTCATTTTAACATTTGATAATCTTTTGATTCATGTGTTTAAAAATAAGAAAGAGTGAAATAGGTGTCCAAGATTCATCATCTTCATCTTCAACATCTCACAACATTTCAATTACACACAATCATTTTTGAAATGCATTTGTGAGAGATTCAAGGTGATAAGGTTCGAAGCTTAGATTGGAGAATCAAGTTCGGGTTTAAGCTTGTGATAGGTTCTTTCTTGAATAAAACCGTTGGGGTTTTACCCTCCAAGATTGGTTTGAATTTTGGGGATTTTTGGACGAGATTCTTCATCAAGGGTCAACTGAGCGAAGGTGATTGTGAAGAGGTGTTCTTCACAAGTCTAGTAGCAGATTCAGTGATATTGAAGGGAAGATCTCGGGTTCGATTTGTTGCTGTTGAGATCAGCCGGAGCCGAAGGTTTGAACAACAACGTGTTATTTAATAAGGTGGCTAGAGTCGGAGGTCCATAAACAACAATCGGAGGACTTGATTCATCTTGAATCAAGGGGCAAGGAGTGAAAGTAACTTTCAACACATTGAGATTTCTGTTGTATATTTGCTGCTCAATCCTTGTATAAACGGTTACATTCAACAGGTGATATCTATAAAATCTATCTCAATTCTAGTTTTAGAATTGAGGGCAGACGTACCCTGAAGCGAGGAAGACGGGGGAACTGCCTCACCAAATAATTGTCTTCTCTATTTTTCAGCATTTACGTTATAGCTCAAAATAAGTGATTTTTGTATAAGCACTATTTGTCAAAATTGTGATATCAATTGAGTAAGAGGTTAAAACTTTGTTTTTGACTCCAAAGTACAATAAGACATTGTACTAGGCTAGTTGGAATCACTTACTCAACATAAATATCACTTGGAGTGTTTTGCACACCAAGTGTTTGACAAATTGCTTGAACCAAAATTATCTTACTTGTGTATCTAGTTTTGGTTTGCTCTTTGAATCATTGGAACTAGGAATCCTAACAACTGAAGTAGATAATTGATAAGTGTGATTAGTGTTGTGATTCTATTTTCCAAATTGTCATTAATCCAAAGGCTTACGCATATCCGGTTTTCCAATAACCGTTCGTTTTAGACTATATTTTCCTTGGCTGCTTCCGCACTTAAAACAAATTTTAAAACCAATTTTTAAATTGGTAGCGCCGACTCAAATTTTAATTGGGGATCTATTCAACCCCCCCTTCTAGATCCGTGCCATAGTCTAACAAGTGGTATCTAGAGCTCCAGTTTTTCGGTGCTTCAAATACAACATAGATAGAAAATGGCTAACGAACCAAAAGGGGCGTACAATAGAGCTCCCGTTTTCAATGGTGAAAATTATAGTTATTGGGAAGACTGTATGCGGGTGCATATAAACTCCATAGACAGAAAAATATGGAACGTTATCCTTAATGGTCCAATAGAAATTACTATGACCAATGCGGATAACGTAGTTGTGCCAAAGCCCGAAGCACAATGGACCGATGACGATGAGAAAAAATACAATTATGATTGGAAAGCCAAAAATATCTTAATCTCCTCATTAGGTGTAGATGAATACTATCGTGTATCCCATTGTCCTACTGCTAAGACCATGTGGGATTCACTACAAATAGCCCATGAGGGGACAAACGATGTTAAGTTGGCTATAATCAACACATTAACACAAGAGTTTGATCTCTTTTTCATGGAGCAAGGGGAAACCATTGCTGACATGCAAAAGAGATTTACTCATCTCATCAATCGTTTACATTCATTAGGTAGGCCTGTTTCCAATGATGTTGCTATTAATAAGATCTTAAGATGTCTTAACAGGGAATGGCAGCCTAAAGTGACCGCCATCAAAGAAGCACATGATCTTACCTTATTAGACTTGACAACATTGTTTGGCAAACTACAAGAGCATGAACAGGTACTCTTGAGCCTAGACCAATGCGAAAAGATGGAAAAGAAATACAAAACGAAGGTGAGTGAAAAGAAATCGATAGCTCTCAAGACTTCCTCTTCGAAGTCTCAAGCAAAAGAGCAAAGTGATTATTCCTCAAGCGACGAAGAAGAAGAGGATAAGAGCGAAGATATGGGGTTGTTTGTCAAACGGTATAACCGTTACGTGAGAAAGAACGGCATCCAACATTCCGAGAAGAACTTGGTAAACTTCCAGAAACAATCGAGGTACTCCAAGGATGATGACTCAAAAGGTAAAAAGACTAGAGGGACGTGCTACAAGTGTGGAAAGCCCAGTCACTACAAACCGGACTGCCCGATGAACAAAAAGGGAAAGGAAAAGGAATCATCAAAGTCACACAAGAAACCATCAAAGCCTAGGAGAGCGTACATAGCTTGGGAAAGCGACAGCGACTCTTCCTCCTCTGATGAAAGCTCTAGTGATGAAGAAGAGTCCGTAAATCTATGCCTCTCCGCTCATTAGAAAAATAAGAAAAAAACAGGTACGTCACTCTAAATATGATAAGTCCTCAAATATGTTGCATTCAGAATTACAAACCGCATTTAATGCCTTACACAATGAAGCAGTTGAAGCCTTCAAGAAACTTTCCTCTAATAAAAGAATTTTTACGTATTTAGAGCATAAAGTTAAAGAGTCCGAAAAGAAATTAGAGGACCTTAAGGCTTCCATTGTGAAAGGCAATGAATCGGATTGTAAGGACAATAGAAATCCTTTCGACTTTGGGTGTGATACTTGTCATATTTGGCAAGGTGAGGTTAGAAACCTCAAGGCTAAATTAAACAAGGCACTTGAGCCTAAAATTACATTTGCTATTGATAAAAAGGATTTTAGAAAAAGTATGATTAACCCATACCAAAAATATGCATATGTAATTAGGGATCAGGCAAGTAAAAGTGATTCTAAAGTCGATTTTGCATGCTTATATTGTTGCAAGAAAGGCCACTCCATTGGTAAATGCCGGTTTAGGAGATTTCTTGTTCCTAAAGGCATCTACCAATGGTTGCCCAAACGCAACCATTTTGTCGCTAACCTATTAGGACCCAATATGCCATTGGGTACCTCCCTGTGCTAATTATGTTTTGATAGGTGAAATGTGTCGAGACCACCGAGAGAAGATGGGTTCTCGACAGTGGGTGATCAAGACACATGTCTGGAGACATATCCTTATTCATAGACTTTGTGGCTAAGAAGAAAGGGTATGTAACTTATGGTGATAACAACCGCGGAGCAATACTAGGTAAAGGTAGTGTAGGTAATCCCTCCTCTACTACGATTTCCGACGTGTTGCTTGTCGAAAACCTTAAACATAATCTGCTTAGCATTAGTCAATTATGCGACAAAGGATACAATGTATCTTTTTCAAAAGATTGTTGCAAAATTGTGCATGAAAATGATAAGAAGAATATGTTTAACGGTTTTAGAGTAAACAACGTATATATGCTTGACTTAAATGAAGTATCATTAACAAGCGACAAATGCCTCATAACTATGAGTGAAGACTCATGGCTATGGCATAGGCGTTTAGCGCATGTTAATTTTGACTTACTCAATAAGGTAGTCTCAAAAGACCTAGTTTTGGGACTTCCTAAAATAAAGTTCACCAAGGATCACCTTTGTGATGCTTGTCAAAAAAGGAAACAAACGAGGATCTCATTTAAATCCAAAAAGATAATTTCAACAACGAGACCTCTTTAACTTCTTCATATGGACTTGTTTGGGCCGTCTAGGATCAAAAGTCTAGGAGGAAACTATTACGGGTTCGTAATAGTGGACGACTTTTCTAGGTTTTGTTGGACCATCTTTTTAGTAAGTAAAAGTGATACATTTGCCGCTTTTGAAAAGTTTACTAAGCTTTCCCAAAATAAGTTAAATACAAACATAGTGTCAATTAGAAGCGACCATGGAGGTGAGTTTGAAAATCACTTATTTGAAGAATATTGCGGTAACTATGGTATAGATCATAACTTCTCCGCTCCATGCACCCCTCAACAAAATGGGGTTGTGGAGCGTAAAAACCGTATTTTAGAAGAACTGGGAAGAACAATGATTAACGAAAGTGGTTTACCAAAATATTTTTGGGCCGACGCCATTAGTACAGCGTGTTATGTTTTGAATAGGGTGCTTATTCGCCCCATTCTAAATAAAACACCGTATGAACTTTTAAAAGGACGAAAGCCAAATGTTTCTCACTTGCATGTGTTTGGATGCAAATGTTTTGTATTAAACAATGGAAAGGAAAACTTGGGCAAATTTGATTCCAAAGCCGATGAAGGTATCTTCCTAGGATACTCTCAATCGAGTAAAGCATATAGAATATATAATAAACGATTACTTGCTGTAGAAGAGTCTATGCATGTTACTTTTGATGAGTCCTATCCGAGAAATGTCGGAAAGGATAGTGTTGTTCATGGTGCAGGTACATCCACAGAAGACATACTCAAGAGTGACGAGACGGGGATTGATCAACCTGACAAAGTCAAAATTGAAGAGGATAAGGATGTACACCATGATGTAACAGAGGAAGTTCATCCGCCTTCAAACGATGATCTCCCTCAAGCTTGGAAGTCATCTAAAGACCATCCAATTGAAAACATTCTTGGAGACATCACAAAGGGTGTAACAACTCGATCGAAGCTAAGTAATTTCTGTTATCACTTCGCATTTGTTTCATAGATGGAACCTAAAAACCCTAAGGAAGCCCTACTCGATGAACACTGGTTTTTGTCAATACAGGAGGAACTGAATCAGTTCACTAGAAATGAGGTTTGGGACCTTGTCCCTCCTCCGCGAGGTCATCGAGTAATCGGCACCCGATGGGTGTTTAGAAATAAACTGGACGAGAACGGAGTAATAACTCGCAACAAAGCGCGTTTAGTCGCGCAAGGGTATAACCAAGAGGAAGGCATCGACTATGAGGAAACTTATGCGCCGGTTGCCCGACTCGAGGCTATACGCATTTTACTTGCTTTCGCTTGTGTGAAATATTTTAAATTATTTCAAATGGACGTCAAAAGTGCGTTCCTTAACGGGTTCATAAATGAAGAAGTCTATGTTGCTCAACCACCTGGTTTTGAGTCTCATGAGTATCCTGATCATGTCTACAAACTGAAAAGAGCCTTGTACGGTATCAAACAAGCTCCTAGAGCTTGGTATGAGAGACTAAGCAAATTCTTACTTGATCAAGGCTACTCAAGAGGAAAGGTTGATACTACTCTCTTCATTAAACGTCAAGGAAAGCACTTAATTCTTGTACAAATTTATGTTGACGGTATCATATTTGGATCCACTAACATGAATCTCGTAAGAGAGTTTGCTGAGCTTATGCAGGGTTAATTCGAGATGAGTATGATGGGTGAACTCACATACTTTCTCGGTTTGCAAATCAAGCAACTGAAGGAAGGAACGTTCGTGAGCCAAACAAAATATTGTTTAGAGCTTCTCAAGAGATTTGACATGGCAAATTCAAAGGCCATAAACACCCTTATGCCAACATGTGTAAATATGAGTAAAGATGAAAGTGGTAAAAATGTTGAGGTAAAAAGGTACAGAGGTATGATTGGCTCGCTTCTCTATCCCACTGCTTCTCGTCCCGACATTATGTTTAGCGTGTGTATGTGCGCCAGATACCAATCATGTCCTAAGGAATCCCACCTAAAATCTGTCAAACGCATACTTCGATACCTATATGGTACTCCGAAGTATGGATTGTCGTATTCCAAAGGCAATGATTATTCATTGGTAGGCTTCTCCGATTCCGATTTTGCCGGTTGCAAATCGGATAGGAAAAGCACCAGTGGTACGTGTCACTTATTTTCAAATTCCTTGGTCAGTTGGCACAGCAAGAAACAAGTGTATGTTGCTCTGTCAACCGCCGAAGCGGAATACGTAGCCGCCGGTAGTTGTTGTGCTCAAGTACTATGGCTTAAACAACAACTATTGGACTTCAACTTGAAGCTATAACGTGTTCCAATATTTTGTGACAACACCAGTGCTATAAATCTTACCAAAAATCCGGTGTTACATTCGCGTACCAAACACATAGAAATTCGGCACCATTTTCTAAGGGACCATGTAGAGAAGGGTGACGTTGTCTTTGAACACGTTGATACCAAAAACCAACTAGCGGACATTTTCACAAAGCCGCTAGCCACTGAGCCCTTCTTTCATATCCGTCGAGAACTTGGTATTCTCGACATTTCTGATTGGGGTTAACAATCACTACGTTCATAGTTAATCTATTTACAACTATGCTTTTGTACTACTAACAAGTTTAGCTTTTGTTGCAAGTATAAATATGTGGTAACAAGTGTGGTCGGTATAGAGGTGATATTGCTCCTTTCTCTCTCTCTTTATATATCTCTCTTTCTCTCTAAACATTCATGA
Organism: Lathyrus sativus; assembly: GCA_963859935.3. Taxonomy (NCBI): domain Eukaryota; kingdom Viridiplantae; phylum Streptophyta; class Magnoliopsida; order Fabales; family Fabaceae; genus Lathyrus; species Lathyrus sativus. The sequence continues at coordinate 80,543,843 of OZ012741.1, forward strand.
CTTGAAACTAAGTATATCGTTTGACAATCATGGTAGTTATATATGTCTATGACCTTTGCTGCTGATACTATGTGTTAAATGCAAATTACAATGTGAAAGGGTGAATAGGCATGATAAATAGGCAAGTGTGGCATTCTGCATAATATGAAACTGAAAAATTGGGTTTTTAAAGGTTATGAGTCGACCTAAACAGGACAACGGTCGACGCATGATGTAGACTTTCAAAATTATCAAAAAAATGCACAGTATGCGTCGACGCATGCAGGGGCTATGGTCGATGGCTCGCGCAAAAACCCAGAATTTTTTTTGAAAACCGTTCCAAGTTTCTCTTCTTCTCCATTTAATGTACAGTCAACTTTTGTTATGATTTGATATTGCATTTGTCTTATAAATTGCATCTAGGCATCTATTGTGTCCTCTTGTCTCCTCCCTCTTACAAAAACCCTAAAACCTCTCTCTATTAAAGGGACTAGTTTTCATCTTCTCCAAAATCATCCTCAACTACTCTCTTCAAAGTTCATCTCTACAAAATCTCCAAAAATTATCATCAATGGCTCTCTTCTTCGCAAAAATACAGGTAAGAGATCAAGGGCCTCATCATCATATGCTTCAGTCCCCATTACCGTTGTCTCACTAGTTCATCCACCTGCTGTTGAAAACTTCAACAAGAGTCTCAGCAAAAGAGCAATAGTTCCACAGCATGCTTTCTACCAGGCAACGGGGGAGCGGTTGCATCTCACCCAAATTCTGTCTCTGCTGGAAGTTCAGGGGTTCTTCAATTTTCTGGAGTGCAACACAAAGTACAGTGAGGATTTGGTCCGGGTGTTCTACACAAACCTGCGGGGTAACTTTCAAGATCAACATTTCCACACTTCTGTCAGCAATAAACTGGTAAACATAAATCTGAAGTATGGAACAAATATTTTGATTTGACTGTCGATGCTGATGCACCACCTCTTCATGAGGTAACGGACACTCATACGGTGCCAGGGTATGAGTTTAAGAGCGCTCTGAATGACATGCTCAAAAGACCCTATCCAGATGCCATTGTCAACAGTGATGCCTTTCCCAGAACGGTCACAGCCGGGAAACTCAGTACAGGGGAGCGCATCCTTCAGTGGATTGTCACTCGCATCCTACGACCGAAAAAAGGTGGATTGTCCCGTGTCGAACAAGCTGAGGTACATCTCATCTATATATTGAAACATAGGATTAAAATAAACTGGCCATACTATATTGCAAGCAGGATTTTTGCTCTGAGAGACTCAAGTAGAGGCACTGTCCTAGCCTATGGGTCGTTTATTTCGGAAATTCTTGCCGCAGGCAATGTTGTATATCCAACATTTCCTTGTGTTTCAGTCCCCTCTGACAAAGAATTTAGCACCAAAACCCTTGCCATGATGAGGTATTTTTGGTGTGCTGAACGACAATCATACAGATTTGTCCGTCGAGCCAATATTCCTCGGGTGACTCGTGATAGTTCCGATGACAGCTCTGAAGAAGAAAGTGAAGAACAAGGTGAAGAAGACAATGATGAAGAAGATATAGCTGCAGAGGTACAAGAACCTGTATGTGAGCCGCAAGACTATCATCAATCTTCAGTTCAACATACGTCTCCAAATACCGATTGGCTACAGCATTCAGCTCCATCAGAAGCACAAGAAGAAGGTTATACAAATCAGGGATGGGGTGAATGGAAATACATAGGTTGGACTACCCTTGGTAGATTCTAAGACCCATATCACGGCTACCCTCACGACTATCAACCTTCCCAGCACTCATCACCTCCTCCACCTTCGGACAACTCTGAAGTCATTAATATGTTGTAGTCCATGCAGTTAGATCAACAAAATTTCATGAGAAGTCAAGATACTCAAATAGAGCAGATTAGAGCTGAGCTTCATACCCAAAATGAAAGGTTAAATTCATTTTCGACTCGGATGGACGCCCGTATTGAAGCTCTGGTTGAATCACATGAAAGGCAAGACTTGGAAATCATCGACTCTCTTCATCACCTCAACATGTTCGTAGAAGCATTTCTGGACTTCTCGGATCCTTACCGCAATCCCGATACTGCATACCGGGGGAAGGGCCGAGGTCGGGGTCGGGGATATTAGTTTCATAGTTGCATATTTCATAGTTGCATATGTGTTTCTTCTATGTACTTTTCATTTTTCCGTATTATGTTTGCCTGAATATTCACCTACTTTGCATGTTCTCGTAATTATCTATTAATTCAAGTTACTTTTGTTCATTATCATTCTTATGTGTGAAGTTTGGTAATTAACTATCACCTATTGTATGTTTTCTGTTAATTGATGCGTTCTCCTTCTCTTTTTGATGGTGTCAAAGGGGGAGAAGATAATGTAGCAAAAGAACATGTAGCAAGCCAACACCAAAGCCAAATCAGGATATTAACAACAGTTGATGGCTGTTTGTTCTACAGCCTTATATTACAAAAGAAAGGGGGAGCTTGGGTATACATTTGTGTATACATTACATATTTGGTGTTTGGGTTGTATACAGGTTGTCATCATCAAAAAGGGGGAGATTGTGGAGGCAAATCGCCACACATCACACAAGTCTGCAAGACATTGGTCAATACAGGTTTCGATGATGACAAATTACAGCCTTGGATAGATTGGAAATTATAAACTCCAGATCTACTAAACAGATGCAACGTATCACCTACCATATCCTTTTATACTTGTCTTAAAACTGCTGTAATAAATATACTATGTGTAGATAAAATGCAATCATGACCAGAGGCATGAAAGACCACAAACTGATGAATTTTTGCAGGTTTGCAGGGCATGAGTCGACCAAAAGGTCGGCGCATGCATTAGAGCAATTCTCCACTGGTCAGTGCATAAGGCAATGAGTCGACCACAGGGTCGGCGCATGAAGGAAAAATTTTCCAACGGGTCAGCGCGTAAAGGCATGAGTCGACCAAAGGGTCGGCGTGTAACGCCCCATATTGCTTTCAGGATTACAGACTGACCCCACAAACCAACACGGGTCTTTTCAGCATGCTTTGTCCTCAATCACACGCTTTCCAGGAAACTTCCCAGAAGGTCACCCATCCCATAATTGCTCCAAGTCAAGCACGCTTAACTGTGGAGTTCTTATGAACGAGCTACCGAAAAGAAGTTGCATCTTGTTGGTATAGGTAGTACCAATTAATCCTTATAAGCCTTCATTCAACCATGCAGTCCCATACCTGCATAGCCTTAGGATCTCTCTCATTCGGATGTGAATTCGGTTTTCCCCTAGAAGCTGCTAGGAGTGTCTCATTGTCATGCCTCATGACACCGACAACCACTCCCTCGCCCACGGGTGTTACATGTAACCACCGTCCTCTTTCACCTCAAGTGTTACATGCCCACCAACTTCCGCTTGGTTCGTCCCCGAACCACATCGTACTGGGAGAGGTATGGCTCTGATACCATTTGTAACGCCCCATATTGCTTTCAGGATTACCGACTAACCCCACAAACCAACACGGGTCTTTTCAGCATGCTTTGTCCTCAATCACACGCTTTCCAGGAAACTTCCCAGAAGGTCACCCATCCCATAATTGCTCCAAGTCAAGCACGCTTAACTGTGGAGTTCTTATGAACGAGCTACCAAAAAGAAGATGCATCTTGTTCGTATAGGTAGTACCAATTAATCCTTATAAGCCTTCATTCAACCATGCAGTCCCATACCTGCATAGCCTCAGGATCCCTCTCATTCGGATGTGAATTCGGTTTTCCCCTAGAAGCTGCTAGGAGTGTCTCATTGTCATGCCTCATGACACCGACAACCACTCCCTCGCCCACGGGTGTTACATGTAACCACCGTCCTCTTTCACCTCATGTGTTACATGATTTGCACATATACAAGCATTAACACAATCCAACCTCAATTGACAAAACACACATCCTAATTAAATATAAAATGATTAATCCATCATCGAAAATTAAATTCAATATTTATAAATAGTCAATAATCGATAAATAATTCAATATTCAATAAATAATCATTATTTAATAAATAATCATTATTTCAATAAAATTCCAATTCTATATATTGCATTAAGGGTTATTAAAATCATGTTGTTATATCACAAGGGTGCTACGCTACAGTGAATGGAAGGGAACTGATCTACATTACATTGCCCATCTCCTTTCTCTATTTGCTACACTACTAGTAGTAATATATAATTGGTTGTGTCTACGCTACAGTAACTGATAAAAATATCACTTTCATTCCTATTGTTTTTCTTATAAGTCTATTTTTCCTTTTCAAAATAGAAAATATAAAATAAACACTATGTTCAATGGACTAAAAGTGAACAAAGCTAGGTGTCCTATACGTAGAGATAGTATCATTCTCATACTTATCCCATGATACACACTTGCCATGTCTTCATTTTAACAAACACTGCATTCTCACTACATTCACTTTTGTTTTCTCACTTTAATACTTCTTTTAGAAAAATGAAATGAAAGTAATATCACCAATTAATTATAAAATATTTGATTCTCTATCAATAATTAAGTTCAATAATTATTAAATATTCACTATTCAATAAATATTTAATATTCAGTCAATAATCAATTTTCAATAAATAATTCTATATTTTAATATAGTTTCAATATTAATAAGGTTCTAATCATTAATATAGTTTAAAATATTTAAATAAATACTTATCCTTTAATTAAAGTTCAATTACTTAACCTATATAATTGTTACAGTATGATGAATGAAAGTAAAATTTTATCTTCAGTTGCTAAGAAAAAACGATGTTGCAGTACTAGATATATAGATATCACTTATTTTCCTAATTTCATTATTTTTTCTACAGTAAGAAAGATCAAAGAACTACAGCAATAATAGGAACATGGTAGTACGCTACATCCTGGCTACAAGAGGCAAATTGATTCACTACTTTTTCTATTTCTTTCAATTGTTTTGCGCTACTGTTTTGAAAAATATATATATTCCAAATTCAAATAGGTTACTCCAATAATATTGAATGGATCTCTATAACATACCAACATATAAATTCCAAACACAATTATTTATCACAAACCAAAGATTATCATCAAAACCTAATAATTATAAAATCATAGAAATTTTAGGGGTTCACTCCTAAACATGCTACTACCCATTTATACACTATCATATAACCCAATAATCATACAAAAACCCACCCTTACCTTGAATTTGTTGAACTTTTGCTCTTCCTCTTGAGTTTCCTCCTCTTCTTCTCCACTCCTCTCTATGCCTCTTTTCCCCTTTCTATCTTTTCTTTCCTTCTCTTCTCTTCTATCCCATTTCTCTTATTTTATAAAATTCTCACAATTTTAATTAACCTAGTAATTCCAATGGGCTTAATAATTCATGTCTATTCACACCCCTAAATAGGTCCAATCAATTAATCCAACAATTCTATATTATTCTACAAAATAGAATATATCATATAAGTTAAATAATAAAATTAAATCAATTATTTCGAATATGTCCAATAATTCAATTAATCTAAACAACTCAAATAAATCAAATAATTTATATAAATTCAATAAATCAACTAATTCAATTATATCAAATAAGTCACATAAATTAGTTAATTCAATTAGGCCTAAAATCACATAATTAGTCAATTAATTTAATTAATAAATAATTACTAAAAATTGGGGTGTTACACGGCGCATAAGGGAAATAGTTTTCAACGGGTCAGCGCACGCCGACTGTATGGTCGACGCATACTGATGAATTTTCCAGATTTCCAAACAACACAGTGTCGCTACTGCGAAAATCGGCGCCGGCTGAACAGAAGAGTCGCCACCGCGCGTTATTTATCCCACGGGAGGGAAAGGAAACGCTCGAGGTAAACCTACCGCAAAGACGGAAAAGGAATGGTCATCGCAACCAAATCCTGAATTCGGGAGTCGGTTACGCAAGGGGAAGGTATTAGCACCCCTCACGTCCATCGTACTCGACGGGATCCACGCTTGCTTTCGGGTACGGATTGTTATTCTATCTACTCTACAGGTCAGGGGTTAAAAGAAAATAAAATGACTCGGCAAAGTATCGCACTTTATGCCTACGTATTCCGTCTGAAACGAGAAATCAGAGTCAACGTAGTTCGCCTACCTACGGGAAAGGAGGGGAAGGTTGCTCGCTAGGATATCGCATCCTATGCCTACGTACTTTCATACAGCATGAAAGATCAGAGCAAACGTAGTTCGGGCCACGTACGACACAAGTCTGTCTTGATTGATTTTATTCCATCTGAAAAGGTTTTTCTGATTACTGGTCCAAGCGGACAAAAATGACGTTTTGATGAGTTCACATTCTTTTACGGAAGAAGTGTCTTTTATTGTGTTTGAAATCTTATTGTGTTTTTCTGTTTGTTTTGAGAAAGAAAGAGACAAAATTCTATCCTATGGTTGCGAAGGGGATCAAACTAACCTAATGTTATCATGCATGGGTTAAGACCTAATGTCTATCATGCTCCTCTCCTGCACAGAGAGAAACAGAGATCCTAAGGGAATAGACGGAAACAGAAACAATATCAGATATATACAGTAAAGCAATAAAATGCATGGATGCAACAATACAAGCGAGGCAAGGGAGTCCCACTCAACCTCGAACCTAGAAAACAATAGGCAAAAGTGAACAGACTTCACTTTCAACCCAACAGGTTAAACAGCAAACAATACAATCAGGGAAAATCAATCAATACATCAAGAATTAAAACAGCAAAAATAAACAGCCACAGCAGCTCTGCATCAACGTCTGTCTTCAAGTCATCTCCAAACAGCTACAAGCTTCAGCAAGCATCAATCTCCATCTCCACAGCCTTTAAGCAAGGTCTTGGATTAATCTTCAGTCTACAATGGCTTTTCTTCAAGTCTCAAACTCCAGGATGAACATCAATCAACAAGATGAAGTGAATGAATGTTAGACAGTCAATTACCTACCAAGGGTGGTTCATTAACTGTTAACATTATACAGACATTTTTCTCTCAAAAGTTCTATCCTTCAAATACATTCACTGTTCCTTCCAAAGGAAGGAGGTGGGTATTTGAAAGATACTTTGAATCATAGAGAAAGGATGGATGCAGACAAGGCATTCCATGTTTGGGAAACAAGCTTTCTAATCTAGAGCTCTGCCTAGCTCCTAAACCCTAGTCTCCTCAACAGCTGCTAGCAAGAATCTCCTCTTCAATTCTGGAAGTTGATCTTCAAGCTCTGGATCTCCAATGGCTTCATCATCACAGGTCTTCAGCTCTCCCAATCCCCAAGCACTCCCAATACCCACACAAACAAGCAATAATCCCCAGAGAGGGCACACCACACCAGTCAAACAAATATAGTAGTATATTAATAGCAGTAGGGGAATCCTAATAATTTCTAAGGGATCTAATAAATACCCATAATCCCTATAGTCCCATATCCCAAACTTTTAGTCTCTAAATCCTAAGGGAAATGATTCAATTCTTCTAAGTCATCACTTAAACCCTAATCTTGTTCATGTTATTCACACCTAAACTAAACACCTAAAATCAAGTCCTAAAAATGGGAACTAAATTTTATATACAATCTAACATTATCTATTAACCAACCTAAAAAGAATGGATTAAAAATAGTAAAGCAACTATGCAAACTAAAATCACCAAATTCATGTATCAAACAACATAATATTTACACCTATTTAAAAGAAAAATATGCCAAAAATATTAAAATGAAATGAAATATTAATTTTTTTGTATGACAATTTTCTTGACAAAATTATGAAAAGCATGTAAAAAGAACCAATGAAAAATAAGCATTTTACAATTTGTTATGATTTTTGAAAGATTTAATGTTTTTTTAAAAAGAAAATAAAATGAATTAATATGCATGGAGGGTGCAGAAAGCAAACACGCCTGGTTATAAATGCAGATGGGCCATGATGAGGGGGTATGAATAGCATCCTTGCACTAGGCCCAGGAGGCGTCAGAAAGCCAACAAAAATTAAAAAAAGTAAAACGGTGTGAATAGCAACAATTATAGTTCATTTGAATTGGGCTTAGTTTGAGGGGTGTGAAAAGCAGCGAATCCAAAGCCCAGTCAGCCAGAATAAATGAAACGGGGCGTTTCATGGTTTGAATTCTCCCTCCGTTTTTTAGTTCAATCGTGGCCGTTGATTTCACATTCCAGTCAAAGTCAAAATGGGGATCGTGTGGCTCCCAGTCCTTCTTCAACCTCCAGCCAACCCTAACCCCTGAAAACCCTAGCCATGCAAGCTTCCTCCATCGTTCTGTTCTCCCTCATACTTCCATGGATTCACACGACTCCAAGAGCAAAGTTGCTCTATAAACTTCCCTCTACACAGCCATGACAATAGTTCATCGTAAAACTCTCTCAATAAACCAACTCGATAGATATAACAGTCCTGATCCACCATTAATACCTGTGATCAATTGCTCTAATTCTCACCAATTCTTGTCCTAAACTCATCTACACCTTATGCTGATCACAACATGCTATTCAACCAAGAATTTCGTGCATTGAATCAAGAGTTACAAACCCTAACAGATTTGGTACACCTATGGCAAACTCCATGAAAGCTCTCCAAACTCACCAAACTCAATCATCTATCCTACCTTAACCTTTCTATGCTATCAAAACCTAGCAATTCTAACCAAAACAGCCAATTCGAATGAGAAACTTACTTGGTGCAAAGTGAAGAAAACAGCTATGGAATGTGTTGATCCAAGGCTTGTAATGATTGGAAAGTGATCCAAGAACTTGATGACGAGTTTTGTATGCAACCAATGATGCTTCAAGACTTTGAATCTCCCAATTCCAAAATTCTTGCACTTTGAATGGTGAATTTTCACAGCTCGAATCCTCTTTCAATTTACCAAATGAATGTGTGAATTATGATCCTTGGATGATGATGATGAATACCAGATCAAGAATGGTGCAAATTGGTGAAAGTTTGAGAGTGTTTGAATTGATTTTGCAATTTGAAGAAAGTGTGTGAAACTTGTGTTTATGAGCAAATGTGATCACCAACCCTTGCATGAACCTCTTCATACCAATATATACATGACATTAGAACCTCCTAGAAACTTGGAGAAACTTCCCTTGCACTCTTTCCTTACATTTTGGATTATGTTTCTTCCTTTGTAAGCAACCTTGAATAACTCTCAAAATTTGAACTAACCTCAAAATTCCACTTTAGCCAATGTTCTCAAAATGACTTTTCCATTCAAAATGACCTATAATTTTGTCCCATTTGGCCAAAATATGAAAAATCTCATTTTTAAGTCCTTTTTTATTCAATAAATCCAACAATTTTGAAACCTTGTGCTATGAATCTTTCCAATCTATCATGGTCACTTTTCTAGACCCAAAATGCCATTTGGAGCAAGTTTTATGTTGTAAGTTTTTTCATTTGAAGCTTCCTTGTATGAGTTTTAGGCATAAGCTAAGAATGACCTGTAATCCTCAGATGACCAAAATACCCTTTGCTTGCCAAGACCATAAGTAGAGTTCCACAAATCATATTAAGGAATACTATACCATTCTAGAAAGCTAAGAAAATGAGGAACAATTCTTATGTTTTCCAGAAATTAATTTGAAATCTCCTTGAGGGGTGAAAATTGCTTGGAAGTCAAGTCACTTTCACAGACAAAATTTCAGATACCTCAGATGACCTGTAACTTGCAAGGACCATAACTTGAGTTCTATAAATCTCCTTAGTGTCTTCCACCACTCAAATTAAAGGTATTGAGATTACCTATAGTTTCATGTTGGCCAAGGATCCATTTTAAGCTTGCATTTTGACTTATCTTGCTTGGAAATTTGACCTAAACTAGGGGATTTTACATAGAAACCCTAATTTAGAAAACTCCTCTTCTCCTTGATTCCTATTGATTTCTTCTTAGCATACCAACATATCCTTATTTACATGTAAAATGATTAACCCCACATCTTTCCAATAGCCCTTAATGTCTTTCAATCAGTCAGTTGACTTAGAGTTGACCTAGAGTTGACCCCAGATGAAACCCTAGTTGACTGTCTCCAATTGCAATACTTGTGATCATACCAATGACTTGTCTCCTTCTTCAAATGACTTTCTAAGTCTCCCATGATGCCCAGATACTATCCATGCTTAGCCCACAGCTCACAATTTCTTTGTTGCTCCTCAGATACCCTCAGATAGGAGATGGATACACTTGCTTGATCCATTGACCTGATAGCTTTCAAATTCTTTCTGATGACTTGAATGGGATTGAATTTGAATAATAACCTCTTGATAGGCTCATGGAGATGAGAATAATGATTGGTCCCCTGTTGGATGACTTGCTATGCTTATGCTATGCAGATGGTTAGACTATGTACATGTTTCTATATGCAAATGTTAATGATATTGAAACATAAACCAAGTGAATAAGGTTGAGCAAATTTTAGGGTGCAACAGCTGCCCCTATTCAAGCGACTTGGACCCGATTGGGTGAAGAGCGGACGGCCTTCAAACATTCGTGGTACGAGACGGTTGAATACTAAGAACCCGGAAATTTGCCAACCGCAGACATGAACTACACCACTGCTTGGGGATTATTTTCATCAGCCTGAAAAGCTTCTCTCATTGCAAGAATAAAACTTTGCTTGTCCACGTTAGGACGCCTGCTTCGTCGACTCGGAAAAACTTCAACAACTTTGCCGGGGTATGGCTCGTCTGCCTTCTCGTCAGAAATAAATCGTCCACGTTAGGAATAAACTCTTCCACGTTAGGAATAACACCGTTCACGTAAGGAATAACACCATTCACGTAAGGAATAACACCTTTCACGTAAGGAATAACACCTTTCCCCGCAAGGAAACCTCTCTTCTTTCCACGTAAGGAATGCTATCTGCTTGACTTATCCACGTAAGGAATCATCTCATCTTTCCACGTAAGGAATCAATCTTTCCACGTAATGAAACTAACTTCTTTTCTGAATCTGTCCACGTCAGGACCAAACTTTCTCCGTAAGGAATGTAATCTTTCCATCTTCGTTCCGCGTAAGGAATCACAATCTTATCTGGATTTGTCCACGTAAGGACTCCAATCTTTCCATGTAAGGAAGACAATCTTTCCACGCAAGGAATACTTCTTTCCACGTAAGGAATGCAACTTCTTCTCTACATCTGTCTACGTTAGGACTAAACTCTTTTCCACGTAAGGAACCATCTTTCTTCCACGTAAGGAATACATCGTTCTTCCACGTACGGAATCAATCTTTCTTTCCACGTAAGGAAACCACAATCTTCCCGATTTGTCCACGTAAGGACTCCCTTCTTGATATGTCCATGTAAGGAATCAATCTTCTTCCATGTAAGGAATAAGATTCTTGATCTGTCCACGTAAGGACTCCAATATTTCCACGTAAGGAATGCGATCTTTCCACGTCAGGAATACATCGTCCACGTTAGGACTACCTCTTTCCACGTTAGGAATAACTCTCTTCTTGATTTGTCCACGTAAGGACTCCGTCTTTCCACGTAAGGAATAAACTTGTCTTTTGATTTGTCCATGTAAGGACTCCATCTTTTGACTCGCTGAGGAAATAAAACCTTGTCCACGTCAGGACTCATATCTCCACCTGCTGAAGTAATAGAACTTGTCCACGTCAGGACTCGCGCGTCTTCGACTTGCTGGGGAAATAAGACTTTGTCCACGTCAGGACTCCTGCTTCGCCAACAACACGAAGAAGGATAAATTTGTCCGCGTCAGGACTCTCGTATTTTGTCGTCACGAAGAACTATAAATTTGTCCACGTCAGGACGCCCATTTCACCATTACGAATAGAGCTATCTGCTGGAAATAAACGGTCCACATCAGGACACCAACACGAAGAGTAACTAACTTTGTCCACGTCAGGACTCCACCTTCGATCAATACCAAGAAATCAAATCCATCCACGTTAGGACTAACACATACCGTCAAACTGGATGAAATGTCCACGTTAGGACTCCACATTCGATCAATTCTGAAAAATCGAACCTGTCCACGTTAGGACCAACACCTCCCATCAACCATGAGGAAATAAATCTGTCCGCGTTAGGACACTCACTTCTCTAGCACGAAGAAAACCTATCAATAAAACTGTCCACGTTAGGACTCATTTCTCCACTGGTCCCAACCCATAAAATTCTTAGCACTGACGTGACAGCGAATTTGAAGCGGACTCTCCTGGGGATATTTGGAAAGCAAACTACTAGACGCCTGTTTCGATAACCGACGGCAGCCTCTGAAATTCTGGTTCGGGAAACCCTTTAATGACAAATAACTCTGCTTGAGAAATGAGGAGAAATTTGCCTACTCACTCTGGCGGGGAAAACACGAGAAATTCACAAATAACTCTGCTCGGAGACAAAAAAACTTCATCATGATAACTCTGTGGGGAATAATGCCAAAGCTGACACTTCACTGAATGTCTCACGCCGAGACCTCGAATGTTTGGTGATTCATCTGAGCAAGAGCTCTCTCTACCTGCAAGAGAAACAATACTTGAAACAAAAGTTAGCCGACCTGGTTTATGTTTCAAAAATGCGTATGTTTGACAACGATGCAATGCTCCATTCGGCATGGAAATGCTACGCTTTTATTTGGTGGATGCAAGTATGACACTACATGCCGATGCAAATATGACACTATATGCCTGATGCAAATGCAGACTCGAATTGCTGGGATACAGGAAACCGCTTCAGCAAAATAAATGCTGAAGACGATGCCGACTCCACTGGGGATAGCCAGATGCTACAGAATTGTTCCAGCAAAATAAATGCTGGAAGAGTGAAGTCGACTCAGCTGGGAAATTGGAAACTTAAACCAAGCACCTCATTGAAGTAACCCTGCTGGGGCATATAGCTCTGCTGGAGAATAGCAGACGCGACTGGTATGATCGGACTTGTGCTGGAGAGTGAACAGATATCACACGGTATTCTGACAAAATAAATGCCAATGCGCCACACCAACTCTTCCGGGGAGAGTCTTAATCTTCGAGTTCCACTAGGAGGAAGGAAAACACTGGTTGGAAAGAGAACTCCGCTGGGGCGGGATGATTCTCTTGGGAAAATCAACTGACTCCGCTGAGGGAGAGGTAAACTGACCCTGCGGGGAAGGGTAAACTGCCTGAATACAACTCACCAATATTAATCTTCTGCGGCTAAACCACTCTGCTTGAGATGCACTGTCTGAATACAGCCTTATAATCTTGGAATCTTCAATTCTGCTAAGGATAAATGACTTTGTTGGAGCGTGTGCTTTGTATAAGCTACGGCTAGCTGGGGAATTCGATCCTTCTTCAGGAAGAACATGCAATGACCTGCGCGGGGGTTGGGTCTTTCGTTACTGCAATCTTTTGATCGTCTTCCTCGTACGGCTATGAAACCTGCAACAACACAGACAAGACAAGACAAGCCTATGCAACCAAATCTATTCAGGTTAGTGACGTTATTTTCAGTTAATTCAAAGCTTTAGCAATTGTCGGCAAGGGCCAGTGATGTTATACACATGCTAGCTTCAGTAAACTTAGGCGTTTATCATGCACAAAATAGTAAAGAACCAGCATCAAGTACTGAATAACATATTTTATTGATTGGGCCCCTGAATGGGCAGAGTTTTGTACACGGGATGTAACTCCTGAAAAGAGGAAGCTACACAAAGCAAATATACAAGTATGCACAAGAAGCATAAATATATTGACAAACTAAATTTGTACACATGTCGGCAACAGGATGCAGATGAACACCACGAACTGATCCTCCTATGACTCGCCCGACTCTAATGCTTCCCCGGTATCCATACTTCCGAAGAGATTGTATCTGATAATCGACTCCTTAGGCATATTCTCCCGCGCCAATGCTCAATGCAGTATCAAATTCGGACCGCAGTCATTTGCTTTTCAAATCCCTAACTTTTGCGTGAACCGCCCTTTACGGGTTTTCAGTTCACCGGGATACCTTTTTTGCCGAAGCCGCCCAGTGTAGGTTTTCAACTTCGCGGGTGTACATTTTTTCAATTTATCCCTAACTTTTGCCCGAACCTTTCATTCTGTTTTTGGTTCGCCAGGATGCCCCCTTTTTGCCTGGACTCTCTTTTTTTTGTCCAGCGGGTCAATTTTAAGCAAAGTATTTTTTAACTGCGTCCGAATTCACAGGCGACGTAAAGTCTTCACCGTCCATGGTGGACAACAATAAAGCCCCTCCTGAAAAGACTTTTCTGACAACGTATGGCCCCTCGTAGTTGGGGGTCCACTTGCCCCTGTGATCTGCCTGCGGCGGGAGAATGCTTTTCAGCACAAGGTCGCCCGTCTGAAAGCTTCGCGGATGTATCTTCTTATCATATGCTTTCTTCATTCGGCTCTGGTACAAACGACCGTATGCTAGAGAAGCTAGCCTCTTCTCATCCATCAAACTCAGTTGATTCAACCTGTCTTTCACCCATTCTGCCTCATCTAGTTGAACATCTCGCAATACCCTCAGAGAAGGGATCTCAACTTCCAGTGGTAGTACTGCTTCCATTCCGTATACTAGCGAGAACGGGGTTGCCCCGGTTGATGTGCGTACCGTCGTACGATAACCGTGCAAAGCAAAAGGTAGCATCTCATGCCAATCCTTATAGGTCACCACCATCTTCTGCACAATCTTCTTGATATTCTTGTTGGCCGCTTCAACAGCGCCATTCATCTTGGGTCGGTACGGGGAGGAGTTGTGATGTTCGATCTTGAAATTCTGACAGAGCTCCTTCATCATTTTGTTGTTCAGGTTTGATCCATTGTCAGTGATTATCCGCTCGGGGATCCCATATCGGCAAATGATATCTCTCTTGATGAATCTGGCCACCACTTGCTTCGTTACATTTGCGTAAGACGCCGCTTCTACCCACTTGGTGAAATAATCGATTGCTACTAGAATGAACCGGTGCCCATTAGAAGCTGTCGGCTCGATCTTTCCAATCATATTGATTCCCCACATCGAGAACGGCCATGGCGATGACATCACATTCAGAGGACTCGGAGGCACATGGATCTTATCAGCATAGATTTGGCACTTGTGGCACTTCCTTGCAAACTTGAAACAATCAGTTTCCATAGTCAGCCAAAAATAACCTGTCCGCAGCAGCTTTCTCGTCATAGCATGCCCACCAGCATGCGTACCAAATGTACCTTCATGTATTTCCTCCATGAGCAGTTGTGCCTCTCTTTCGTCTACACAACGCAACAGCACCAAGTCGTGGTTCCTTCTGTACAAGACACCATCTGGATTCAAATAGAAATTACCCGCTAATCTCCTGAGAGTCTTCTGATCTCGACTGGATGCCCCAGCCGGATACTCGTTATTCTTCAGGAAATTAAGGATATCAAAATACCACGGTTTGTCGTCGGACGCCTCGTCAATAGCAAATACGAAGGCAGGCCTATCAAGCCGAGAGATAATGATTCTGGGAGCCTCGTTCCAGAAGTTGACTTTGTACATGGAAGACAAAGTGGCCAGGGCGTCAGCCATTTGATTTTCTGCTCTCGGTACGTGATGCAATTCAACTTCGTCAAAGAAAGGCAACAATCTCCTTGCATAATTCATGTAACGTATGAAGTTGGGCTGACGTGTCTCCCATTCCCCTTTTATCTGATTCACCACCAGAGTTGAGTCTCTGTATACGTCCATATTCTTGATTCGTAAATCAATGGCTTCTTCAAGCCCCATTATACAAGTTTCGTATTCGGCTTCATTATTGGTAACTGCAAAGGTCAATCGAGCAGTAAACGGGATGTGCGACCCGTGTGGCGTAGTGATGATTGCCCCTATTCCGCTACCGTAAGCGTTCACAGCTCCGTCAAATATCATCTTCCATTTGGAACCCAACTCTGGTCTTTTGTCTGGCAACGGCTCTTCACAATCTTTCATCTTTAGGTACATGATATCCTCGTCAGGAAAATCAAACCTCATCGATTGGTAATCTTCAATAGGCTGCTCTGCCAGATACTCAGACAGCACACTCCCCTTTATAGCCTTTTGCGAGACGTATTGGATGTCATATTCAGTCAAGACCATCTGCCAGCGGGCAATTCTCCCTGACAACGCCTGCTTTTCGAATACATATTTGATAGGATCCATCTTCGAGATGAGCATGGTTGTATGATTCAGCATGTATTGCCTCAAACGCTTGGCGGCCCAGGCTAGCGCGCAACAAGTTTTCTCAAGCATTGAGTACCGAGATTCACAATCTGTAAATTTCTTACTCAAGTAATAAATTGCATGCTCTTTTCTTCCTGTCTCGTCGTGTTGACCGAGAACACAACCCATGCTTCCCTCAAGAACTGTCAAATACATGATCAAGGGTCTCCCTGCCACCGGGGGTATTAAAATAGGAGGCTCCTGCAAATACTGCTTGATTTTATCGAACGCCTTTTGACAATTTTCGTTCCATGTTACAGCTTGATCTTTCTTCAACAGCTTGAATAATGGTTCACACGTAGCAGTTAGGTGAGATATGAACCGGGCGATGTAGTTCAACCTCCCTAAAAACCCGCGCACCTCTTTTTCTGTTTTAGGCGTCGGCATTTCTTGAATTGCTTTTATTTTAGTAGGATCGACCTCTATTCCTCTTTCGCTTACGATAAACCCCAGCAGTTTACCCGATCTCACCCCGAAGGTGCATTTGTTAGGGTTCAGTCTCAGCCTGAACTTCCTAAGCCTTTTAAATAACTTCAGCAGATTCACCAGATGCTCTTCCTCCGTCTGGGATTTGGCGATCATATCGTCAACATAAACTTCGATCTCTTTATGCATCATATTGTTGCACCCCAAAATTTGACCAACAATTATTTATCCATCTAGTGTTTGAAAGTTGATACCTTCATCAGACAGTGCAAAAGATCTTCAGAGGAATTGGTTGGAACCAGGGTTGTGTGCTTCATAGCTTAAGAGTTGTGGGTGCTCCTCAGATGATTCTGAGACTTTGAGAATGAACTTGATGTTTTGAGAAATCCTGTGAGATGTCTTGATGGCCATCATGAGGCCCAGAGAGGTCATTATGCAAGGTTGCAGGAGATTCAGCCATGAATGGTAGAATTAGGGTTTTGACTGGGTCAACCCTAGATCAGCTGAAGATTTGGAGAAGGTTGAGACCCAATCCAAGGGCCATGAGATCATGGAATGATGCATAGAGATATCATAAAGATGATTCCTAGACCAACTCATCATGATTGAAGAGTTTGAGAAGTTTTGAGTTAGGGTTTCTGAGGATTGTTAGTGGAAAAACCCTAATTTGATCCCTATCTTCCAGGCAGATTTAGCTCTAGATGTGATTGATATCTCATCTTCCCCATAACATGAATGTTGTAGAGCTTGTTCTTAGCTTTAATTTGAGTGGTGGAAGTCCTTGATAGGAGTTGCAGAGCTCAAGTTATGGTTTTGACAAATTACAGGTCAGCAGAGGTGTGTGAATTTGGGTCCTTGAAAGTCACCCAACTTGCAGACAGCTTTTGCCCTAGTAGGATGATTCCTATGATCTCTTGGTCAACATGAATGTTGAAGGGAATCTTCTTAGCTTTAATTTGAGTGGTAGAAGTCCTTGATAGGATTTGTAGAACTCAACGTATGGTTTGAACAAGACAGGGGTATTTTGGTCATTTGTCAGTTATAGGTCATTTTAAGCAAAGGCCATATCTCCTATTTCCAAGCCTCAAATGGAAAAACTCAAAACATGAAAGTTGTTCAAAATGGCATTTTAAGCCTAGAAAAGTGGTCATGAGTTATTGAAAAGGCCTAGAGCATGGATGTTTAAAAAGTGGTTCAAATGGCTTGTAAATGGCTTATAAGTTGAAAAAGTTGAAATGGAGTTTTGGTTTGGGAGATCCACAAATCCAAAATAGGTCATCCAATATATCATTTTGATTGGAAACATCATTTTAAAAACAATGGTTTAGCCACATTTTTGAGTTTAGGCTTAAAAATTGGAGTTACTTTGTAAATTTGTTACTTGCACTTTAAGGCATCAAAAGGAAAGATGGGAAAATGCTACATAAGGACTTGTAAGGCTTTGTTTCCATTTTACCATATCATTTGAGGAGAAATTAAGTGAGATTGCATGGTGTATCATGATATAGCATGAGACTTACTAAATATGGCAAATTCAAATTATCATTGCATGAGAAGTTCTAGAAGCTTCATGGAAGGTTCTACAAACTTCCACACACCTCTATTCTCATCTATATAAGCCCTAGAGTGGCTCCATGCATTGGTTAGAGATTCTTAGAGCTTGCATGCTACACTTTGATTCCTTCACTCCAAAAGTGCATTTTCATTCCAAACCCCATTGAAACTTCATCCATCACTACAATTCTGATTATCATCATCATCTACAAACAACATTGAGTATTTGGCAAGAAAAATCAAGGAGAATTCGTGGCTGGTTCATGAGATCACAAGCTTCACTCCAACTTGCATAAAGGATTGGCTAGGTTGATTCAAGAAGTGTGAGCAAAAACTACTGCAAACAGAAGCACATAGAGCCATTGAAGATCATTCCAAGAGAGCACCAAGGCTTGAATTGGAAGAGAAACACCATAGCCATCACCACTTGCAAGGTATGCGTTTTCTTTTGAATCTCATTATTGATGCGTAGTTAGATCATGTGGTTAGGAGAAATGTGATAAAGACCAATATAGGATGAATCATGGTGAGTTTGAAAGCATTACATGTAGGTTTGTGTTATGGCCATTTCTGTTTTGAGTTCAAGAACTAGTGCCTTAGTGTACTATAACCTTAGTTTTGTAGTTTAGAATAATCACCATGAAGTGTAGATCATTCTAGGTTAGTTTCAGTCAAGATCATGATCGTGCATACCAGGTGCAAACTATGATGGACAGAGCTTCCATCGTGTGTATTTCTTGAGTGGTTAGGTTTTAGAGGAATCTATGGCTACAGTCTTGTAGAGGGTGAGGAGGAGATTCATTTTGGTTTTTAGATCGTGTCATTTCATGGCGTATCGAGGGAGATATAAGAGATGGAAGATCTGCGCATGGGCTAGGGTTTCTGAAAACCCTAAGGGCTGGTTGGAGAAGATGATGCTCCTGCCATTGGATTCGTTGACAATTCCACATCATCTACGGTCCAGATCGAGCGAAATTGGAGGGAGATTTCAAATGGCCAAACGCTGCTGTTTCAATTAGTGGAAGCGTGTGGGCCTATCTCAGAATGCTATCCACACCACCCCATATCTGGCCCACCAGGAATTGAACTAGCGTGTCTTGCTTATCGCACCCCCTCCCCTTTATTTCAATTATTTTATTTTTAATTCCTTTAATATTTTCTTGTTTTTAATAAATTCATAAAAAATAAAAATTAAACAATTTTTAATTCTTCTTTTTCCTATATGTTAATAAATTTGTCTAGAAAATTATAAATAAATAAAATTTCCATTTTATTTTCTTTTCATATTTTTAGTATATTTTTCATTTTAATAGCTTTTAAAATAGGATTAATTTTGTGCATGATTTTGTAGATTTTCTTTTAAGACCTTCCCTTAGGATTTTTAATTCATTCTTTTTTGTGTGATTAGATATTGAATCATAGTTCCCCATAGGATTTAATTCTTGATTTTTAGATTAAAATTTGATTAGATTAATTAGGTTAGCATTAGGGTATCCTAATTAGGGTTTAGGTTGTGCATAGGTAAGGAAATTCATTTTCTTTAGATAGTTTTGTCTTGATTCTTGGGTAGGGGCATATGTGGATGCTATGGGTGGATGTTGTAGACCCTTGTGAATGGTTGATAGATTTTTCCCCCTTGGTTTAGTATTTTTAGGTATTTTCTGAAGTTGACTGTTGATTTTATCTGTTCTGTGGTTATCTGTTCATCTCTGGGGGTTGTTTTGGGGAATTTGTTGTGGGGTTTAGTTTTTTTTGGAGAGCTTGTTGAGGAGCATGATGAAGAGAAGATTGTAGATCAAGACTCAGAGACCCAGAGCTTGGCTTGTCCCCTGTCTGTGAGGTTTGAGATCCTGAAGTTTGAAGGGAGTTCATGGTACTTTCCTGAGGAAGGCACTATGAATGACTGTCATTCTTTCTTCTCACCTCTTTCTTAAGTATCCAATGATGTTGGAGCCAACTTGTGAGTTTAATTTCTCCTGAGGAGGAATGTAAACTGATCACAGTTGTTGAGCCACATGGGATACAACTCCTAAGTGGAAGCCTCCTAGTACTTTCCTGAGGAAGGTCCTATGGGTCTATTCACTTAGTTCCATTAGTTTATCTAGGATTCCTCAAGTATCCAATGATGTTGGAGCCAACTTGTGAGTTTAATTTCTCCTGAGGAGGAATGTAAACTGATCACATGTTGTTGAGCCACATGGGATACGATTCCTAAGTGTAAGCCTCCTTGTACTTTCCTGAGGAAGGTTCTATGAGTCTGCTCACTTAGTTCCACTAGTTCAGATAGGATTTCCTAAATATCCAGTGATGTTGGAGCCTGCTTGTGAGTTTAGTTTCTCCTGAGGAGGAATGTAAACTGATCACAGTGGTTGAGCCACATAGGGTATGACTCCTGAGTATACACCTCCTAGTGCTTTCCTGAGGAAGACACTATGAGTCTGCTTACTTAGCTCCCTTTCTTTGGTAAGCTTGTCCTGAAGCTTGAAGACTGGGATTGATTTCTTTTGGTTAGGTTTTGCTTTAGGGCTTTGCTTTCTTCTGATTAGGATTCTGTGTTAGGGTTAGGATTAGAGAGTAGATGATTCTTTCTCAAGCATGTGTTTTGTTTGCCTGGTGGCACTTCATTTCTTTTATCTGTTATTGCTTGATAGCATGATTGTTTATCTTCAGTATTGGTTACTGTTATTTCATGACTGGCTTGAGGTCGAGACGAGCTTGTGGAGGCTGAAGCCCCACACACATTTCCTCCCTCACTTGCATTGCATGCATTTTACTGTCTAAAGCTGATGCTTTTGTCTGTTTTGGTGTATCATTGACATGATCCCTTAGGACTCTCATTTCCTTTGATAAGGATTTGATGATAGACTTTTAGGTTGAAACCTATGCATGACAACATCTAGGAGTTCCCTGTTCAAACCTCAACCATAGGATGAATCCATGGCATGACAACAGTAGGACTTGGTAGTCTCCCTCCTAGTTAGGCCTGTTCTCTTCTCATCTCGAAGCAGTTTAAAATACAGTAATCATGAATGATTTCTTTCGTACGCTACGAGCCTTAAGCTATCTAAGGATGGATGTTTATTATGGTGCCCTTTGGGTGACATGCGACGCATTCACTCTCAGGTCATAGTCTCTAGTGCGGTTGAAATCGCAGACACAATAAAAAACACTTCTTTTAGGAGATAACCCGTAGTTAGCCGAACTACGTTTGCTCTGATCTTTCATACCAGATGAAAGTACGTAGGCATAGGATGCAACATCCTAGCGAGCAACCTTCCCCCGTAATCCTTCGTATGCCAAACTACGTTGACTCTGATTTCTCATTCTCTGATGAGAATACGTAGGCATAAAGCGTGACGCTTTGCCGAGTCATTTTTCTTTTCTTTTTCAGCCAGTCTTGATAGGTAGATAGATTATAACCAACCCGTCCAAGTGAACAAACAAGCGAGCATCCCGTCGAGTACGACGGACGTGAGGGGTGCTAATACCTTCCCCTTGCGTAACCGACTCCCGAACCCAGGCAATGGTTGCAACGACCTTGTCTTACCCTTATTCGTCAGGTTTTTCCGATTGTTTCCTTTCCCGATCTGAGGGATAAATAACGAAAGATGGCGAATCTTCTGTTTTGCCGGCACCTTATTTTCGCGCAAGCGACAGCTGGCGACTCTGCTGGGGACCGAACCCAGAATCTCTGGTTCTCCGGTTCCCTATGAGAGTCAATCCTATCGTTTGTGTGTTTGCTTGTTGGGTTGCGTTTATTTATCGCATTTTTACTTCCCGCACTTTATTTCCCTCATTTTATTTCCAGTTTGATATGATTATCTGTGCTGCTGTGGGAGAGGGATGTTACTGTGAGTGAAAAGCCGGACCTGGGCTTGAGTACACACCTAGATATAGTTGCGGAGAAGTAGTAGACGAACCTGTCTGCTGAGCAGGCACAGTTCCCTACGAAAATCTGCGCTCAGACGAGATTCTTGCAGAGGTGCTCCTTTCCGGTCCTGAGGATCTGAGGGGAGTCCAGACGTGAGGATTGTCGACTCTGGGGACCGATCATTTGGAAGTCAGCTAAGTGAGGCCTCTTCATGACTTGATGATCCCACTCCTTCTGGGAATCGTATCGTCACTCATGAAAGTCTGTGACGCTGATGACCGCATAGGATGCCGTACCTTTGTCCGTGGATTAGGTCCATACCTGTGAGTGGGATTGGGATATTGCAGGAAACTTTGACCTCCAGACTACCTGGTTTTCTTGACAGTGAATCAGTTATGTTGGGTTCTCAGTTGCAGATATGTTCTCGGCAGAGCAAGTTTTGATCAGAGGATTGTATCATCGGGTGTATGTCTGTTCTTGATAGAGCAGGCTTTGATCAGTGTATTATCATCAGTGGTTCGTGCTGGACGGAGCAGATTTTGAGTGAGGTCTGAAGATATCATCGGCAGTTGTTGTTTGTTCTTGATAGGGCAGATTTTGAGTGGGGTCTGAAGATCTCATCAGCAACTGTGCATTTGTTCTTGAGAGGGCAGATTTTTGATTTGGGGTCTGAAGACTTCATCAGCGGACGCTTTCTGATCATACATCACGGGTCCTTATTATCAGGCACTTACTCTTGACAGAGCAGAATTTTGATCTCGATCCTATCAGATGGTTATTCTCAGCAGATCAGATCAGTGGTTTTACACCGGGGTTTCTTCTCATCAGTGACTGTTGATACCAAATCTCCGCAGCAGCCACCTGGATATATTATTGCATGCCTGCATTTTGCATTAGTTTGCATAATCATTCGCATTCCATTGGCGTGTGTCCGTGACAGGTACCGTTTCCCCGATCCAGGATCTCTCGCCTCTTATTGTGTTACTACAGCCTCTCTCAGAAAGATTGTTGCGTGCGAGTTCTCGGTCCTTGATGTGTCGAATCTAACTATTGCTGATACTATATGTGAGATTGTTGTGTCCATGATTGGGCTCAGATCCCCCTCCTTATTATTAGCATTGGTACTAAGGTGCCCGGATCGGAGGAAATCTCTCAAGCACACAGACACACGCATACATCTGCATAAAGCATTTTGCATGACATACATTTTGTGGCTTTTCCTAACCTTTAATGTTGCAAGGTTTTCCAGGTACACAGGTTCCGAGCTGCTTTCGATCTCCAGGATTGATCAAAAACTCATTCACCGCTACTCAACTCGCGCTAATCAGACAAGGATAATGGACCAGGTGCAGTCAGATGTTCAAGAGCTCCGTGAACGGATGGATCGTTTTATGGAGCTGATGCAAGTAGTCGCGAATGGTCAAGACCAGCTTCGTACTTTGGTGCAACCTCAAATCTCCAGGGTTGACAGTAATGGCATACTTCACGGCGGGGCCGTGCCTACTCCTCCTCCAGTGGACGCTCCACAGAATGTTGTTCCTGTTGCCGGGGGCAACGGCAGTGCTAACGGCAATCTGATGACTAATCTCGGGCTCAATGCGGCAGGCGTCGGCAATGGTAGCTTGGGAGCCAATGTTAACATAGGGCCGAGCAATGGCAATGCTGGAGCAGGAAATCTGTTGGTGCCTCAACCGTGGCTGGAGGACCATCAGGATGACATATTCTCTCAGAGAGGTGTAGAAGCAGAGCTGAATGCTGAAGCTCGACTCAGGTTCAAGGCGCTGGAAGACAAGATGAGAGACATCGAAAATCAGAACACATTGGGCGTTGATATGTCCAGGCTCGGGTTGATTGCTGATTTTAAAGTACCTCACAAGTTCAAGGTGCCTACCTTTGAGAAGTATAAGGGTACTACTTGCCCCCGGGTCCACCTCCGATCTTATTATAGAAAGATGTCCGCCTATTCTGACGATGAGAAGCTGCTGATGCACTTCTTTCAGGATAGTCTTTCTGGTCCATCGCTCGAATGGTATATGGGTTTGGAACCCGCTACTGTGCGCACCTGGAAAGATCTTGCAGAAGCGTTCGTCCTCCACTATCAATACAATAGCGACTTGGCTCCCAACCGAGTTCAGCTTCAGAATCTCTCACAGCGGAACAATGAAAGCTTCAAAGAATACGCCCAGCGGTGGCGTGAATTGGCTGCTCGGGTTCAACTGCCGATGGTTGAACGTGAGCTAGTGCAAATGTTTGTGGCTACCCTTCCTGGAATCTATTATGAAAAGTTGGTCAGTGGCATGTCTGGAACATTCTCGGCTCTCATCACTCTGGGCGAGCATGTTGAGAACGGTATAAAGATTGGAAAAATTCAGGGCGAATCATCCTCAGCTGGAGGAGGTAGTAAGAAACCCTACGCTGGCAAGCGTCGCGAGGGGGATGCAAGTGCTGTCACTAATGCTCGGAGAAAGGGCAAGGGCCCTCAGCCTCAGATTGCTAGCATAAATATCCCAGCTGCTCCACCGCAGCAGCAGCAGCAGCAGCCTCAGCAGCAGAATCAGCAGGGGTATAAAAGATATCAGAATCGGGCTCCTATGGCAAGTCGTCATTTTGATACTCCACCTATGTCGTATGCACAGCTTTTGCAAACGTTGCTTCAGCTCCAATTAGTTCAAAAGAGGACGTTGGCTCCCTTAACAGGGGCACCACCACCGGGGTATGACGCCAATGCTACTTGTGAATTCCACACTGGGGCATCTGGCCATACGATTGAGAATTGTAAAGCTTTTAAGCACAAAGTCCAGGACTTGGTGGACGCCAAGGTTATCAACTTTTCTGACAGCGTGCCCAACGTTACCAAAAACCCCATGCCTCATCATAAGGGAGGCGGAGTGAATGCTGTTATCACTGAAGAGAGTGCGGACTTGCTGACCGATGTCAAAGATTTGAAGACGCCGTTGAGTTTTGTCAAGGCTAAGTTGCTGAAGAAGGGCTTCTTTCCTGGATGCGGGGAATTATGTATGGCCTGTGCTACGCTTCCTGATGGGTGTGAGCAGCTGATCGAAGGTATCCATAGTCTGATGTCCGAGGGTATTTTGCAATTCAGCTGGAGCGTTGAGAGTGCATCAGGGGAAGTCATGCTGAAGCAGGCAGACGAAGTTCCTACCATTACTATTCCTCGTCACCCTATTACTATTTCTGCGCCCCGTCCGCCTACAATCACTATCACCAGGGCCGGACCAATCCCATTCGAGAGTACTAATGTCGTTCCATGGCATTATGGCGCCGAAGTTTATTGTAATGGTCAGAAGATAGAGCTAGAGCCATTCGGATCAACTGTGCAGAATCTTACCGAAGTCAGTGGTATCACTCGAAGCGGTAGGGTATTTGCGCCAGCAGAGGTAGCAGCAGAGAAAGTGGTCCGAGCTGACGCTGTGGATAAGGGCAAAGGTAAAGCCGTCGAAGAGGTCCCCTCTGGGGCAGAAAAAGATTTGCTAGTTAAAGATGCTGAAGAGTTCATGCGATTAATCAAGAAGAGCGACTACAAGATTGTAGATCATCTTCATCAGACTCCGTCAAAGATCTCTATTCTTAACTTGTTGCTGTGCTCTGAGGCGCACTGCAACGCATTACTGAAGGTATTGAACGCTGCATACGTGCCGCAGGAGATATCAGTAAATCAGCTGGAGGAGGTGGTGGCCCATGTTAATGCTGGTAATGGGCTGGGTTTTACAGATCTAGAGCTGACTCCCAAGGTAAGAGATCACAACCACGCCTTGCACGTCTCAATAGAGTGCAGAGGTACCGTCATGTCGCATGTCCTGGTGGATACGGGCTCATCCCTTAATGTGCTTCCGAAAAAAGCACTGATGAAGTTGGATACCCGTGGACTGCTTTGCACGCCCAGTGATCTGGTCGTGAAGGCCTTTGATGGAACTAAGCGCCACGTCTTTGGAGAGTTGACCCTGCCAATTCAAGTTGGTCCAGAGACGTTCAATACGGTTTTCTACATCATGGATATCATGCCCGCCTATAGTTGCCTCTTAGGTCAGCCATGGATCCATTCTGCCGGTGCCGTGACGTCCACGCTACATCAGAAGCTTAAATATGCTGTCGGGGGCAGCATAGTAACAGTCTGTGGTGAGGAGGACATTATGGTAAGCCACCTATCGTCCTTTAAATACGTTGAAATGGATGGCGAGATCCATGAAACTCTCTGCCAAGCATTTGAAACCGTCAGGGTGAAGGAGGTAGCTCCTGTCGTCGCGGAGAAGCAGGAGATGAATCTCTCCTCGTTTAAGGAAGCTCGGGCCGTTGTCGAAGCCGGTTCCACCCCAGGCTGGGGGCATGTCTTGGATATACCAATCAAGCAGGATAAGTTTGGATTGGGGTATTCTCCTGGAGCTGAAGCCTCATCTTCTTCTGGTAGCTCATCTCGTGGGAAAGGGCCGATCCTATTCACCAAGGGGGGAGTGATTTTCGAGAGCATCAACGCTGCGTCGGAGGACAGCGGGGATAGTGATTGTGATCTTGACGCCTGGATTCAACTGAGCAAGCCGGGCGAGCGCCTCCACAATTGGACCATCAAGGAGATTATCAAGCTGACAAGTGAAGAGTAATGATTTGCTTTTTACAATCTTTGTACAACCCTATGTCCTGCCCGGGGCATAGTGGTTTTACTGTCAGGGCCTTGTTGGATTATGTGTATGCATTTTGTTAATAAATAAAAGGCGTTTTCTTCGTAATCAAATATTGTGTTCTCTGTTATTCCTGTTTTATGTTTATTTCGCAAAACAGCAAAATGGCAACGAGGTTTGTGCTAACCTGCATATTCTTGCTTTAAACTTAACCCTTGTTATTGCAGGATCCACATAATAGATGACATCGACTCTGGACCCTCTACGGCTCACTACGACTTTGATTGCCCGATCTATCAAGCCAAGGATGAGATTGATGAAGACGAGGACCTTCCGGAAGAGTTGGCCCGCTTGTTGAGACAAGAAGAGAAGGTTATTCTGCCTCACGAGGAGGATATTGAGATTGTAAATCTGGGTTCTGAGGAGCTCGTCAGAAATGTCAGAGTGGGGGCTGCGCTGCGGAATGATGTCAAGCATAGACTGGTCGAGATGCTTCGAGAGTATAGTGACGTCTTTGCTTGGTCATATGAGGATATGCCCGGACTTGACACTGATATCGTGGTTCATCGCTTGCCGTTGCGAGAAGATTGCCCTCCAGTCAAGCAGAAGCTTAGGAGGACGAGACCAGACATGGTTGTGAAAATCAAAGAGGAGGTCCAGAAGCAGTTGGACGCAGGATTTCTAGCCGTTACCACTTACCCTCCGTGGGTCGCCAACATAGTGCCTGTATCGAAGAAGGACGGTAAGGTACGCATGTGCGTCGATTATCGGGATTTGAATAGGGCGAGCCCTAAGGATGATTTCCCGTTGCCTCATATCGATGTGTTGGTCGACAATACAGCCCAGTTTTCCGTGTTTTCGTTCATGGATGGCTTCTCCGGTTACAATCAGATTAAGATGGCACCGGAGGACATGGAGAAAACAACGTTTATTACCCCCTGGGGAACATTCTGCTATAAGGTAATGCCCTTCGGTCTGAAGAACGCAGGGGCCACCTACCAGCGAGCAATGGTAACTTTGTTTCATGATATGATTCATCATGAGATCGAGGTCTATGTTGATGACATGATTGCAAAGTCCCAAACGGAGGAAGAGCATCTGGTCAATCAACTGAAGCTGTTTGAGAGGCTTAGGAAGTTCAGGCTGAGGCTGAATCCTAACAAGTGCACTTTCGGAGTGCGGTCCGGAAAGTTATTGGGGTTTATCGTTAGTGAACGAGGTATTGAAGTTGATCCTGCGAAAATAAAAGCTATCCAAGAAATGCCAGCGCCGAAAACGGAAAAAGAAGTTCGTGGTTTCCTGGGCCGAATAAACTACATTGCAAGGTTTATCTCTCAGCTCACGGCCACTTGTGAACCGATGTTCAAGCTTTTAAAGAAAGATCAGGCGGTTACTTGGAATGAGGATTGCCATAAGGCATTCGACAAAATAAAGCAGTATCTTCAAGAACCTCCAATCTTGATACCCCCAGTGGCTGGACGGCCATTAATCATGTACCTGACGGTTCTGGAGAATAGTATGGGGTGTGTTCTCGGTCAGCACGACGAGACGGGCAGAAAAGAGCATGCCATTTATTATTTGAGTAAAAAGTTCACTGAGTGTGAATCTCGATACTCGATGCTGGAGAAGACGTGTTGTGCATTAGCTTGGGCCGCCAAACGTCTACGACAATATATGCTCAACCACACCACTATGCTAATTTCGAAGATGGATCCGATCAAGTACGTCTTCGAGAAGCAGGCTCTTTCAGGAAGGATTGCCAGATGGCAAATGGTGTTAACGGAATATGATATTCAGTACGTTTCTCAGAAAGCCATTAAGGGAAGCGTATTGTCTGATTACCTTGCCGAACAGCCAATTGAAGACTACCAGCCGATGAAGTTCGAATTCCCTGACGAGGATATTATGTTTCTCAAAACGAAAGATTGCGATGAGCCATTTCCCGATGAGGGGCCAGATAGGAAGTCTCAGTGGAAGTTGATATTCGACGGAGCGGTTAATTCCTACGGAAGTGGTATCGGGGCTATCATCACGACTCCTCACGGATCCCACATCCCGTTTACTGCGAGACTGACGTTTCCAGTTACCAACAATGAAGCCGAGTATGAAGCATGTATTATGGGTCTAGAAGAGGCAGTTGATTTGAGAATCAAGAATCTAGACATATATGGTGACTCAGCGCTTGTAATCAATCAGATTAAAGGGGAGTGGGAAACTCGTCAAGCGAATTTAGTGCCGTACATGAATTATGCCAGGAGGCTGCTTCCGTTCTTCGATCGAGTGGAACTTCATCATGTACCCAGGGCTGAAACACAAATGGCTGATGCCTTAGCCACGTTGGCTTCGATGTATAAGGTCAATCTTTGGAATGAAGCTCCAAGCATTGTTCTTTCGCGTCTTGACAGACCAGCATTTGTCTTTGCAATAGAGGATACCAATGACGGCAAGCCATGGTTCCACGACATCCAGACCTTCCTCATGACTAAAGAGTATCCTGCGGGTGCGTCAACCCAGGATAAGAAGACTCTGAGGAGGCTATCTGGGAACTTTTATCTCAATCCTGATGGAGTGTTATATAAAAGAAACCACGATCTCGTGCTGCTCAGATGCGTAGATGAGAAAGAGGCAAATATGCTCATGGAAGAAGTCCATGAGGGCACATTTGGTACGCACGCCGGCGGGCATACCATGACGAGAAAGATCCTGAGAGCAGGGTATTACTGGCTGACGATGGAGTCGGATTGCTTCAGATTCGCGAAGAGATGTCATAAATGCCAGATTTATGCTGATAAAGTTCATGTGCCGCCGTGCCCATTGAATGTCATGTCCTCCCCTTGGCCGTTCTCCATGTGGGGCATCGACATGATAGGCAAGATCGAGCCCACTGCATCCAATGGTCATCGTTTCATTCTGGTAGCTATCGACTACTTCACCAAATGGGTGGAGGCAGCCTCGTACGCTAATGTGACCAAGCAGGTGGTAGCTAAGTTCATAAAGAAGGACATCATCTGTCGCTATGGAATTCCCGAGCGGATCATTACTGATAATGGTTCGAATTTGAATAACAAGATGATGAAGGAGTTGTGCCAGAGCTTCAAGATTGAACACCACAACTCATCTCCTTACCGGCCAAAGATGAATGGCGCTGTTGAAGCGGCCAACAAGAACATCAAGAAGATTGTTCAGAAGATGGTTGTGACGTACAAAGATTGGCACGAGATGTTGCCGTTCGCCTTGCACGGTTATAGTACGACGGTGCGTACGTCGACCGGGGCAACTCCTTTCTCCTTGGTGTACGGTATGGAAACTGTCCTACCGTTAGAAGTGGAGATTCCTTCTTTGCGAGTTTTGGTTGATGTAAAACTCGACGAGGCAGAATGGATTACGAATCGCTTGAACCAGCTCAGCCTGATGGACGAGAAGAGGTTAGCATCGATTGCATTTGGTCGCCTGTACCAAAGCCGAATAAAGAAAGCTTATGATAAGAAGGTGCGTCCTAGAAGCTTTCAGACGGGTGATCTCGTCCTGAAGAAGATTCTTCCGCCACACTCCGATCACCGGGGCAAGTGGACTCCGAATTATGAAGGGCCGTATGTCGTCAGCAAGGTCTTCTCAGGAGGAGCTTTGTTGTTATCCACGATGGATGGTGAAGATTTTGCATCCCCGGTGAACGCGGACGCAGTTAAAAAATACTTTGCTTGAAAGAGACCCGCTGGACAAAAAAGAAAGAGTCCAGGCAAAAAAGGGGCATCCCGGCGAACCAAAAACAGAATAAAAGGTTCGGGCAAAAAATTAGGGATATATTGAAAAATGTACACCCGCGAAGTCGAAAACCTACACTGGGCGGCTTCGGCAAAAAAAGGTATCCCGGTGAACTGAAAACCCGTAAAGGGCGGTTCACGCAAAAGTTAGGGATTTGAATAAGCAAATGACTGCGTTCCGCGTGTGGACTTTCATTGTTTAGTGGTTCGGAGGACCTGAGGGCCGTTTATCTGAATCAATCTCTTCCGAAGCTGAAGCGTCGGAGAAGTATCGAAGTCGAGTGGGTCTTAGAGGGATCAACTCATGGTGTTCGTCTATGCCTCGTTGCCGACATTTGTATATACTGATATATATATTTATGTTTTCTTTTTGCGCGGCTTCCTCATTCCAGGAGCTTGCCTCTCTTGTAAAACATTTTTGCCCATTCAGGGGTTCATCATCAATAAAATGCACATTATTCAGCAATTCTGCTTATCTGTTTAAGCATTTATCTGTTTTGTTTGCGAATGAAAACGCCGATGTTTTTGATAAAATGTGCATACATAAACTTACGGGCCTAGGCCCATTGATTGTTGAAACAATTAATCAACTGAATATTGTCACGAGATAATAACCTGGATAGGCCCCTTTGAGGAGGGTATCTTGTCTGTTTGTTTGTATTGTTGCAGGTGTAGGCAATGTGCCGTGCGCATCCCCCGAAGCAGGGCGAGCCCTCCTTCTCCAGCAGAGTTCAGTAGTCTCTCCTCCGCAGAATCTGAACGCAAATAGTGAGCATTGATATGTCTCCCCATGCAGAGATTGATTCTCTTCCCCAAACAGACGCATCCTGAAGGAACGTCACCTCATCAGCTGAGTCAAGTCGCCGAAGCTCGCATGTCCCCAAGCACCGGGTCACAAGTGTAGATTTCATAGAAGTGTTCGGGTGCCGAAGCTCGTGTTTCCCCCAGTAAAATCTCCAGCGGAATTGAGATTCCCCACCAGAGTTATGCTCTCTCCTGAAGTTGGATGATTCTCTCTTCCCCAGTGGAGTGTTGGAACAGCTGATGTTGTATTCCTCTGCAGAATTGTACTCTCCCCCGAAGTCAGATGATTCTTTCTTCCCCAGCGAAATTGAAATTCCGCACCAGAGTCGTACTCTCCAGTGAAGTAGAATGATTTCTCTCCCCGGCTGAGTCCGCAAATCCCCAGGAGAGCCGAATCCTTGGTAGCAGTTGGGACCTTGAGTGGATGTTCCCTAGCAGAGCGTGGGGCAGCTGATGCTGTATTTCCCCAGAATCGCACCCTCTCCAGCGAAGCAGAATGACTTCTCCTTCCTCAGCCGAGTTTGCAGATGTCCAAGAGAGTCGAGTCCTTGGAAGTTGATCAAATTGTGATTGGTTTTTCCCCGGTGGAGTGTGGAGCAGCTGAAGTTGTTTCTCCACAGAGTAGTTATCCCCAGAAGAGTAGCCGAGACGGCCGCGCAGTTCATTCTCGCGATAGATATCAGCAGGTCCAAAGTTCTCGTAGAGCTTCGTCCCCTGCAGATCAACTGAAGTTGTTTTCCCTGCAGCAGTCAACGGAAGATCGTTTCCCCAGGCAGAGTCCGATTGGTATTGGCGTGTCCACGTTCTCCTCAGCAGGATGATTCCTCTACCTGAGTAGTTCTTTCTCCTTGACAGGAGAACTTCCCCCAGCATTTATTTTGCGGACGGGATCGCATCATTGTGCATGACTGCATAGCATTTAACACTGCATAGAATTTAACGTTGCATAGCATTGTGCATGATTGCACGGCATTTAGCATAAACGCATATCATTCCCACCGTGTGGGGCATAGCGCAGAAGTATATGCATCATAAGCATTATTTAGGTCATTATTATTCTTGCCTTACAGGTGTTCGGCCGAAGGACCAGTTGCTTAGGACGATTCCTGATATTCTCTCCAACAAGGTCGCTTTCTTAAGATGATTCTTAAGACCCCGGTGTAATCCCCACAGTCGCTCGCTCAAGATGATTTTTGAGATCCCCAGCGAAGTCTTCAGTTCGAGACGATTCTCGAACTCCTCAACAGAGCCGTTTGCTTAAGATGATTCTTAAGACTTCAACGCAGGTTCCCGTTTTGGTTTGCTCAGGATGATTCTTGAGCTCCCCAATAGCGTCCCCAGCAAGAGTTGCCCAGGAAGATTCCTGGAATACCCAGCAGAATGAAGTCTCCAGAATGGTTATCGGTTCAGGATGATCCTAGAAGGTGCCCGACGGAGTTGTTTGTTCGATTCTTGAAGTCCTTAGCAGCGTGATATGTCTGCTCCAACGGTGATGTCTAATCTGAAGATTGACTTCGTGAACGCCCGAGGGCGGTATCAGAAGGTTCCTGTGAATTCAGATTTCCTGGTTGATGAATCAACGTGTGGCTGAAGACAAGGTTCCAAAGCTTGTAGATATAGCAAAGTGATCCGTGTTGGCCTGAAGACCAAGTCAGTTGTCCTGAGGTGATGATTGATGGCGATCAAGTCGATAGTTTTTCTTCTGACTGAAGTCGAAGATGTTCTCCAGCTGAAGCGGAGTTTTGCCTGAAGGCAAAGTGTTTGAATCCCCGAAGAGTCATGAATGGCTCAGGATACCATTTCTCTGACTGAAGTCATAGATTTCCCAAGCTGAAGCGAAGGTGCCTGAGGGCAAGGTTATCCCCAAGGTCATGAATGACCTAGGATTCATTTTTCGGACTGAAGGCCGAAGTATATCCCTGACTGAAGTCACGGATGCTCTATAGCAGAGGTGGAGTTGCCTGAAGGCAGACCCATGTACCCTTGAAGGCCAAGGACCATTTCTTTAGACTGAAGTCGAAGATACCTCCTGTAGAGTTGTCGACAGGCAAAAGTTTACATCCTTGAAGGCCAAGGATGCTTATCTTCAGAAGAACTTGAAGATTCTCCAGCAGATCTGGAGTGGCCAGGGGCCAGGGTTTCATCTATCTTTAGAAGAGCTTGAGGATTCTCCAGCGGATCTGGAGTGGCCAGGGGCCAGGGTTTCATTCATATTCAGAAGTACTTGAAGATCTTTTCTAGCTGAAGCTGGAAGTGGCCAGGGGCCAGGGTTTCAAATATCTTTAAATGTTGAAGTTCTACGGTGGGCAGTATGCAGTAGTATTCCGATGTTCGTTATGGTTCTGAGGGTGAACCCCAGATCAGAGTGTGCTCGGTTAAGTCTCTCATTCCCAGCGGAGTGGTTCCAAATACGCAAGTGTACCTTTTGTTCCATTTACCAGGGGTGAACCCCAGGTCAGATTATGACGGGTCCAGCGACGAGGTTGGATGTTTGTTCGACGGCGAGGTTGAGCGTTTGGATTTGACGGCGAGGTCAGATCATCATTGGTCCAGCGACGAGGTTGGATGTTTGTTCGACGGCGAGGTTGAGCGTTTGGATTTGACGGCGAGGTCAGATCATCATTTGTCCGGCGGCGAGGTTGGATGTTTGTTCGACGGCGAGGTTGAACGTTTGGATTTGATGGCGAGGTCAGATCGTTATGTGTCCGACGGCGAGGTTGGATGTTTATTCGACGGCGGTGTTGAATGTGTCCGACGGCGAGGTTGGATGTTTATTCGACGGCGATGTTGAATGTATTCGACGACGAGGTTGGATATTTGTTTGACGGCGAGGTCAGACTCTTTAAATCCCCAGTAGAGATGATGTTTGTACGACGGCGATGTCGAGTGTCTCTAAGAGGATGTTTGTTTCCGACGGCGATGTCAGATTCAGTTTTCCAGCGGCGATGTTGGGCATGTCAAGGTGATCCAGTCTTCTGACGGCGATGTTAGGTGATGCAGATCCTTTAGTTCTCCAGCGGCGATGCGGGGTATTTCGACAGATTTAGTTCTCCAGCAGCGATGCGGGGTATTCTGTCAGGTGTAATTCTCCAGCGGCGATGCGGGGTACTTTATTCAGGGATGTATTTTCTCCAGCGGCGATGCGGGGTATTTTGTTCAGTGTTGTATTCTCCCCAACGGCGATGTTGGGTATTTTTGTGATTCAGGTTTAGGTCTCCGGCAACGATGTTGGATGTTTGTTTCCCAGAGTTATGGTTGTTCTTGACGGCGATGTCAGGTGATTTGGTGTTCCAGTGGCGATGTTGGGCGTTCCTCAGAATCTTGTCTGACGGTAATGTCAGGCGGTTTAGTCTTCCAGCGGCGATGTTGGGTGTTGTGGTTGTCTGAAGGTAACGTCAGAAGAAGTTGACGAGGATAACTGGCGGCGATGTCAGATCAGTATCTCTCCAGCTAGCTGCCGTGCAGCTAGCATTGCAATATTCAAAGATTTGTTCCCCGCAGAGTACCGTGTGCTCGTGCAGTTGGCAAATTTTCGGGTTTACCGGTATTCAATCGTCTCGCACCTTGATTGGTTGAGAGTCGTTCGCTTCTCACCCAGTCAGGTTCAAGCCGTTTGAATAGGGGCAGCTGTTGCACCCCAAAATTTGACCAACAATTATTTATCCATCTAGTGTTTGAAAGTTGATACCTTCATCAGACAGTGCAAAAGATCTTCAGAGGAATTGGTTGGAACCAGGGTTGTGTGCTTCATAGCTTAAGAGTTGTGGGTGCTCCTCAGATGATTCTGAGACTTTGAGAATGAACTTGATGTTTTGAGAAAGCCTGTGAGATGTCTTGATGGCCATCATGAGGCCCAAAGAGGTCATTATGCAAGGTTGCAGGAGATTCACCCATGAATGGTAGAATTAGGGTTTTGACTGGGTCAACCCTAGATCAGCTGAAGATTTGGAGAAGGTTGAGACCCAATCCAAGGGCCATGAGATCATGGAATGATGCATAGAGATATTATAAAGATGATTCCTAGACCAACTCATCATGATTGAAGAGTTTGAGAAGTTTTGAGTTAGGGTTTCTGAGGATTGTCACTGGAAAAACCCTAATTTGATCCCTATCTTCCAGGCAGTTTTAGCTCTAGATGTGATTGATATCTCATCTTCCCCACAACATGAATGTTGTAGAGCTTGTTCTTAGCTTTAATTTGAGTGGTGGAAGTCCTTTATAGGAGTTGCAGAGCTCAAGTTATGGTTTTGACAAATTACAGGTCAGCAGAGGTGTGTGAATCTGGGTCCTTGAAAGTCACCCAACTTGCAGACAGCTTTTGCCCTAGTAGGATGATTCCTATGATCTCTTGGTAAACATGAATGTTTAAGGGAATCTTCTTAGCTTTAATTTGAGTGGTAGAAGTCCTTGATAGGATTTGTAGAACTCAACTTATGGTTTGAACAAGACAGGGGTATTTTGGTCATTTGTCAGTTATAGGTCATTTTAAGCAAAGGCCATATCTCCTATTTACAAGCCTCAAATGGAAAAACTCAAAACATGAAAGTTGTTCAAAATGGCATTTTAAGCCTAGAAAAGTGGTCATGAGTTATTGAAAAGGCCTAGAGCATGGATGTTTAAAAAGTGGTTCAAATGGCTTGTAAATGGCTTATAAGTTGAAAAAGTTGAAATGGAGTTTTGGTTTGGGAGATCCACAAATCCAAAATAGGTCATCCAATATATCATTTTGATTGGAAACATCATTTTAAAAACAATGGTTTAGCCACATTTTTGAGTTTAGGCTTAAAACTTGGAGTTACTTTGTAAATTTGTTATTTGCACTTTAAGGCATCAAAAGGAAAGATGGGAAAATGCTACATAAGGACTTGTAAGGCTTTGTTTCCATTTTACCATATCATTTGAGGAGAAATTAAGTGAGATTGCATGGTGTATCATGATATAGCATGAGATTTACTAAATATGGCAAATTCAAATTATCATTGCATGAGAAGTTCTAGAAGCTTCATGGAAGGTTCTACAAACTTCCACACACCTCTATTCTCATCTATATAAGCCCTAGAGTGGCTCCATGCATTGGTTAGAGATTCTTAGAGCTTGCATACTACACTTTGATTCCTTCACTCCAAAAGTGCATTTTCATTCCAAACCCCATTGAAACTTCATCCATCACTACAATTCTGATTATCATCATCATCTACAAACAACATTGAGTATTTGGCAAGAAAAATCAAGGAGAATTCGTGGCTGGTTCATGAGATCACAAGCTTCACTCCAACTTGCATAAAGGATTGGCTAGGTTGATTTAAGAAGTGTGAGCAAAAACTACTGCAAACAGAAGCACATAGAGCCATTGAAGATCATTCCAAGAGAGCACCAAGGCTTGAATTGGAAGAGAAACACCATAGCCATCACCACTTGCAAGGTATGCGTTTTCTTTTGAATCTCATTATTGATGCGTAGTTAGATCATGTGGTTAGGAGAAATGTGATAAAGACCAATATAGGATGAATCATGGTGAGTTTGAAAGCATTACATGTAGGTTTGTGTTATGGCCATTTCTGTTTTGAGTTCAAGAACTAGTGCCTTAGTGTACTATAACCTTAGTTTTGTAGTTTAGAATAATCACCATGAAGTGTAGATCATTCTAGGTTAGTTTCAGTCAAGATCATGATCGTGCATACCAGGTGCAAACTATGATGGACAGAGCTTCCATCGTGTGTATTTCTTGAGTGGTTAGGTTTTAGAGGAATCTATGGCTACAGTCTTGTAGAGGGTGAGGAGGAGATTCATTTTGGTTTTTAGATCGTGTCATTTCATGGCGTATCGAGGGAGATATAAGAGATGGAAGATCTGCGCATGGGCTAGGGTTTTTGAAAACCCTAAGGGCTGGTTGGAGAAGATGATGCTCCTGCCGTTGGATTCGTTGACAATTCCACATCATCTACGGTCCAGATCGAGCGAAATTGGAGGGAGATTTCAAATGGCCAAACGCTGCTGTTTCAATTAGTGGAAGCGTGTGGGCCTATCTCAGAATGCTATCCACACCACCCCATATCTGGCCCACCAGGAATTGAACTAGCGTGTCTTGCTTATCGCACCCCCCTCCCCTTTATTTCAATTATTTTATTTTTAATTCCTTTAATATTTTCTTGTTTTTAATAAATTCATAAAAAATAGAAAATTAAACATTTTTTAATTCTTCTTTTTCCTATATGTTAATAAATTTGTCTAAAAAATTATAAATAAATAAAATTTCCATTTTATTTTCTTTTCATATTTTTAGTATATTTTTCATTTTAATAGCTTTTAAAATAGGATTAATTTTGTGCATGATTTTGTAGATTTTCTTTTAAGACCTTCCCTTAGGATTTTTAATTCATTCTTTTTTGTGTGATTAGATATTGAATCATAGTTCCCCATAGGATTTAATTCTTGATTTTTAGATTAAAATTTGATTAGATTAATTAGGTTAGCATTAGGGTATCCTAATTAGGGTTTAGGTTGTGCATAGGTAAGGAAATTCATTTTCTTTAGATAGTTTTGTCTTGATTCTTGGGTAGGGGCATATGTG
This sequence comes from Lathyrus sativus, assembly GCA_963859935.3. Lineage (NCBI taxonomy): Eukaryota > Viridiplantae > Streptophyta > Magnoliopsida > Fabales > Fabaceae > Lathyrus > Lathyrus sativus. The sequence continues at coordinate 80,581,670 of OZ012741.1, forward strand.
GATGCTATGGGTGGATGTTGTAGACCCTTGTGAATGGTTGATAGATTTTTCCCCCTTGGTTTAGTATTTTTAGGTATTTTCTGAAGTTGACTGTTGATTTTATCTGTTCTGTGGTTATCTGTTCATCTCTGGGGGTTGTTTTGGGGAATTTGTTGTGGGGTTTAGTTTGTTTTGGAGAGCTTGTTGAGGAGCATGATGAAGATAAGATTGTAGATCAAGACTCAGAGACCCAGAGCTTGGCTTGTCCCCTGTCTGTGAGGTTTGAGATCCTGAAGTTTGAAGGGAGTTCATGGTACTTTCCTGAGGAAGGCACTATGAATGATTGTCATTCTTTCTTCTCACCTCTTTCTTAAGTATCCAATGATGTTGGAGCCAACTTGTGAGTTTAATTTCTCCTGAGGAGGAATGTAAACTGATCACAGTTGTTGAGCCACATGGGATACAACTCCTAAGTGGAAGCCTCCTAGTACTTTCCTGAGGAAGGTCCTATGGGTCTATTCACTTAGTTCCATTAGTTTATCTAGGATTCCTCAAGTATCCAATGATGTTGGAGCCAACTTGTGAGTTTAATTTCTCCTGAGGAGGAATGTAAACTGATCACATGTTGTTGAGCCACATGGGATACGATTCCTAAGTGTAAGCCTCCTTGTACTTTCCTGAGGAAGGTTCTATGAGTCTGCTCACTTAGTTCCACTAGTTCAGATAGGATTTCCTAAATATCCAGTGATGTTGGAGCCTGCTTGTGAGTTTAGTTTCTCCTGAGGAGGAATGTAAACTGATCACAGTGGTTGAGCCACATAGGGTATGACTCCTGATTATACACCTCCTAGTGCTTTCCTGAGGAAGACACTATGAGTCTGCTTACTTAGCTCCCTTTCTTTGGTAAGCTTGTCCTGAAGCTTGAAGACTGGGATTGATTTCTTTTGGTTAGGTTTTGCTTTAGGGCTTTGCTTTCTTCTGATTAGGATTCTGTGTTAGGGTTAGGATTAGAGAGTAGATGATTCTTTCTCAAGCATGTGTTTTGTTTGCCTGGTGGCACTTCATTTCTTTTATCTGTTATTGCTTGATAGCATGATTGTTTATCTTCAGTATTGGTTACTGTTATTTCATGACTGGCTTGAGGTCGAGACGAGCTTGTGGAGGCTGAAGCCCCACACACATTTCCTCCCTCACTTGCATTGCATGCATTTTACTGTCTAAAGCTGATGCTTTTGTCTGTTTTGGTGTATCATTGACATGATCCCTTAGGACTCTCATTTCCTTTGATAAGGATTTGATGATAGACTTTTAGGTTGAAACCTATGCATGACAACATCTAGGAGTTCCCTGTTCAAACCTCAACCATAGGATGAATCCATGGCATGACAACAGTAGGACTTGGTAGTCTCCCTCCTAGTTGGGCCTGTTCTCTTCTCATCTCGAAGCAGTTTAAAATACAGTAATCATGAATGATTTCTTTCGTACGCTACGAGCCTTAATCTATCTAAGGATGGATGTTTAGTATGGTGCCCTTTGGGTGACATGCGACGCATTCACTCTCAGGTCATAGTCTCTAGTGCGGTTGAAATCGCAGACACAATAAAAAACACTTCTTTTAGGAGATAACCCGTAGTTAGCCGAACTACGTTTGCTCTGATCTTTCATACCAGATGAAAGTACGTAGGCATAGGATGCGACATCCTAGCAAGCAACCTTCCCCCGTAATCCTTCGTATGCCGAACTACGTTGACTCTGATTTCTCATTCTCTGATGAGAATACGTAGGCATAAAGCGCGACGCTTTGCCGAGTCATTTTTCTTTTCTTTTTCAGCCAGTCTTGATAGGTAGATAGATTATAACCAACCCGTCCAAGTGAACAAACAAGCGAGGATCCCGTCGAGTACGACAGACGTGAGGGGTGCTAATACCTTCCCCTTGCGTAACCGACTCCCGAACCCAGGCAATGGTTGCAACGACCTTGTCTTACCCTTATTCGTCAGGTTTTTCCGATCGTTTCCTTTCCCGATCTGAGGGATAAATAACGAAAGGTGGCGACTCTTCTGTTTTGCCGGCACCTTATTTTCGCGCAAGCGACACATATCATGAAAAGGAGTCGTCATCGCACGCTGATACGTTGCCCCAACATTCTTCAAACCAAAGGGCATCACTTTGTAACAAAATGTTCCCCAAGGCGTTATGAAAGTAGTCCTCTCCATGTCCTCTGGCTCCATTTTAATCTGATTATAGCCTGAAAAGCCATCCATGAAGGAGAATATGGAGTATTGAGCAGTATTATTAACTAGCACGTCGATATGAGGGAGTGGAAAATCGTCCTTTGGGCTTGCTTTATTCAAATCCCTATAATCCACGCACATCCGCACCTTGCCATCTTTCTTCGGCACTGGTACGATGTTAGCAACCCATGAGGGATATTTTGTCACAGCCAAAAAACCAGCATCCCACTGTTTTTGAACTTCCTCTTTGATCTTTACTGCCATGTTTGGTCTAGTTTTGCGAAGCTTTTGTTTGACCGGTGGGCATTCTTCTTTCAATGGCAGACGGTGCACAACCATATATGTATCGAGCCCTGGCATATCTTCATACGACCAAGCGAATACATCACTTTACTCTCGGAGCATTTCAACCAGTCTTCGCTTGATATCGCTCTGCAGTGCGGCTCCGATACGAATATTCTTCTCAACCCCTTCCGACCCCAAGTTGATAATTTCGATGACCTCTTCGTGAGGAAGAATGACCCGCTCTTCTTGTTTCACCAACCAACACAGTTCTTCAGGGACGTCACTATCTTCGACAACCTCTTCTTCGGCCTGAAATACCGAGTGCTCGAAGTCGGGACGAGTCATAGGTGGTTCAAGGATGTCATCTGAAAATGTTATCCTGCAAAAGGAATGGTTAAATGCTTCAAAATGCGTATAAAGCGAATAACCACGTTGCCATTTTATTGTAAAATACAAAACAAGAAAAACAGAGATCGCAATATTTGCACATGAAAAACGCCTTTTATTTAATGATTAACACACAATGTTCATAACAGCACAGCCCTAAGCAAATCATGATGCCCCGGGCAAGACACCAGATTATTCAACAATTAATAAAGCAAAGCATTACTGTTTAAAAGTCACAGGAACAAGCTCCTGAATGGACCAGTTGCACAGTCCTTGTCCTGGCGTGCTTGGCTGAATCCAGGCATCCATATCACAGTCGTTGTCTCCTTCTTCAGACTCCGAAGCAGCATTGATGGTTTCATGACATACTCCACTGGCAGAGATGGTTATTGGCCCTCTGAAACGGGATGCTCTCACAGCAGGTGCTGACGACGACGGTTGGTATCCTAGCCCGAACCGGTCCATCTTCACAGGAATATCTAGCACTTTGCCCCAGCCCTTTGCTTCTCCTGCCTCCACCAGAGCTTGGGCTTCTTTATACGACGAGACGGCTATCTCCGACACTTTGCTTGGCCCGGGGCCTTTGTCCTTGATACGCAACCCTTCAAATGCCTGGCAGGGCGTTTCGTGGATCTCTCCATCGACCTCCACATATTTAAATGACGACAGATGGCTGACCAGGATGTCTTCTTCTCCGCATACGGTGACTACGCTGTCTCCCACCATATATTTCAACTTTTGATGCAGGGTAGACGTGACTGCCCCAGCCCCATGAATCCAGGGTCTTCCGAGCAGGCAACTATATGCAGGCTGTATATCCATGATATAAAATTCCGTTGCAAACACCTCCGGCCCCACCTGTAGAGGCAATGTTATCGATCCAAAGACTGTTCTTCGCGTGTGTAACACGGTGGGAGAACTGACTTTAAACAATGTTGCGGATAGCAAGAGTCGCCACCGACTTTTATTTTATCCATAAGGAAAGGTTATAAAAGAACAGGAAAGACCTTAGAGAATATTTCGGGTCCGGGGGGTAGGTTATGAAAAGGGAAGGTGTTAGCACCCTTTTCATCCATGGTCATCCATGGGCTCTTAGGTACTTAAGCTCACTTTTGAATTGTTTTGAAAGTGTAGTGTGTGAATAGCAAAAAATTTCAGAATAGTTTAATAATAATCCGTGTATGGATGTGAAAAAAACTTGTTTGAAAATTTTGTTGGAAATTTGTTTAAGTGTGAAAAAGTTTTGAAGTGAGCAAGTATCTAGGAGTAGCCTACCCTAATGTTTTAAGGTCTTTCTTATTCTTTATCCTTTCCTTAGTAAGACTATCCCTACTATAATGGAGTAGGTAGTCCTTACTTTGGATGTTAAGGGATATGTGAGGGACAATTTGACTTTGAAGGCCATTGTGGGATGTAATAAGCACATATAAGGGACCATCATCATTTTTCGAAAGGGACTCGATTCGTAAAGGCAACCATAAGGGACTTTGATGATTTTTCTATTTGAGGGACTTGCTTTATACACCCCACTTAACCATTATTCGTAGGCAACTTGAGGGATATCCTTAGGAAGTGAGACGGCGATTAAAATCGACTTACGTGTGTGACGTGTTTATTTTAATTATCTTTATTTAAAAGTGATCTAAATTTATTTTAATATTACATACATGTTGTTACACTCCCTAATTACTAACCATAATGATAATAATAATTAAATAATTACAATTTACATCCAAGAGGCAATTACAAAATAATAAATAAAATAAATAGTAAAATATAATCAAAATAAATATAATAAAAAAAATAACAAATAAGTAAATAAAATATTGGGGTTAGTAAATAATAAGAAAAATCAAATAAGGTTAGTAGAAATATAAAGCTAATGAAAATAATTAGTTGAAACAATAATAATTAGAAAAATAGACAAAGTTAGAAAAAATAATAAGATAGAAATTTCAAAATAATAATAAGCAACAAAATATGATTAGCAATAATAATTAATTAATAACGTGATTAAACATAAAATTTGATTTTTATTTAGAAACATAAATGATTAAATAATTACTATAATATAAAGTTCTAAATATAACATAATTATAAATTTCTTAATCATTTACAAAATTTAATTATCTCTAATTATATATTAACAATTATTAAGAAAAATATTTACACATTATGATGAAAATAAATTTTAAATAATCAATAATCACATTCACAAAATTTTACATTAAGTATTTATAAGGTTTAATTTTATTTATAAAAATTTACAAGAATTATAATAAATATATACATAGAATTATATAGAAAATTAAAATTAGGTTTTATTTTTTTAGAAAATAATTTTTAGGGTTTGTAAGAATTAGGGTTTATATATATACAAAAATTTATTTTTAATAATCATATAACATTATTTTAATTAATATAAACTATACAAATAAAATTTTAAATAAAAAAAAACAAGAGTTTTATATATATTTTTTTTTTAAATTTTATAATATTTTCACAAAACAGTTTTTATATTATAGAATAAAATAGTTAAAAAACAATTCAAAATAATAAGAAAAATTTGTTTAAAAAAGAAAAAGAAGGGGTTGGGCCGGTGGTTGTATTAGCCCGACCCAACGTACACACACAAACGATGTCCTAGAATGTTAGGGTTTCATATTTCCTTCTTCGATTTGGCGACGTCGATTCTCGATGTGTTCTCTCTCGTTCTCTTCGTCTCGTTCACGATCTCTTTCCTCAAAAACCTGAAAAATGACAGAAAAAACAACAAACTTCATGATTAACGGTGATATCTCACGTTTGCGAGGGCGTTTAACGGCGATGATGGCCGAAGATTGCTTATGAGGGCGATGATGACGTCGGTCTGAGCTTCAAAAAGGACTTTGCCCGCCGTTGAAACGAAACGACGCCGGTGATTTCCTTCAGAGGGGTCTTGCTCGCGTGAGGGTTTTGATGATCCTCGTCGCCTTGTCGCCGTTCTCCATTCGTCCTCCTCTAGGGTTTTGAAAGAGGTTGTATCATTCCTTTATACTCTTCGTTATTAAATCTTTTGTGGGCTTTTGGACCTGATTGGAATTGATTCTTTAGGTTTAAACGAGTTTCCCTTTTTCAACTGATTGGATTTGATTTGTGGTCTTCCTGATTTTATTTGATGCGATTTGGATTTTATCTGATTTAAACTTTCCTCTTCTGTAACAGATGTTATTTGGATTTTCACATATGTGGTTTTGGATTTCCTTTGGGTAACCGTTTTCCACTTCAGTTTGGATAATCCGTATTGACTTGTATTTCATGGTTTCAGATGTGATATGGCTTGTGGATATTGGATATCAGCTCGTCTTGGTTATCAGTTTACCTGTTCTTCTGGTTTTCTGTCATGAGTTCTGTTAACTTCTTTCTCTTCATCTTTCAGGGAGAACATGATATTTCGAATGGACCGACGCCGTCGCGAAGGGTATGCGGCGATGATGACGCTCTGTCTGAGCCATCGGAACATGATGCTACAATTCCTATTGCTGCTTACCTTGTTTTCGATTGTATTGGTTTCGGTTTGAGCAACTTTTGGGTCTAAACTGGTTCCTTTTGGTCTCTCTGATTGGGCTGTGATGCATAGCTGAGCCCTTAGGCTTTTGTATTTGTGGCAACACATGTGCTGGTTTATTTCTGAACTGACTTACTGATGTTTATGGGGACTGGCATGTTGGTTTTTCGAAACTGATGCCTCCTTTCTATTCTCTAAATTCAAACTGATTGTTTTTCGAAACCTATTTACTTTGCTCAGATTTGAACGTTTGGACCTGTTATGCATTGTCTGATGTTCTTTTGTGTCTTTGCAGATGTCAAAACCAATTTTATGTTGGTATTCATCCGGATTTGTTTTGAGACCATTTCCACCATAATTAGTCTTGCTTTTGTCTTGGTGTTGATGATCATGGGCTGTTTCTGATTGCCTTCTGAACTGCATTTTGAATTGAATTATCTCGATCTATCCCGTTAAAATCAACATGATTTGCTTTGATGGGCTGCCTTCGTTTGATTTTTCAAATGCTGATATTGATTCAGCCTTGTCCTTGTATTGAATTCATTCTCAATTCCTCTATTTCTGTGGCTTTTAGTGAATTGAGCTGACTTCTTTTCTTATGAACATGTGTTGCTGTACACTTTGTGAATTGACTTATCTGCTCATGTTTTGTGCAGCTTATGGATTTTGTTTGTGAGCCGGTACTGTCTGATTCAGGTGATGAAAAATGGTTCAGACCTATTGGCATCTAGGTCCGAACTCGGGTTGGCTCTGCTGTTCAGCTTTGTATTAGTTTGAAAAATAAATTGGAACTTACCATATTTACTTGATGGAATGGTATTTGACTTTGAAACAAAATCCAATTTTCGGCATATGATCCTTTTCGGCAAATCATTTCGGTCCCCACTTCTTTTACTCTTTTATCTCTCGGTTGTCCCTTAGATAAGAACAGATATTACCTGATCTGACGCCAATGGCGTGGATCGGTAACGGGGGTAGGACGCAGCTTCGGTTGTGCCACTCCCGGCACTCGATGATGACATTGTTCTGAGAGCGTCGAAAAAAATTCTAACATTTTTTGTACTGTCTGTTCTCTTTTGATGTGCAGGTTAGCTGAGGATTCATGGAGAAGTTCAAATACGAACATGAAGACCTTTAGATACTTTTAGGATTTAGGATAGATGCTTTAATGTAATCCCTTAGGATTTGAGAATTTTAATGTACTTCCTTGTAACAGTACTTTGTAAAATATGAAGCAACATCCCCATTCTTGTATGATAGCATTATTTATGAAATAAAATTCTTAAAGTTTTGAATTTATTTATATTCTATTCTTAGTTAAAAATATAAACAAATGTGAATAAATCCACAAGTATTTAATTCATTAACATAGGCATAAAACATAAATATTTCCAAGTGGTATTTGTGATCCTAATCTCATCATCCGATTAAAATGTTAACCAATTGTTTCATAACTAAACTCATATGGGCACCATGGTCACAACATTTTCAGCGTCAACAGCAAAACTAATCGTAATTAAACTCCACTGACCAAATGCCAAATCTCAATATGATCAGAACTGGTGATTGATAAATGCCTCAAAACCATAACGCATCAAATGCCTCAGAATTTTAATAACAGCCCGTCTTCAAGGAATTGGTAGAATTTGTGTAAAATGACCAAAATACCCCTGGGACCAAATCTCTCTTTGGTGTTGGCAAAGAATCATGAAGTTTGACTTTGGTTTGACCACAGTTGACCTCAGTTTGACTTTTTAACTGCGTTGACTGCTTTTGACTTGTCTGATCATCTGACTGAGCAAACTTTTGAGAAAAGCCTTGAAACTTGACATGGGGGTTCTTATACACATATAAGATGTTATGAAGCTCACTTGAAGTCTTGGAAGTCCATTTAGCCTGATTAAAGTCAAAAACCCTAGTTTTGGATGCACTGCTTAGGAGGCGCATTGTCTGAGGGAATTGTCAACTCTTCTGACCAATTGTGAAACTTGTGAACCTTGTGAACCTTCTTAGAACACAAAGTCTTGTATTGTGAGGGCAAATTTTGGGGTGCAACAGCTGCCCCTGTTCAATTTTCTGAAACCTGAGGGGTTAGATTGGTATATTTGCCAGTCGTAACCTGGAAGGTTGAAGGGGATTGAACACAAAAGCCCAAAAATTTGCACTCACCAGTGCACTAGAGTGGTACAGATGGCTAGTTGAATATGATTGAGTGGGCTTAAAGATGCCACTAGGGGGGGAGCAGCTCAAAATATGGGTGTATGATGAAAGCTGTCAGGAGTCTGGAATAATAATGACGTAGCAGCATGTCTTCATGAGGATAGAGCAATCGATAGTGATAACCCTAAAGCAGTCTTGAAGCAATGATATGATTTCAGGAGGATAGAACAATGAATGGCTCTAAAGCAGTCTTGAAATAATAACGTGATATGTCTTCAGGAGGATAGAGCAATCAATAGCTCTAAAGCAGTCTTGAAGTAATGATTTCAGGAGGATAGAGCAATGGATAGCTCTAAAGCAGTCTTGAAATAATAATGTAGTTTCAGGAGGATAGAGCAATGGATAACTCTAAAGCAGTCTTGAAATAATTAGATGGCTTCAGGAGGATAGAGCAATGAATAGCTCTAAAGCAGTCTTGAAGTAGTAATATGACCTCATGAGGATAGAGCAATGAATAGCTCTAAAGCAGTCTTGAAGTAATAGGATGATTTCAGGAGGATAGAGCAATCAGTAGCTCTAAAGCAGTCTTGAAGTCATGAGAGGCTATCAGGAGGATAAAATAACCCTGAGGTTACAATAAAGCAGTCCCAAAGATCATAAGCTTGTTTGTTGGATAATTAACCTGAAAACAAGGTAGCGTTCTGTATAACAACATTAGTTTATGCTTTATGTATGCATGTATGACATGATGCACTTAGGTAATGTACTATAGACATATATGTTATGGTATGATGTAAATGATGTATGTATGATATGACACTGCTGGAAGTGTCTGGATATCCTTGTATAACAACTGCTGGCCAAGGAAAATAAATCCGATTCGTTGTTGAAGAATATATAACCCTCCGTCTGCTGGGGATAACAAGGTATAGATAACCTCCCGTTGTTGGGGATAACAAGGTATAGATAACCTCCCGTTGTTGGGGATAGTAGGGTATAGATAACCTTCCGTCTTCGTTCATCGTGCCCTTATTGGAAAGTAATTTCCCGTATATCCGTATGAGGATAAAAGAGATGGATATAAATTCCAGGGGAGATTAGACTTTGTGAAAATGGATTAGTCCTACTGATGGTTTGTAACTGTCTTGTAAAGATGAACCGGCGAAGCTTCGTTGAAATCCTTCTCTCGTTCGTCCTTAGTAAATACTATTACTGCATTTTCATGCATTTCTGGTAAACATCAATCATATTAAAAGCATACATGCATTTCTGGTAAACATCAATCATATTCAAAGGCATACATACATTCAAACACAACCAATGGACGTTTCGCTTATGTAAATAGGGTAAAAGTAAATCTGGATTCAAAAGATGGAGTTTATTTATATCAAAAGCGACCCATACACGGGTAAGTTTGTACAAGGAGACGTAAACCCTAGTAAGAGAATTTTGTCATGAAGTTTTACAAAAAGAATCAGCTATGTGGGAAATAATCCTATTGAGTTTCAATTCTACTATTGCCACTCAAGTATCTCATCTTCTTGCTGTTGAGACGGAAACGATTGGATTGAGCTTTATCTGTTTGAGCTTGAGTAAGTAGTACAACTGGTTGCAGTTTTATGAGTGATCCAAACGAGACATAGTCATACGCTTTAATCCCTAACTTTTGCCTGGATTGCCCTTTCAGGTTTTCAATCCACCGGGATACCCTTTTTTGCCCAAGCCGCCTTTTCAGGTTTTCGACTTGCCGGGTGTACATCTTTTTATATATATATCCCTAATTTTTGCCCAAACCCTTTTGGTTTGCCGGGATGCCCTTATTTTTGCCTAGGCCTGTCAACCTAGCGGGTCTCTTTTTATGCTAGTATTTTTTAACTATGTCTGCGTTTACAGGTTGTGGGAAGTCTTCACCATCCATTGTAGTCAGTATCATGGCACCTCCTGAGAACACTGTCTTGACTACAAATGGTCCCTCATATGTTGGAGTCCACTTGCCCCTAGGATCACCCTGTGGTAATATGATACGCTTGATTACCAAGTCACCAGCCTGATATACCTTTGGCTTAACCTTCTTGTTAAAAGCTTTGATCATCCGTTTCTGGTACATCTGGCCATGACAAACTGCTGCTAACCTTTTCTCATCAATCAAATTTATCTGGTCAAGTCGAGTCTGAATCCACTCATCTTCATCCAAGCCTGCATCCTTCATAATTCTCAAGGAGGGGATCTGAACTTCAATAGGCAGAACTGCTTCCATACCATAGACTAAGGAGAATGGGGTTGCCCCTGTTGAAGTACGTATTGTAGTACGATAACCATGCAGAGCAAATGGTAACATCTCGTGCCAATCCTTGTAAGTAACAGTCATCTTCTGTACAATCTTCTTAATGTTCTTATTAGCAGCTTCAACTGCCCCATTCATCTTTGGACGATACGGAGAAGAGTTGTGATGCTTAATCTTGAACTGCGTACAGAGATCAGTAATCATAGTGTTGTTCAGATTGGAGCCATTGTCAGTGATAATCCTTTCAGGGATACCATACCTACATATGAGATTATTCTTAATGAACCGAGCCACAACATTCTTAGTCACAGATGCAAATGAAGCTGCCTCTACCCGCTTCGTGAAGTAATCAATAGCAACCAGGATGAAACGATGCCCATTAGAAGCAGTAGGCTTGATCTCACCAATCATATCAATGCCCCACATGGCAAAGGGCCAAGGAGCAGTCAACACATTCAATGGAGATGGAGGTACATGTACTTTATCAGCATAGATTTGACATTTGTGACATGTTCTGGAGTGTTGATAGCAATCAGCTTCCATGGTAGACCAATAGTAACCTGCTCTCAAAATCTTCTTTGCCATGGTATGACCACTAGAATGAGTGCCAAAGGTCCCATCATGCATCTCTTCCATAATTTCTGTAGCTTCCTTCTTATCCACACAACGAAGCATAGTTGAATCATGATTACGCTTATACAGAATGCCATTATTCAGAAAGAACTTAGCAGAAAACCTTCTCAGGAACTTCCTATCTTTGACAGATGCCCCTTCAGGGAACTCCTGAGCTTCAAGATAGTTTTTTACTTCATAGAACCAAGGCTTCTCCTCTGCCCCTTCAGTGTCAATCTCATTGCAGTATGCAGGCTTCTCAAATCTATCAATGGTAATCTTGGGAGCTTCATCATCCCAGCTTATCTCAAACATAGATGCCATGGTGGCCAATGCGTCTGCCAACTGATTCTCTCTTCGTGGAATATGTCCAAAAGTAATCACTTTGAAATGTGGGATCAAAGACAACACATGTTCTCTGTAAGGAATGAGATTATCATGCTTTGTATCCCAATCTCCTTTAATCTGACTTACTACCAGAGCTGAATCTCCATACACCTCAAGGAACTGAATCTTCATATCAATAGCGACTTGCATACCCATGATACATGCCTCATACTCAGCCATGTTATTGGTACAATAGAAACAAAGTCTGGCAGTAATCGGGGTATGACAACCTTCAGGGGAACTAATCACAACACCAACACCATTACCATGTGCATTGGAGGCACCATCAAAAACCATAGTCCATCGGGATCCTTGTTCAGGTCCGTCATATTGTCCAGGTTCTTTGGTAACAGACATAATGTCTTCATCAGGGAACTCAAAATTCATTGACTGGTAATCACCTACTGCTTGATGAGCCAAATGATCAGCAACAACACTCCCCTTAATGGCCTTCTGAGTAGTATACTGTATATCATATTCCGTCAAGATCATTTGCCATCTTGCAATTCTTCCGGAGAGAGCAGGTTTCTCAAATATGTACTTGATTGGATCCATTTTTGAAATCAACAAGGTAGTATGGGTCAACATATACTGTCTTAGTCGGCGAGCAGCCCATGCCAAAGCGCAGCAAGTTTTCTCGAGCAGTGAGTATCTTGTTTCACAGTCGGTAAACTTTTTGCTAAGGTAGTATATTGCCTACTCTTTTCGACCAGACTCGTCATGTTGCCCCAATACACACCCCATTGAGTTGTCTAATACTGTTAAATACATAATCAAGGGTCTTCCATCAACTGGTGGCATTAAAATTGGAGGTTCTAGCAAATATCTCTTGATTTCATCAAAGGCAGTCTGGCACTCATCATTCCATTCCATCACCTGATCTTTCTTCAACAACTTGAAGATTGGCTCACAGATGGTAGTTAATTGGGAAACAAATCTTGCAATGTAGTTCAATCGTCCCAAGAAACCTCTAACCTCCTTCTCAGTACGGGGAGTTGGCATCTCTCGTATAGCTTTCACTTTTGCAGGATCCACTTCAATACCTTTTCCACTGACAATGAAACCCAGGAGCTTTCCAGATCTAACTCCAAAAGTACACTTGTTTGGATTTAATCTCAACCTGTATTTCTTCAACCTCTCAAACAACTTGTGCAGATGATCAAGATGTTGTTCTTCATTCTGAGACCTGGCTATCATATCATCCACATATACCTCTATCTCATGATGAATCATATCATGAAACAAAGCCACCATAGCACGCTGATATGTTGCCCCTGCATTCTTCAAACCAAATGGCATTACCTTATAGCAAAAGGTGCCCCACTGTGTCACAAATGTAGTCTTCTCCATATCTTCAGGTGCCATCTTGATTTGATTGTAACCAGAGAAACCATCCATAAAGAGAATACCTTATGCTGAGCAGTGTTGTCTACCAGAATATCAATATGAGGAAGTGGAAAGTCATCTTTAGGGCTAGCCTTGTTCAGATCTCTGTAGTCTACACACATACGTACCTTACCATCTTTCTTAGGAACTGGTACCACATTTGCAACCCACTGAGGATAAGAAGTTACGGCCAAGAACCCTGCATTGAATTGTTTCATTACCTCTGCTTTGATCTTTCCTGACATTTCAGGACGCATACGACGAACCTTCTGCTTCTTTGGACGACAATCTTCTTTCACTGGCAAACGGTGAACCACAATGTCTGTATCCAACCCTGGCATATCTTCATAAGACCAAGCAAAGATCTCCACATAGTCACGTAGCATCTGAATCAACCTGCTCTTGACACTGTCCTCTAAATCAGCCCCTATTTTGACCTCTTTTCTGTTTTCTTCAGTTCCCAGATTCACAACTTCGACTGGCTCTTCATGTGGCTGTATAGCTTTCTCTTCTTGTTGTAACAACCTAGCAAGCTCTACAGGTATTTCACAATCGTCCTCGTTTCCGTCTTCAGTTTGATAGATCGGATTCTCGAAATTGTAATTGGCAATAGTAGAACTGTTATCAACTGGATCCAGAGTGGATGAGGATCTGCATTTTAGTGACGTGGGTGTGTGTAAGAACACATAGCTGATAAAGCAAAAATAAAGAAAAAGAAAGACAAGGAATACAATATTTACGAAAACGAAACGTCCACTGATTTTATTGAATGAAGTATGCAAATGAAATGACAACCCGTAACAAGCACACCATTGTGCCCCGGGTAAGGCACATGGCTTGAAAGTTTTAATTGTTCCAGAAATCACAAATTTAAAAACATAACACAGTAATAGTATTTACTCCTGACTAAAGGAGATAGGGATAACATCTTCAGCTTTCCAATTATTGAGTCCAGCACCCACAGTAGGAAAAATCCATGCCTCCAAGTTGTAGTCTTCATCTTGATCTCCCACAGCATTGATAACCCCTTGGTTGGTGATACGAACAGCACGAGCACGACGAACAGCCTCCCGGGACTCTGCAGTGAAACCCAAACCAAACTTGTCAGACTTGTATGGAATATCAGGAAGCTGACCCCAAATAGTACAACCACCTTCTTCCACCACAGCTTTTGCATCATTGAGGGAGGCCATTGTCATTGTTGGAGGGTTTCTGATGACCACAGGAACCTTCTTCACAGCAGGAGGAGTCACACAATCCTTAACAGCCCAGGGAACCACTTCAAATGGAGTTTCAATGTATTCACCTTCTACTTCCAGATACTTGAAAGTGTTTACATGGCTGACAAAGTATTCTTCCTCTCCAAAGACAGTAACAACTTTTCCATTCACCGGATATCTCAACTTTTGATGTAATGTGGAGGTCACAGCACCTGCCCCATGGATCCAGGGACGACCAAGCAGACATGAGTACGAAGGACGAATATCCATCACATAGAATGTAGCAGTAAACACCTGAGAGCCAACCTTGATTGGAAGATCAATTTCCCCATGCACTACTCTTCTAAAACCATCAAAAGCCTTTACCACAATATTACTGGGCTTCAATACCGTATCTTCAGGACTCAGCTTGTTCAGGACTTCCTTAGGAAACACATTCAGAGAGGAACCATTGTCTATCAGCACATGAGACAGGGTAGTGCCCCTGCATTCAATTGAAATATGCAAGGCCCTGTTATGATCCCTCTTGGCAGGGGTCAAGTCAGCATCAGAAAATCCTAACCCGTTGTCATAGGTCAGGTGAGCAACACAATTCTCAAACTGGTCCACAGAAATTGCACTGGGTACATGAGCCATCTTTAGAAACTTGATCAATGACTTGGCATGAGCCTCAGAACATAATAACAGGGAGAGCATAGAAATCTTTGAGGGAGTATGCCCCAGCTGATCAACAATATCATAATCACTCTTGCGAATGATTTTCATTACTTCTTCCATCTGCTTAGAGAGGTCATCAGCAGCTGGCACATCAGTAGATACAGGCTCAATAACAGGACCCTTGCCCCGAGCATCAGTGGTGGAAGTAACAGCAGGAGTAACTGCACTCTTAGAAGCAACTGGAGGAGAGAAGACTCTTCCACTACGAGTGATCTTGCTAGATCCAGCAATATTATCAATGTCAACAGGCATATCAGGTAAAGGCTCCTGCTTGACACCATGGATGTAAACATCAGACCCATAGTGCCAAGGCACAGCTTTGTCAGATGTATAAGGAATAGGACCAGGAGTGGTAATGATCAGAGGAGCTACTCTGGCTTCAGCAACAACTTTCACAGGACCTTCAGCAGTAATCTTGATTGGGCCCTGATGAGTGATTTTAATGGGACCCTTTGAAGTGATTCTTAGTGGTACTTTGTCAACCATGTCAACCTCTTCAATCTCCTTACCCTGAGTCAGATGATCCACCATACTTTCTACAGATGCTGGTCTTCTTTCAAACACTATAGTATACTTATCCATGAGACGTTGAATCCCATCTCTCAAAATGAAGCAACTATCCGGCTTATAGGTACAATATAGACAATCTTCATGACAACCTGGAAAGATCCCAGCTTGTACTAACC